>OZ023336.1:30578916-30588916 GCA_964007535.1 Brachyptera risi
TTTCTCTCTTTCTCTCTTTCTCTCTTTCTCTCTTTCTCTCTTTCTCTCTTTCTCTCTTTTCTCTTTTTCTCTTTTCTCTTCTCTTCTCTCTTTCTCTCTTTCTCTCTTTCTCTCTTTCTCTCTTTCTCTCTCTCTCTTTCTCTCTCTCTCTCTCTCTCTTTCTCTCTTTCTCTCTTTCTCTCTCTCTCTCTCTCTCTCTCTCTATCTATCTCTCTCTCTCTCTCTCTCTCTCTCTCTCCCTCTCTCTCTCTCTCTTTCTCTCTCTCTCTCTGTCTGTCTCTCTCTCTCTCTCTCTCTCTCTCTCTCTCTCTCTCTAAACTCGCTTCAAGGTAACAGTAACTGTGGCCATCCTTGTATATATTGTGGAGAATAAACACACATCTTTCATATTCAAGTCCATCATAAAATCTGAAATACCGCGCAAGTATATTATATATCATATTATTTTATTAAACCAAATACTAGTATGAAATTAATGGAAAACAGTCTGCCAAATTGCTGTGAAGCCTAAGACACTTAAATAATCTTTTTTAATGTTCAAAATTATTTATATTATCTTCATCTTTTATTTGTCTTGTTTCAGCCGACATGTCTTGTGTTTGTTTCTTGTTCCGCCTCATGCGACATATGCCACATATGACACATACGACACACACGACACAGAACCGTGCGTCGTATTTCAAGTTATTTAATATCTGCGATAAATTATAATAATTTGCAAAACATGGAGCTCGACCCGAGACCCAATGCACGGTTCTAGTTGATAGGTTTGTGGATCACTGCAAGGTAGATGATGTATGGAAAATATGTTTTTATCAATCCAAAATTTGAAAATGGAACTGAAGCTATTTATTGAAAAAAATAACCAGCTCAAAAATATAAGATTGAAAGCCAATACTGGAACGTTATCGGTATTTTCCTGGGAGCCCGAGATGTAATTCCACCTTTTGTTTGCAAATTTTTTAAAACATGTCATTTCAACCATCAACTTGGATCACATAGTAATGTCAATTTTGGAAGACTCATCCTTCATTAATCACAATTATCTATATAATAGCTCGTCTTAATAACCTAATGATAACTAATCTTACAATGTATCATTATTATTATTATTTGTACCGGTATTTGTTTTGCGATAATGCCTTTTTTATATCGTTGAATTTCATATCTAGATATAAATTGATCATTTTATATTAGTGATTTCTGTAATTGAATTGTATTTTATATGGATGATCAAGCTGAATTCCAGTGGCCAATCACGTAACGTGAACAGTCGACAAATAAAGTTGTTAATCTCTCAATAAATGATACGATAAAAAGGGCTATAGGCTTTTCATAGCTGTCATTTGACATAGCAACTTGTGTGTATTGTGAGCAAAGCCATCATGATTGGTTGAAATTAATTTTGTAAGTCACCACGGCCTTCTTGACAATGTCCAGCAACTATGAGTGATGTCATTAAGAAAACTATATACATGGTTTTGAGGGAAACCTAGTCATAGCATAACATTTCCAGTGTCAACGTAACATATTAACGATCGCAGTGACTTTCCTTCTAAACATATTGTAGTGAAACTTTATTTTATTGAAAATTATTTTAGTGAAAATTTAGAGAAACTGCTTCACACCTTGCAGAGGAGTATCTTCTGAAATATCTTCCATTCATAATAAATATTCAAAATAAGCTACGTGTTACTTGTGGGTGACGTAACGGTATGCGGTGAGGTGAGAAGCGATGGCAAAATATTGAGTGTTACTGTTACATACCACCTCTTATACTTTACACAATACCATGGATACCATTATATTTCCACCTTCGCAATTGTATGATTTGACTCATCGGCAATTTCAACAAATTAATATTGTCTGCATCCCCAAACAAAATACAGACTTGCAAAGAATGTGGAAGGAATTCGATCCAGCACAATAGACAAGGAACTACAGGATTATTTTCCGTCACCAATAGACCCAATTATTATCATGTAAAAATGTGCTTTTGTTTTCTTCCTCATCCTCCCTTGAATGTATTGGATTTCAAGTTCTATTTTTCGTATGCTATTCATAAGTTTGTAGATAATTCATTCAATATTGTATCAATGCACTGACTGAAGAACAATATGATGATGTAGAAATGCCATGCAAAATGAATTAAGAATATTAAAAATAAAGATGATGTATTTGTTCATTTTGTATCTTGCACGGTTCAAGTTTCATGATAATTTGTGTCTGTGAAAATCACCCAAGTGGAAAAGTTTTGCTGAAAGTTTCTCGCCTATAGTTAGAATTGTAGAGATTGATCAGCCTAATTTCTACTGATTGAAGTAGTATAAGCTTGCACATACACGAATAATACCTTCTAACATAATGAAAGATATTTGAAACTTCAAATAAACATTTTAAAGTTGAACATTTCTGAATGTGTACAGTCCATTCTTATTCAAACTTACTTGAAATCGCGAAATAAATATGGACATATCATCAGACTACCCCGAAATCTTTGCAATTGAATAATTAATCACCTATTGGATTGGTTTTTGAGTATACAATTTTGTTCGAAATTAACTTATTAGTATACTGATTCGACGGAGTGATATTTTACTCGACAGTTGGTATTGCTAATGAGTGTCTTATTATACAGTTGGTAGCGGCTTTTCTCAACTAAACATAAATCAGTTATCAAGAAAAAAAAAACGTGATTTCATCTTTGAATAAAAGTCCCGATTCACAAACCGAAAGACGTTGAAACTCTGCATGTTCGAATAACATTAATGGAATCACTCTTCGGGGGCATCTTACCCCCCATCAACCCCATTATACTACCCCCACACCTCACTACCCCCGTCACGCCCTATTGCAACCAAAAACCCGTTATCTTTCGCTTCAATCATCTTAAATACATACCGTTGACTAATAAAAATCACAGAAACCAAATCAAACATCTTTTCTTCACTATATCCACATGGTGAAAGACGTATTGTCAAGAATCTAGCAATCATTTCCATGAATTCTATAACAGATTTAGATAAAGTCACTTTGGGGTGCCAAATGTACCATGTCTTTTATCCCTAAAGTTACGCCTGTCCCTTGTGTGATTGTCGGGAACCTGTAATTCGGCTTCCGGTTTACAATACACCGGAAGTGATGTGACGTAGTGATTCTTGAGCTGTGGGGGAATTTCTTGCGGGGATGTTGGGCAGTAATAAGGTGTAATTGTGAGCTCAACCGTGGGATTATTTTGTAGATTTAAACGTTTATTGCAGATAATGAATGTGTATTATTATCATGATGGGGTAGGTTGGGGATTATTTAGGGGTATTTTCAGTATAATATCTCCTCGAGAGGTGACTGACCGTTCTCAAACCGGATAAATTGCAGAAACTTCGTATAATCACGTCGTAGATTCAAATTAATTTTGTGATTTTGATGAAAAAAGTTTTGCGAAATTCATGAGAAAATTTTCGATAAATGTAACTGATTGTCCGCTCCATGAAAATTCACAATAATTGACGAATTGAAAATATTTTTGTTTAATATACCTCATATTCATCAACTATTTTCTATGAATACATTTCAAGTCATGATAAAATTACAGTATTCATTCTCGTATATATAGATGGTAATTCTGCAACCGAGTCATTTCCAATGTTTTAGCAATAATTTCAGACTCGAGAAATGGTGTCTCAGGCAAGTGTGGTCAACAGGTGCCTGCTGACACGTGATCAGCTGTTGGTGGGGTCGTTAAACAGACAATAATAAACAAAGCAATTATACAATTAAACAGATACATAATTTGAAGAGTATTGCAAGATAGACGATGAGTTACAATACTCATTCGCATCATGTATACCTGTCGATCGGGTACATGAGGGGGGGGGGGGCGCACGCGAGGTCAATCTTCCTATTGTTGTAATTGTTGAAAATAAATGTTCTAAATGTATAATGTGTTCAACATGCGTTCCTACCTTCACTCAGCCACGCCAAATACTCCACGTGTTCTCTGTTGTGTTTCTATCCTTGTCTTGCACAACACATCACTCGATCTGCTGTCTCTGTTAAACTATCATCACTCATCACAATTAACCAATCACAATGCTATCGTCTTTCTCTCTCACACAACGCACAGTAACACATCTCCCGTCTCTGTTCAACTATTATCACTACACAATCAACAGTATAACACCAAAAATGTCACACTAGCAAATATCCAAAATGTCAATCATCATCAGTCCTACCATATTGATAAAACGAAACTTATACTGTTCGAGCACACGTGCGATCATTGTGGAAATTAATCGAACTAATTAGATCCATTGCAGAATCAATCAGCAATGTTGGTGAAAATTCATTTTTCATTGTCTGAATGCCATTCATACGTACAAATTTATCGATGTTCATCTTTACATTGAAATTGGTGTATTTGATCTAAAAACCATGCCTTTCAGGTTATAGGTATAGAGTATTCTCAACTGACGTCACCCATTGTTGAAAAAGAGAGACAACAATGTGCACCAGTTGGAACTGACCAATCAGAATGTTTGGTAGTCCACTAGTTCGCTGTATTGCTATAGTAACGATTGTTTGTCGTTTGTTACGTGCGAACACCTTATATACACGCACACGAAAATAGAAATACAACAATAATGAAAGCACAATCCGCATTTGTACAACCCATTCTGTGAATTAGTTTAATATTCACCAAGTATTTATTCACCAATCACAAATCACTGATACCAAACAATTGGTAGTGCGTCGTCAAGTGTCCAAATTACAAACGTGGAAGTAGCTCCAACTGGCAGTGAAATATTGTTACGTATCACTATGGTTACCATTGTTATTTGTGTTCACTGGCTCTAATATACAGTCTAACTGAACTCAGTAGGGCCTAATACCGGGCCCACAAGCTCAATATAAACAAATAAATGAATAATAAATACAAACATGTACGCATGAACTAATAACACGTTGTTACCTATGCAAGATTACATCGGTGACTGCACGTTTTTAATTGCTACAACTCCAATAATATTGGCATGTCAGGTGGTCAGTGCATCATAAATAAACAGACAGAATGCAGGAATTTCTTGCGAGTGAGTCAATCATACGTCCGATATTCGTTGTCATAACAACCGTTTGGTAACAAGCGTGACAACCCGGTTTACTATTTGATGTCATTAGGTATGGACCCATCAAGATGAAATATTTATATATAAATCTTTATTAGACTGTGTCATGGTATACATGATTGCCTTTTGACACATAATAATCAAATACAAAATTAATGAAGTAGAAAAAACACATAATAATAACAAATCACACAAGAATGATTGATAAAAAAATGATTGTAGGGAATAATGAGAGAGTAATAAACAGTAGCCTGATATGAAAAAGTAATAATATGAACAGAGATATGAAAATAATATAAAAATAATTTTTTAAAAAAAGAAGAATAATTATGCTTAGAATGCAATGAGTACAAATGGATTCTCAAAATGGCAATAGATCCTTTCAAGGCTAAAATACCTATCAAGTTAATGAAATCACTTTAATTACTAATAATACTATAATATTATTATTATATGTAATTTAATACTATAATTCACTAATTTATTAATATTTTGGATATTTATTATGCATTGATATATTCGTTTTGAAAATAATTCAGTTCGACCAATGATGACTTTTGCTAACCTATACAATTGATGATCTATCGCTGTTTCGATTCATAATGATTATATCTAGATATGTTTCGAATTTTACACTTTAATTTTTGTGAAAATAATATATATCAACAAGGTATATAATATGTTCGTCAGTTTGCAATAGTAGCTAGGGCCTGTAGAAAAGAGTTGAAGAAAAACAAAACATGCAATGCTGATATTGAAACGATCGGAGAATACACAATTTGAGTGGCATTGTTGTCCGCTTATTACAACAATATGTGAGCTCACTAAATAATGTCACTTTGAAGTATTCATATGACCTTCATTTTATATCACAAATTGACACTCAAACTATATCAACATGGACCAATTGACTTTCAACTTTTAACTTCTAACTTTTAATTTTTGCTTTCAATTACGCCTATAACCTTCTGATTTTATTATTAATGTACTTTTTATAGAGAAATTAATTTTCATACTTGTCTCATTCCGTTACTTGACTTGGTAGTTGCTAGGTATTTATAAACAATAGCATCCACCATTTATCTCAATTCATGTATATTATCTTGTTTGTTTGTTGTGTGTGATATATTATGTTTTATTTTATCTTTGAATGTCCATATGATTAACTCAAAAATGTTACATTTTGAATTGTAATCCACTTGGACGAAAATGAAAATGAACGAATAAATAAAACGTCACTAGAAAGAATTGCATAGTGTTATTGAGAGATGAGCGAGCACATAGAGTATGAATTCAAAAACCTCTTTTTATCTTTCTCAATAACGTCTAAAGTTGAACTGAAAATTGACAGAAAAAAATGAGAGTATTACTTTTTAAAAAGCTTCATCTTTCAATTGACCACTAGTGATAGGCGTGGCTAATCGCCAAAGCCACCTGGATCTATACTTCATGTGGGAATTCAAAGATACTCTGATAGATCAATGTGAAATTTCCCACATAACAAAGCCCATTTGATTGGATGTTCTGTTTCGTGACGTTTATGGGTGGGTCAATCACTAGTCGACAATTACATGAATTTATTTTTTTAATATTTTTAGCTCTGTTTATAATGCTTCATACAATGGGATGCGGTACAGTTATTAATATAAATCCAACTGAATTGTACTGGATCCATTTTATATTTCCATCTTCAAATTTGACGTTACTCCATTATGAATGCATCTTCACTTGTATGTTATTGTTCGAAATAAAACGACCAACATGTAATTACTGTTCCCACCAACAGTCAAATGCCAAGCCAAGTCAAAGTATTTGACGTCGTCTTTTGTCAAGCCTCCCCTATAGTTTCATTGACTCCATCGAGAGTTTATTCATTCACAGATCCAGGGTCTTTAGACGCCCAATGGTTTGTAAGTCGAGGAAATAAAAGTGCAGTTTGCATAAAGACTACCTGTCAACAGATCTAAATATGAGATGAACATATACTTGTATTCACCAGAGAAAGAAGGTAGTGTACCAACTGAATGATTGTAAAAACAACTGTTTTAACTTTCGATCCAGCTGCAGCTTTGAAAATTTAACGCTTTTCAAAGATGTAGTTGCATTTCTTATCGGAAATCACGTCTTTAAAATTAATAATACCCTGAAAATGAAACGAATATACAAATATAACGGATGGATTTGTGTTTTTCATATTGATAGGCGATCTTCTTTTGCGAATAAAAGTATAGATTATAGTTGCTAAGCGACAGGGGTTCCATTCCCAGTCATGGCCGAAAATCCTGACGGAGATTTTTCTTGTTTTTTTTCAGTTGTTGGAGTGAATACTGAGATGGTTCGTTGACAACAAGCCAAAACCAACTCCTTTCTATTGTCTAAAACACCTATCAAAACGATCTTTCGTCTCATTTCATCATCATTACATTCATCATTCACCGACGCCAATAGTTCACAGTTATCATTAAAGTGCGTCGTTGAGCTCAATATGAATGAATAATAAATATGAAGAATATACATTAGCTTCAGCAATGTGGATGTAAATCTGTCTCTTGATTGAACTGTTGTTACCGACCGTGCTGTGTGTATACAGGAATGAGGAAACAATGGAGTGACGAGGGGGAAGTGAGGCGGGATAAATGTATTCAAGAGGGAAGAATAATATCAGATAATTGCCACCGGAAGTAGGAAGAATGCAAGGCGATATTTGCTTGAAATTCCCACGGGTAAAAGTCAGCGTTATCCTGCCTTTTATTATTTACCCTGGAGTAATGAGACTGGCAGCGCTAGAAATCGTATCCTTGTGGGTTATTGAAAGGCTTAGTTTAGGTGATGCTGGTTGTTGTTTTCTTATGGTTACCATGGTAACTATCTTATATGATCACACACACTTGAAGAATCACTGCCATCTAGATATTTGTAGAACACTTACTGATATATTTTTTTTTCAATAATTTTTTTATTATCATAAGGACATATATGAGTACATTTTATAGACCCGCAAAGTCAAAATGTTGACTTATCTTCTCTTTACGAAAGAATTAATTCACGGCAGAATAAGATCGATCGTCCATCAACAACAAACACAAATGAAACAGTTGTATATGTGAGTGGCTAACACCTCCATGGTCGACCATCCTGACAGGGGTTTTTCGTGGTTTCCCTCTGTCGTTCAGGTCAATACTGGAATGGTTCCTTAACAACCGACCACGACCGACTTCTACCAACTATCCAAAAAACGCCTGATGAAATAACTTTTCTTCTCATCATCCCATTATCTCATATATCATTCAACGACGCCAATAGATCGTACTCATGAGTATAGAGAAATGAAATAACACAAACATGGATATTCGCTTCCTTAAGAGCCCGCATCTTAGCTGAGAATGTTTCTCTTCAAAATGCTCGACCCAAGTTTGGTGTGCGTTAGAAAGTTTGGTTGTGGGTTGAAAAATGAAAAGGGGATAATATTGAAAGTGTTCCAGTATCCACCGCTAGATGGGGGAGTTTTTCATTTCATAATTTGGACAAAATCTAGTTACATCACACATTTTGGCCAAGGAAATTGGGAAAACTGTGGAATAAAAAGCAAATCAAAATTTCAAATATTGATAAGCAAAGATGAACTTAAGGACGTGCGTTTGTGATTCATTTCTACCATCATACGGTGACCAGGATTCAAGCAATGAAAACCATCAAATTAGGAACATTTTGATTCAATTATCGCTCCATAGTAAAATTATTCTTCAATTTTTGACCATGCATATCTAATTGTGAGAGTATTACTTATTCATTGCATTTTACCGTAAGTCCGTAGTATTTGTAGTTCTTGTGATATTTGTGGCGAAAGTGCACCCTGTAAATCCGTCTAAGACGCGGGCTCTTGACAGCACCAGTTGAATGAAACATGATTTTAATAGTATTATATTCGATACACTATGACCACACAACACATTATCCTCTGTAGGCCTATATCATGAGTATAGAGCCACTAACAATCATATTCATTCGGATGAACAAAAATTGAATCGTGTTCATTATTGAAGGATTAAAAAACATTATCATTTTAGATTTCCATCGACACAGATTTCTTAAGTGTTGTTATACGCAATGAATAATATCCTCCAAAAGAACATAATTCAATTTTATATAGTAATATTAATTTTGAATTTTTTTTTTCAACGCGTTTTATTTACATGTTATATTAGTACATTATGATAATAACGTAGACCCACAAAGTCACATAAGATTTGACTTGTCTGTGGGTCTACACACTGTTAACATATTACATATATGGTCATTAAAATAAACATCTGGAAAGCTACGCGGAGTAAGAATAAAAACAGTTGAATGTATGAATATATATGTTTCCCTTTGAACAATGCAATTGAAAAAGTAAATAGGCTAAATAAGTGACTATAGGCTTCTGTCACGTAACAAATGACAAACAATCGTTACCATAGCAATACAGCGCGCTGGTGGAATACCAAACATTCTGATAGGTCAATTCCAACTGGTGGACATTGTTGTCTGTCTCTTGCAACAATGACTGACGTCACTTGACAGAAGCCTATACTGATTTGCCATGAAATAGTCCTTGGAGTGAATGAGAATATTCTCTATTCCATTAAGTTTTCGATGGTTATAATAATAACAATAAAATATCATGTACACAGAATCAATTTATTTGTTGAGATATCATCTTTTTCTCGCTATATCACCTCTGCCAATAATCTCTCTATGACATTGAAATATATCCATCCGTATTCTCATGAACAGTCGTCCTTATTTACAATCGTCCTTCACGGGACTCGAACTCTGTTTTGTTTCTCACTGACTACAAGTAATATACAAACTACAATTAAAAACAAAAGTACAAC
>OZ023336.1:30593916-30626416 GCA_964007535.1 Brachyptera risi
ATGACGACCGAAACGGATTCGATGGCTATGGGCCGAAAAAAAAATATCATTCATAATACGAATACAGCCGAATCGCTTTCAAAGCAGTCGCTTTCATTTCCATATGATCAAAATCTAGTTACAGAATGAGCCTCCAGTGTGCTATCCAGTCGACCACCCATTCCAGTGTTACTTGAGTCTTGTTCCTGTACCTCTGTTAGGGATACATCTTCCCGTGTGATTGACGACAAAGTGATGATCCTCCAGACATTCACAGCTTCCCGAGTTGCACACGCCTCCCGGACCGAAGCCCGCTCTGCACTGTACTCCTTCCACGCACGGCGAGCCGTACACGATAGCAACTGGAACCCCCAAAAATCAGATTAATTTTGAGTTCGATTCGATTTTTTTCAATCAGTTTTGAAATCCTCATATACATCATCGTTTTCTATTTGATGGTGAGGATGAATAATTGATTATTTTTTTCTCATTTTTTTTATTGGGTTTTAAGTTTTAACGACGCACTATACTGATGGCTACGATCTATTGGCGTCGGTGGATGAAGAATGAGATGATGGAATGATGATATGAAGAGTTACTTTATTAGGTGTTTTGCATGGCGAGAAGGAGACGGCCGTGGCCTGTTGTTAAGGAACCATCCCCGTATCAATCTGAACGACAGAGAGAAACCACAAAAAAAAAACGTCAGGATCGTTGACCATGGCGGGAATTGAACCCCAGTCTCCTGAATGACGGTTCAGTGAATTAACAACTCGGCCACTCGTCTCAGTTATTATTGTTTGCTTAACGACCCCACCAACAACTAGAGTATACCAGGGTACGAATGAGCAGGTGATTATGAAACTATGAAGTGATGATAAGTGAAAAGACGATTACAAAAATCCATGCCTTACGAGGGATTCGAACCCTCGTTCAACAGCGAATTCAGCTTCTGAAGCGGTGCCTCAGCTGACCGAGCTACCGAGGGTAGCATGTAAATGTTGCTATAGTAGATCAAGGTAAGGCACACTCACTCGGCACACATCGTGTCCTGTCGGGCGTGTGCGGCACGTAGTATGGATCGCAGGCGCACTTGTTCTGCACGCACGACGCATGCGTGATCATCTGGCATTGTTGCGTGTGATTACACCAATCATCCAGTACTGCAATCATTAGACAATCATATCAACTCTCATCACGCATCACGTATCACGCATCATGCGTCACGTATCACGCGTTATGCGTCACGCGTCACGAGACACGCGTCATGCGTCAAGCATTACACATCAATACTGGATCGATTGACGACCCGATTTTGCCCCGCAGGTAAAATTTTGAAAATGGATCCTTTTAATATGATATCATGCGTCCTAACTGAATGACATTTCTGGAATCTCACCAAATCTAGATTCTCATTTCCGAAAAAACTCCATGGAAACGAGTCTGTAGATGCTGAAAAGACGCCAATTCATCATTACTGTAAGCCGTTGAATCCAATAACAAAAAAGCTGCATGATTTGGTTCAATGACTGTTATAAAATAATATATAAAATATATAAAATATATAAAATGTTATAAAATGATTTGGATGAATAGATGACATTGATGACCATTAAGAAAAGAAAAGAATGAATCTTGGAGCCGGGTATGTTAGACTATGATTGTTATACATGAGAAATAAACTGTATCAAATCTGTGCTGCCGAAGCTGAATTATTCATCATTCATACCAGTATATATCTGTGAAGAACATAGACTACTCCTGTAACGTTATATTCAGCAATTTCAAAAATTCATTTTATTCCGTTACAGAAATTACATTGTTAATTTCATACATTGTTATAGGCCTCTTGAAGGGCACAAAAAAAACAGGTAAAATAAATACTTGAAGTTTAAAACTTAAACACAGAAGCAATTAATTTTAAAAGTAATGAACAGTATACAAAGGAGGTAACAGTAATGATCAATGAAAAAAAAATTAAATGGTAATAGTACCCATGCAATAATCAGCTTTTATAAATGAATATTGTAGATAAACTGATGCATACAGATCGATAACATTATACGATTGTCTGCATTTGTTTAATCTATTCACAAATATTGTCGGCGCAAAATAACCTAGATATTCTGCTACTATATTATAATCATCGTAGCACGGGTCGGTAACTAAATCGTGACGTCACAAATCTTAGTGTTTCCATTGGTCATTTATAGTCCCATGCGAAAAAAAACTCGCATGAAGATTCTCTTCCCCCCTGGCGGCCATCCCCAGAGCCAACCACAGGAACAAAAAAAATGACTTTTATGATGATGATTGGTGGCTGAACGACCCCACCAACAGCTAGGTTATACGGGGGTACGAATGTGCAGGTGATTATGACACTATGAAGTGATGATAGGTGAAAGGACGCTTACAAAAACCCATACATCAAGCGGGACTCGAACCCACGCCCAACGAAGACTTCAGTTTCTAAAGCGGTGCCTCAGCTGACTGAGCTACCGAGGGTGGGTTGACTTTTGTTGTGGGAACAAAAGCACGATGTAGTGATACCAACCTATTTGATTATAATATAAAGAAGGTCACCCAACTTGGGTCTCCTAAATGAAATATTTCCAGGGTCAATTCCCAAGTCCGGGGTCCCGATTGTCTGTGGCGCAACTATCGCTTTTATATCGAACTATATATAACAACACAACTCAACAATGCTATACACGACTCAGTGGAATTTTGCCGTTATTAGGCCCTAATTGCATTTGTTTTAAAAAAAAAACTATAGATTTTGTGGGTTCAACAATGCCAACGGTACCGTAGCCACTCTAGATCTAGTTTTCAAGGGAATCCGCTGAATCGAGACAGGCAATCGGGACCTTTGACTCTGAACTGATCGCGAGAAACCACAAATGCCTCCCATGTTATCAGTATGGGAGTCAGGTCACCTTCTTTATATTATGATGAAATAGGTTGGTGACATCTTGACAAAAGTCTCACCTCGTCTCTTCTCACACGACTGGTCGTATCTCGTGTTGCCATAGCGACACATGCACTGTTTGTTGAGGCAGAACGTGTCCATGCCGAGCTGCTGGTTCACGCACTGGACGTCTTCCTCGCAGGCTGACAAGATCTCGCGCACAACTAGACACAAATTCGAATTCAAATTCAAAATTCATTTTGTTCTGTTACAGAAACTGGTCAAACGCGAAATATGCGTTGTAAGATGAGCGAGATATCCGAATAAGGTATAGAAGTCGTTAAAGTAGTTCTACCCTTGTCACTTCATTGACTCTGGTATTCTACACACCTTGATGCATATACAAATACTTCATTGTTGGGCAAATATTGAATCTAGAAGGCAGTGAATCTCGGCAACCTAATTCTGTCATCATTTTTATGATATATTTGATGAAAAAAAAACAGTTGTTTTAATTTTTTTCTTCAAAACGGCTGATTAGAATTGCATACAAAATTGTGATAATGTGTAAAATCTATGTGTTCACATTCAGAGAAAATTTCATCTCGTTTGGAGAGATTTTATTTTTCAACATTTTCCGCCCAGCCAAATCGTATGGGGTTTTTAGAAACTTTGAGATGATTTTTCTCAAAATCGGTCTGACCGATTCATTCCAAAACCTATACAGTTCTAAGTTGTATGAGTTTTGGTGTACAAAAAAGGTTTCATGTTGATCAGTCAACCCTTGCGACCTGTGGAGTGCTTACAAAAAAAAAAAAGCACAGACAAACCCATATATCATCATATATTATCATCTATATATCATATATATCATATATATATATATATATATATATATATATATATATATATATATATATATATATATATATATATATATATATCATATATATCTATATATTATCATCAGGTTACCAAGGCAACTACAAAAATTAGGATCAAATCAAACCGAGTTACGATTTTTAGATGAGCGTAGCGAAGATTCCATCCCACTCTTATAGAGCTTTGTCTGTGTTTTTTTTTTTTTTTTTGTAAGCACTGCACAGGTCACATGGGTGGACTGATCAACATGGAACTTTTTTGTACGGGCCAACTCTCACAACTTAGAACTGTATAGTTTTTGAAATGAATCGGTCGAATAGATTTTGAGAAATATCATGTCCACGTTTTTAAAAACCTCATAAGATTAGGCTGGGTAAGAAAATTCTAAAAAATGAAACCTCTCCGAAAGAAATAAAATTTCTCCGAGTATTTAAACATGAATGATACACATAAGCACCATTTTGTAAGCAATTCGAACCAGCCGTTTCGAAGAAAAAAATTCAAATAACTGTTTTCATTCATCAAATACAGTATATGGAAATGAGTCAAGATTCACTGCTTTCTAGATTCGATATTTACCCAAGAATTACCTATTCTTTATATTCGTCAAGGTGTGTAGAATACCAGAGAAGATAAAGTAGCAATTGAATGAAGGACAAAGTGTGTAGAATACCAGAGTCGATAACGTAGCAAATGTAGGACTGTTATTATACCTTATTCAGATATCTCGCTCATCTTACAACGCATATTTCGCGTTTGACTAGTAGATTACAATGTGAGCTAATTGTCCAATAATTACAACAACGTGGAATATTGCTCGAGAGAAGTTTGCTTATGATTCTTCTTTTGAAAAATATGACAAGATTTTAGTTCAATTTTGAATTTATAAGGAGATCTGATGATAAAATGGAAGCGGAATGACAGAAATATGACGAATTGTCGTCAAGCTTGAACTCACGTGGTAGACACATCGTCTTGTTTAACGACGCAACCCGTTGGTTTCGCCGACATGCGCAGAGCCCGTTGTCACAATACGAGTCTTTTACGGAGCACTCGTCGTCGTTCATGCACCGCTTGCCGAGCACTGTCAAACAAACAAACAAACAAATGAGTGAACAGATCTCATTAACGACCTCTCGTAGTACTTCATCATGTGATAGAAAAAAAAATCTGATTATTTGGCAAGCGAACATACCTTTAGAACCTTTCAAAGTTGTTGAAAACTATTTATTTATTTTTCTGTATCACTTCACAATATTGTTATAACGTCTGTATTGGCAACAGGGCAAGCTCCATAAGCGCAATATGAATATGATATAAAACACAAACATAAAGCACTAAAATAACAAACATTTAACCACAATATAAGAAGTCATAATGAAATATAAAACGATAAAACAATAAACACTGAAACATTTATTTATAACTACAATACATGAAGGTGGGCCTATTTATTTCCACCAGGATATTAGACTAGTCTGGATAAATTAAAAAAACGATACATTTTACAATAAATGTAATATTTCGATAAATCAATTGAATGTTATGTAATAACGATATCTCACATTATAATATATTATATTATATTTTCCATGCTGACTTGGTTTTTCGTGGTTTCCCACAGTCCTCGAAGCAAATGCTTGGATGAAGTACTAATTGGCCACGACCATTAATTAGTAGAGCGAGGCCTAATTATAAAATTATAGGCCTATCACTAATTTAATTTGTGCATTTTGTATAATGATCAATTTTACATCTGCTGTTGATGGAAAGAAGTGATCATTGCCCAAGAGACTTACTTCAAAGTGGAAGATATCAACATTCGTGTGTTTATACTGAAAGACTATCTACTGCGAAAAATTATGGTCACAGACAGCGCAGTCCTGGTGTTGAAGTTCATTAGTTTTAAATTATAAAAATGGGGTGGTAAGATCGCCCTTGTGGTGCCCCGTCCAAACGATCCTATCTTTCATCCATAGCCTTAATTGGGGAACAATGATTTTGTATCAAGTTTCGATGTTTTAAAAAAAAAATATATATATAGTGCATGATTTAGAAGTGTGTTTTCAATAACTTACTCGAATTTGATATAGTATGACGTTGACGATACTACAATCGGTGAGTGAATGAATGATTCAGGGCCACATAATGAGCACCTCTCTCATACGCTACTCTGTTACGTTCTGAAATCAACAGTTTGCCATAATTTCTTGTTTAACGCTCATCAATGTCAGAGTTAATACTATAAACGTATTTATTTTTTTATTTTTTTATATTGGGTTTTAACGACGCACTATAATGATTACTAAGATATATTGGCGTTGGATGGATGATTATTGAGATGACGGGATGATGAGATGAAGGATTTTATGGGTAGTGGGAAGGATAGTGGGAATGAAGCGGTCGTGGCCTGTATTGTGGGAACCATCCCGGCATTAGCCTAGACTGAAGAAATGACTAAAGAACTAAAGAATAGACTAGAGAATGTATTCATTCAGCTGTATACGCTTGACAGTTATGCGAAATGACTTGAATAATTATAACTTATATCATCTTGGAGCTATTATAATTATCTGTGTTTCTCGCGTATTAGAATATTGATATATTATACCGTTCAAAAGTTATCACCAAAAAACTGATATTCCGCTCAATTGACTTCCATGGGCTCTTGAATTACGAGTGATGCTAAAATGAGTGACATTAGGCCTATAAGACATACTGTGACATATTATGACATATGACATGACTTACCCGGCAGACACGTGGTGTGCGACAGAGACGCGAGATACTGGTCCCTGCAAGTGCACACGCCGCCCCCGCACCGAGTGTTAGCGACGACCGCCAGACAGTCGGACGAGTCCGCACAACTTCTACCGAGAGCTGGAACACAAAGACGAGCGTATACTTCAAGACATGTCACACACATGTTGTCATAAGGGGACGCTGAAGAGCGTATAGTGGAATAAAGTATACTCGGCTGTGTGACATGGGCTTGGGGATACTTATGAATTGATATTTGTTAATGTGTTCTGGTGATGTTGACCACCCAATTACATGTGGCACAAGCGAGTATATCTTATTCCGCTATACGCTCTTCAGGTGACCCTGAATAAGAGATCACCACTCTCACCTCCACTATACCCTCAGAGTGGAGGACCACTTGACAGGCTGGATTCAACTTCAAATCTGATCCCAGTTGAAACCTAACCTAACCTAACCTAACCTAACCTAACCTAACCTAACCTGACTCAAAATGAACCCAACCTTTCATCCCTCACACCCTCACCCTGTAATGATGCACCACTCCGATACAAGTGCTAATGAATTGTACGTGATTGTGCTACTAGCGCCCGTCATTTTACAGCACTAACAGTAACTGTTCTGATAGCTAGAAAATAAATTCGATCTGGATTGACAATGCTCAAAAGGATTTGTAGCTCTACGCATCTCCAGGGTTGCATTTCTGAACAATTCAATCCGGTTTCATTGATATACATAAGATGAGACAGAGAGAAAAAGAAAAACAGCTCATACACAGCCTACTTGAAACTTGGGTTCAAGTTATATATACTGAGTTTGAAACTGTTCTAAAAGATAAAGCCGAAAAAACAGTAGAAACATACTAATAGGACCCCTATTCCTGAGATAAATGAGATGTGAGAAGAATAAAAATGAGTGAGAAAACGATTGTCTCACTTAAAATGGCCGATTGGTAATGGTAAATCAGCCATTTTAAGTGAGATAATCGTTTTCTCACTCACTTTTATTTTTCTCACATCTCATTGATCTCAGGAATAGGGGTCCAGCATGGTCACAGCCACATTGATTGTTGGGTTTGAGTTAAGACTGGGCTTATCTTAGACAGGGATGCACCCCGGGATAGAACAACAACTTCAAGGCCGAGGGGACTGGAAGTTGGCAATAAAAACTCATTTTTTTCTAGGCTATACTCTAAAGTGATTTGGAATTCATTTTTTCAAAAAGTGTTTTGGAACTAGTGAGTAATTTCTAGTCAATGGTACAACCGAGACGTAAAGCCATATAGCTGAGACACAATGTAGTGATACCAACCTATTTCATCATAATATAAAGAAGGTGTTCCAACTCGGGTCTTGAAAGTGAAATATTACCGGGGTCAGTTCCCAAGTCCAGGGTCTCGATTGTCTGTAGCACAACTATCGTTTTTGTATCGAATTATATAAAACAACAATACTCAACAATGCTATACACGGCCTAGTAGGACTATAATGTTGGCAGTTGCATTTGTTTTTTACGAAAGTTATAGATTTTGGAAGTTGAACAATGCCACCGGTACCGTAACCACTCTTATCTACATCTAGTTCACAAAGGAATCCGCAATCGGGACCTTTCGCTCTGAACTGACCGCAAAAAACCACAAATACCTCCATGTTATCAGTATGGGAGTTGGGTCACCTTCTTTATATAATGATAAAATAGGTTGACATCACTACATCGTGGCTGAGAGATGTGTTATCGATGGAATACTCACGTGGCACACACGCGGTCTTGTCACGTGACGTCACGTAGGGTTTGTTGCACACGCAACGTCCGGTCGGCGCGTCGCACATGGCATTGGTGACGTCACACTCTGAGGTGCTGCGACACTGGGTCTGGCCGAGCACTGGAACATGGCGAGAAACAACAATGGATCAATAGAAAGCCCTGTGGTACTCCATTTCTGATCACAATAATTAGTGTGACTGTAATCTTCAGATCTTCGTGATCTTCAGATGAAAAAGATGTTGATTGTTATCGTATGTATATTTTGTACGATAATGAAAACAGGAATAACTATAATCAGGCCCATATAATATTGTTGGTATTGTGTAATGAAATGTAGATGCGTATGAGTAAATGAAATATGCATAGTTGTTGATGTGTGATTTTATATAATCATGAATTACATAAATGAATATCCAGCATATGTGATGAAAAATTTGCTAGAACTGAGTAAAGTGGTGAATTTTGACCCTAAACTATCATACAGTTCGAAGTAAAGTAATTTTGAATTCACTTACATCTATCTGAAGATAAACATGTGCAATAGATAATATTTTGGAACGAAACAAAATTGTCTCCATGGCCACCAACAAAAATGACCAATATAGCTAAATTTCAATATCAACTGAATCGAGACATCTCATTCAATTTCACACTCACATAACACATATTTGAGTGCTACGGCTTTGAATAGATATGAATGTTAGCAGCTAACTGTTGGTGGAGTCTTTAAGCAGCATTAAAAAAAAAAATACGTTTAGAAAAAACTCATCCCTTATGCGAAATTCGAGGACGCGCCTGACTCCATGCAGTTTCTGAAGCGGTGCCATATAGTCGAGTGATCGAACTATCTGGGGCGGCATCTCACAATTTATATGTAGCACTCTACTATCATAATATTTGATCAGTCAGGCTTATCTCGAGTTCATTGCAGAGAATTTATAAGAGAGGTTTAACGCTGTTTTTTATATAGTCAATAAATATTGATCTATTTTGTATTCTCAGTCATTTCCTTTCATAATCTTTCGAAGAAATTGAAAATTTTTTGACAGTTGTGATAAATTAACCGCTCAAGTTTTGACAACATACGTTTACGATGTTGATATTTTCCGGAGATTCGGCACATCTTTCTTGTTCTTACATAGCATACTGTCACATGCTTCACCATCACTCTTATAAATTCTCAAGCCAGGGTTTAACAAATATTTATGTCTAGACTTCAACTGATACATATGAAATGTATCTTACGGTTGAAAGCTTAAAGCCCCCATTTGTTACGAATTAAGTTGAATAGAAAGTTATCAAGGTCTTGAGTTATTAGCACATTTTAGTGATTTAATTAAGTCACACTATTGAAATTATTATCTACTTTTCACTTGCAATATACATAAGTATTCAAAATGAAATAAATTCCAATGAAATCAATGTACAGAAAACCATATATGTGATCTAATCAAAAAATAGAATGGAAATTATAAAACAACAGTTACTCTGTATGTTGGATTCTCCAAAGTGACGTCACTCATTGTTGCAATGAGTGGACAACAATGTCCCTCGAAATGTTTTCCACAATCATAACTTCAATTATCCGTTTTTGGCACCCAACTTTTCCATTTGCTATGATAACCTAACCTTATTTCTTATCTTCCTATTCAACAGGAAACGAGAGACAGGCAACGTTGAAATAACTGTCAACGGTAGACAGTGGAACTCACGTATACAGTTACAAAATGAGGCGCGCGCATTTTTCAACAATTACTTATATTAGATTGAAAAATGTCACATTGTTGACGGTTTGAGCACATTCCGTTATTACTTCTCGTGTTGAATAGAAGAGGGAAATAGGTTAGCGAGAGAACGAGAGAAACATAGAGAGTTAGAAAGAGAGAGACAGAGACAGAGAGAGAGAGAGAGAGAGAGAGAGAGAGAGAGAGAGAGAGAGAGAGAGAGAGAGAGAGAGAGAGAGAGAGAGAGAGAGAGAGAGAGAGAGAGAGAAATAAAAGAGAGAGAAGAGAAAAGAGAGATGAGAGATGGATAGATAGAGATGGATAGAGAGAGAGAGAGAGAGAGAGAGAGAGAGAGAGAGAGTAAGAGAGAGAGAGAAAGATAAAAGAGAGAGAAGAGAGACGAGAGATGGATAAATAGAGATGGATAGAGAGAGAGAGAGAGAGAGAGAGAGAGAGAGAGAGAGACGAGGAGAGAGAGAAGAGAGAAGAAAGATAGATAGGTAGATAGAGATGGATAGATAGACAGAGAGAGAAAAGAGAGACAAGAGAGAAGAGAGATGAGAGATAGATAGATGGAGATGGATATATATATATATATATATATATATATATATATATATAAATATATATATATATATATATAAAATATATATATATATATAATATATATATATATATATATATATATATATATATATATATATATATATATATATATATATATATATATATATATATATATATATATAGAGAGAGAGAGAGAGAGAGAGAGAGAGAGAGAGAGAGAGAGAGAGAGAGAGAGAGAGAGAGAGAGAGAGAGAGAGAGAGAGAGAGAGACAAAGGGCGAGTATATTGTACCTTGTAAGCAGGCTCTCTCATGACGCGACGTCGTGTACCCCTTGAGACAAGTGCACAAGCCGTACTTGTCGTTGACGCGCTGGCAGTACGCGTGCTTCACCTTGCACTCGTCGTTAGCCGCGCCGTTGTCGTAGCACCGGTCGTTGATCACTGTACAACATATACACATGTTTCAAATCACAAATTGGAGCTTTTCAAGAAAGGGCCAGTATATGCCGAGTGTAGATTTCTTGAATGCTTTGCCAATTGTGCTGAAAGATGGCAGTAAACTAGTTTCTAAAATGTGATTTCAATAAAAGACTACGCAGTTATCTAATTGGAAAATGCTTCTATGGGCTAGATGAGTAATATATTCGAATTTTCATCCAACATTGTATTTAAATGTAGAGTCTGGGACTACTATTCTATTTTGATATGACTTTCTACCTTATCATCTAATGATCTTCAAGGAAATAAAAGAATTATCATCATTATTATCATAATAATTATCATTATCATTAGGAAGACTCTTTACATATTGTCTTTTGATTTATTTTGGTTAGTTCTTAGCCCAAATATAGATTTCCTTCAAATTATTCAGACTTGAATCTTATTTTTAATCTGCATTATTCTTATGTGTGAAATGTTGGTGAACCCGCAGACAAGTCAACGTCTGTGTCTTCGCGAGTCTACGAAATTGTACATAAATCTATGTGAAAATGAATCAAACCAATAAAATAAATGAAAAAAAATCAGTCAAACCCTGCGACCTGTGGAGTGCTTACAAAAAAAAACAAGAAAAAAACACACGGACAAAATTCCCTATAAGAGTGGGATGGAGACTTCGCTACGCTCATCTAATGACACACATAAAATGGGATTACAACACATGGAAATAATGACAAAATAAATATACATACGATATACAGTTAATATAAGAAAAATAAAGAAAAACTGTCATGCATGCGAAAAAAGTTGATGAAATATAATAAGAAACCCGCATAAGAACGAATTCTTGTGTGCGGGTAACATAACTCATGATTATATGACAAAAGTTGGCAATGGAGCAAATAACAAAAATAATTAAGGTTCATTATTTCATACCCTTTGGAGAATTTTAATTCAACTGTGTCAATATTGTGAAATATGTTGAAACATCTAGTGTTTTTTTGGTTGGAATTTTGACTTGACCAATACCATACATATGTATGTTCAATTTTCTGGATCAATAAATATATCTTTATCCCCATTATTAATGTATTCAAATTGGTTTATGATTTCCCAACAATACAATATATCCATTCTTCTCAGCAATCTTACGAAAAAAGGTTAATCGATCTGCATGTTCGACACACTAGCTCGCTAGTGTAAGAGAATAGGGAAGACAACCGATCGTCTCCGTGGCCTACTAAATATATACATAACGGTTTCTATTGCTGATTAGCCACATGCGTAAAAGTAAAAGTAACCCATAAATTAGAGTTGACAGGTCGAGACGAACAACCGTTTGTGCTTATAGATAAGGGAGACGAGCGTTCGGCAACAACAGTATAGTAGAAACCTGCGGTTGCTGTGCTCAATATACTATCACTAAAATATAGCGCGTGGGTGTCGATTCAACGGAATATAATTTGGGCGATAATTTGAAGTGAAATATCAAATTTCTATCAATATAGAAAATTAGAAATACAGATCATTTTAGTATACATTTTAGTATGAAGTGAAATATCAAATTTCTATCAATATAGAAAATTAGAAATACAGATCATTTTAGTATACCTTCAAAATGTTGCACTGCAAAATCTTTTGAAAACATTCTATACAATTTTCACAGATATACGCCAACAATATCTCAAAAACGTACTTCATTGAGTTTTTTTCCTCCGGTGTCACACATTGTTGCAGTGAACGGACAACAATGTGGCCCAAATTAGCGAATCACAACTTCACTATTACTCTGTTCGCCTCAATTTTTTTATAGTTGTTATATGCGACCTGACAGAACATGTGTATTTGACTTTCAATCAAAAGGAATTAACCGAGGGGTTGACAAGTAGTAAATTTGGTGTACACCTGATTTCAGATTTCAAGGGATTTCAGGAAGATTTTAGGGGATTTCGAGAAAATTTCAAGGGATTTCAGGGATATTTCACGGGATTTCAAAAAGATTTCAAGAGATTTCAGAAAGATTTCATGACAGGTGTATACCAGATTTCAGATTTCAAGGGATTTCAAGAAACATTTCATGACAGATGTACACCAGATTTCAGGAGTTGTTAACCCCTCGGACTGAACCAAGTTCAGAATAAATAATTATAACTATTTCTTTCATTGCTGCCATCGTGATTCTTCCACTTATTGTTGTCATTCTTTCAGCCTCATTACCTTCAAGAAAATTATCACAGACCGAGAAAAAAATAACCATTTGAATGATATCAACATTCGTGTAGTTTACATTCGTGTGGTTTACTCTCAATACCAATGCTGATATAAAAATTACCAATGTCCGGATATATCACAAAAACGGTTTATACCACGATGTGTAAGTAGGCCTACTTTTGCGAACTGTAATACTTTGGCGGAAAAATATGGCCACAGTCAGCGCAGCCCCAGTGTCAAAAATCATCATCTTGGATTCAAAATAATCAAAATGGGGTTGTAAGATCGTTCTTGTTAGTGCCCCATCCGAACGATCCTACTTTTCATTTAAATTCTCAATTGGAAAATTATGATTTTGCACCAAGTTTTAACGTTGGTTAAAAAAAATAGACCCGAGGGGTTAACAACTCCTGAAATCTGATGTACACTTGTCATGAAATCTCCCTGAAATCCCTTGAAATCTGAAATCAGGTGTACACCAAATTCACTAGTTGTGTACGCCTCGTATAGACCTACAGGTGGAAAAAGTCTCTGTATTAAAAGTAACTCACCTACTAAATCTTCCAGAAATCATTAAACATATAATACACGTAACAAAACGAACATAAGATTGGAACGCTTCAAAAATAATATATATCTGAAAGATCCCGTTCACATGGGCTCAACATTTTTAAATGCACTTCCGCTTTTCTTAAAAAAGAAAAAAGGTGATGAGTTCAGAAAATGCCTCAAGACATACTTAATGGACAAGTATTTTTACTCATAGAGATTATTGTCTGTAATCAGTGTTTGTATTTTTCCCATATATAATGACCGATCATCATTATGAGTGTACTTCAACTGTTTTTTTTTTCCAATGTTATTTTGAATGTTATTTTTAATGTTAATATGTATTGAAAAAAAAAAATATATATATATATATATATATATATATATATATATATATATATATATATATATATATATATATATATATATGTGCATGTAATAACTGTATATAATAACATCATGACTGTCTGTATATCCTTGGGATCTTTGGGACAATAAAAAGAATTATTATTATATAATGATATATTTCCTAAACCGACAACAATGTGATTTTTGAACATAGTTAATATTTCTGTCAACGCATACTGTAATAAAAAGTTCCTATGACGACGTAACGATGTAAATGAACAATGTTCATTCATGACCGAGTTATCACATTTGAAACAAGTGGATACACATGTATCTACCAACAGAAGAAACAAACCAGAAGCGCGTTAATGGTATCAGATAGGGGGGACGGTCGTTCGTAACCTTCTTCTTTCGTGGATACAAGTGGGTACATTTAACCTAAAAAAACAATATGTACCATTTCTTTTTCTCATTACTTCTGTTGTTATTAGTCTATTTTTATTGAATCTTGACGAATTAAATACATCAGAAGTTGTTTACTTACGTGCGTCCACACTTTGTTTAGTCCAGCAAACAAACAAACAAACAAACAATAAAAACAACACTCTCGTCCTGAACATTTAACTAAACAGACAGGCACACATGTGAGGCTTACACCATGTCAGTTAGAACTGAAAATAATGAGTAATGTGAAACTACTGATAACCAGATATGTGATAATATGTTGCATTGCGTACATGTGAGTTGGAACATTCGGGACAGACGAGTAGCGCGCGATTAACATTAGACGAGCAAGGGTCTCGGTGATGTGATATCAATGAGAAGTGGAACACGAGTTTACTGTGTGTAGGCTGAGGTATTCGGAACGGAAGTGTATAGTGAGATTAGTATGTGACGAAGAGGGGTTCCGGTAATGTTTTCAAGACAACGGATATAGGCTTAGATGAATAACAACGCATAGTTAACAGAATGTGATGACTACTCTTTACTAGGAAAAGATAAGAACTCTCTCTCTGACTCTCTCTCTCTCTCTCTCTCTCTCTCTGTCTCTCTGTCTCTCTGTCTCTCTGTCTCTCACTCTCTCTCTCTCTCTCTCTCTCTCTCTCTCTCTCTCTCTCTCTCTCTCTCTCTCTCTCTCTTTCACACACGAACGGAAGAAGAGATGATTAAACTGATAAGTTATAATGTTTTGACTGCGATCTGTCGTAGCTAATATCAACTTAGACAGGAATTGGAAGTGTAAAGTTTGCAACTTTTAGAAGATAATGCGAGCTAACAAATGGAAATAGATTTCTATTGTATGAGTATAGACAACTCACGAATGCTTGTCCTATATGAACCTATTCAGAGCAAGGCCCATTCACAAGAGAAATAAGGTTTACGTTATTCTCACCATTGCATCAATTTATTTCGCATTCATGGCAGTTTTTCCTCAAAGAGGGGGAGAGAGAGAGAGAGAGATAGAGAGAGAGAGAGAGAGAGAGAGAGAGAGAGACAGAGAGAGAGAGAGAGAGAGAGAGAGAGGAGAGAGAGAGAGAGAGAGAGAGAGATAGAGAGAGAGAGATAGAAGAGAGAGAGAGAGAGAGAGAGAGAAAGAGAGAGAGAGAGAGAGAGAGAGAGAGGGAGAGAGAGAGAGAAACTATACAAATTATTGCCATTTTATTTTGTGATCACGTTTGTTTTATGATGAGTATGTTTAATGCCATTTTTCTTATGTCACCTGTACTTTGTATTTATGTACATTTTGTTGTCATCTCCATCTGCTGTAATTTCATTTCATACTTGTCGTGTAATAATTAATAAGAATAAAAAACATGAATTGAAATTGAATTGAAATTGAATTACTATTCACCGGGACGGAAAAAACGTGCATCGCATCACTATGACGTCACTTATTTTATTTCTAGTTGCCTCGAAGGAAATACATGTATTGGTGAATGTTGGCAAACAATGTTCGAAATGTCTGTTTGTGGGACAGGAAGTGAATCTTGTGGGTTTCCGATTAGTGTGGGATGCTAACGTTTTTGTTAACTACATTTTAATCCACGTTTTGTTTTTGTAAAATCAACTAGCAAAATGTTAACTATATTGGCGTCGGTGAATGATATGTGAGAAGGTGGGAGGATGAGATAAAAAGCTATTTTATCATATGTTTCTGGATGGAGGAAAATGGGAAGGAGTCGGTCGTGGACTGTTGTTAAGGAAACATCCCAGTATTGACATGAACGAGAGAGAAAATACACAAAGAAACCTTGTCAGTTTGGACGACCATGAGGGAAATCGAACCTTGGTCCCCTGAATGACGGTTCAGTGTATTAAACATTCGGTCACACGTCTCAGTATGTATAGAGGATGTTTGTTTGATAAAGTTGGTTAGTTTAGGTTAGTTTAGGTCAGGTTGACTAAATAATTGGGTATATATTTAGGTTTGTCTAAAATGCGCGCAAAAACAACAACAACACCACCAACAACAACAACAACAACAACAACAAAAACAACAACAACAACAACACCACCAACAACAACAACAACACCACCACCAACAACAACAACAACAACAACAACAACGTTCGCACGTGGTGATATAGACCGATAGGCCGATGAATATAGCGGCTGCCAAAAGTGTTCGAATTGCAGGCACAGAAGGAGGGGGGAGGGGGGGGGGAAGGAGGAGAAAGGAGAGGAGGGTTGTGATCTCCCCCAAAGATTATCAATTACAGCATGCCACTGAAAAAAATTTTGGTCAACCAATCAACCATTCTCGCATTAGAATTGTAATTGTACTATCATTCTTGAATATAATACGAGCTATCTCAAAATAGCAGTTGCTCACAACTATCATGTTCAGATGGAATGTTACAATACGATCGTTTATATGTCATTAACATTGACACTGATAATGTGACGCTGAGGGTGAGTTCTCCTTAAAACGCAAACTCAGTTTATTTGGAGCAAAAACCATTCATGATATATATTCATATCATGGACATTTCAGAAGAGAGTTATCTGAATGGTGTGAACCAGTTCAACTATATATATACACGTTCTGACGGAAAATCACTACGATCGTTTATATTTTTCTATTATATAATTATTTGAAAATATTTGTCAAATATTTTATATTTGTGTTGAAGACCATTAGTTTTAAATAATCAAAATGGCGTGGTAAGATCGCCCTTGTGGTGCCCCGTCCAAACGATGCCATCTTTCATCCATAGCCCTAATTGGGAAACAATGATTTTGTATCAAGTTTCGATGTTATTAAAAAAAAAAAAATATATATATATATATATATATATATATATATATTTTGATATATAATCTGACACTGAAAATGTGACGCTGACGGTGGGTCCCCCTTAAAACACAAACTCGGTTGATTTTGATTTTGATCACAAAGCCATTTCATCTTCATCAGATTTTTTTTATCACCATTTTCGTTTTCCTAGTAAACAGACAAGAAGTTACCGACGTATCCGCGTGGCATGTATACCTAATTACGAGCATGAATCACAGAGGTCACGGTTTCCTTTCCGACCGACGGACTTGCGCACACAAAACATATTCTAAAAGATGTTTTGATCAAATCGAGTGAATAATACTATAGGTTGTTCGCCGATGACAATTCTATTTCGATTGTTGTGCTCCAAATGCCGCTCATCTGTGGGCCCCTCAGGGCGCATGTGCACAACTACCGCGCACACCCCACTGCGCAATTGTTGCGCCACGTCTTCGTACACCGCGTACACTCACTAGATCGTGTCAAATAGACGAGATGTAATCCGTTTTCTTGGAAATTGTATGGGTAACGAATATAAGTCGTATGAACAAATATGCCTGTATTCTTGAATCAACTAAATCCATTGAAATAATAGAAATTGAAATCAATCAGAAAATGGAATGAAAATGAAAAAATGAAAAATATGAATTAAAAAAATTGGCCCAGATATATATATATATATATATATATATATATATATATATATATATATATATATATATATATTTATATATATATATTTATATATATATATATATATATATATATATATATATATATATATATATATATATACATATAATTGAAATAATATGAGTAACAAATGTATCGTATATGAACAAATATGCCTGTATACTTGAATCAACTAAATACAATGAAATAATAGAAATTGAAATCAATCAGAAAATGGAATGAAAATGAAAAAATGAAAAATATGAATTAAAAAAATTGGCCCAGATATATATATATATATATATATATATATATATATATATATATATATATATATATATATATATTTATATATATATATTTATATATATATATATATATATATATATATATATATATATATATATATATATATATATATATATATATATATATATATACATATAATTGAAATAATATGAGTAACAAATGTATCGTATATGAACAAATATGCCTGTATACTTGAATCAACTAAATCCATTGAAATAATAGAAATTGAAATCAATCAGAAAATGGAATGAAAATGAAAAAATGAAAAATATGAATTAAAAAAATTGGCCCAGATATATATATATATATATATATATATATATATATATATATATATATATATATATATATTTATATATATATATTTATATATATATATATATATATATATATATATATATATATATATATATATATATATATATATATACATATAATTGAAATAATATGAGTAACAAATGTATCGTATATGAACAAATATGCCTGTATACTTGAATCAACTAAATACAATGAAATAATGAAAATTGAAATCAATTAGAGAATAAATTGAAAGAGGACAAATTAATAAAAGAATATATATATGCCCATATTGAAACGATATGAGTGACGAATGTATTGTATGAACAAATATGCCTTTTTACTCGAATCAACTGAATCCATTGACAATAAAAAAATTGCTATGGAAAATTATGAGATTGTATGGAGAAATTTATCTCACATTGGAATATGTCATACTTTTGAAAGATGTAGATGTGTTTTCAATCGTAAATCTCGTCTCAGAATGAATATGAAGGTGATATTTGTCTTCGTAATGTTGGCAGACAAATCTTCTTCCTATAGGCAACAAGTGTGCTGGATTGTTATTATTCATAAAATAGTGATCCTACAGGAATATTGTGAGCAGCGAATTTCTTCCAAATATATAACCTGATAATATTTTATATAATCCTGTGACTATCCCACATATAATATAACATATAACATACCGCCAACATATCCATAAACAATGGAACATATCCCGTAGAGCTGTTACCCTTTTGTCTCCGAAAGTCAAATCAAATCGTATTAAAGAAGAAAAAATACATCCAGGGGGGGCAATAAGGGAAAGCGGGGTCAGGAGGAGGAGGGGGGGGGAGGGGGAATGAAAACATTTCTTTCCGAACATCAGTGTAGGTCTGATATCAAATACATTTCAACTCACCGTAACCAATAGCAACCCATTGTATACACCTTTCACATTTTTATTTCTATTTTTATTAAATCTAATCATTTAATTTTTTTAATGAAATATACGATGACTTTGATATTGCATAATATAATGAAGTATCGGTCGTCTGTTTCGTGGTATTGTTTATCAGTGACGAGTGAACGTTTCGATAGGTTGAATTATAAGATGGCGGCGTTCGGAGAGGTATAAATTAGAATCGGACGAATGCAGTTGAAGATGAGAGAAGATTTGATTGTTGTAATGAAAGAGAGAGAGAGAGAGGAGGTGGGATTGATTTGGTGATGGAGTGAAAGGATAAAAGTGCCGACTGCGTGTTGAAACGTGAGGTGATGGGTTGTGGTTATAGAGGCGATAATCGAATGTGGCTGTGTGTGAAAAGTATTGTATATTTGAAATGATTGTTGAAGTAAGAAAACGAGATAAACGACTTTGCTGGAACGGTTGATTCACGAAATATTTATTGGAATGATGACGTATGAAGAATGTTCGATTTTCTTGCTCAATTCAGCCCATTATATCTTATATATTATTATTATTATTATTATTATTATTATTATTATTATTATTATCATCATTCTTTTTATTCTTATTTCAGTATTATATTACAATTCAAATCACAAGTAATATGTTTAAGTTTGTGTAATATGTGGTACAGTGACACATGCAGATGCATTATGTTCACTCTATGTATAGTAAATAGTTACCAACAGACAAGTCACATTAGAGGCATTGTAGAATATTTAGAAGCAAAGTTCTTTGATTTATAATTTGTACCTAAAATGTGTGAATACTAATGAAAAAATAATAATTATTATTATAAGATTTTTATTGCTGACAGAATTTGGCAGAGCCGTTCTTAAATTCAACCAGTTCAAAACATATTTTGAATAATTTTCTGAAACCGAATTAAATACACTTAAAATACAACAAACACAGAGGGATACATCGTACATAGATACATACAGAACTATGTCGTACACACAGAGATGTTACCATTCAAGTTATTCGATGTAAGCACACAGCAAATTCATAACATAGACGCACAACACATTTACTGTATATGTATATTTTATAATAATTATCATTATCATAACTGTTCATTTTTCAATCAAGAGTATTTTTGAAAATATTTATTATAATTGTTTCAATATTTGTTTCTGTCTTCTTTGTTAACAAAATAGATGTACTTATTTTACTTATCTTATTATTTGCTCCATAGCCAACTTTTGTTAAATAATCATAAGTTATGTTGCCCGCACACAAGAGTTCGTTCTTATGCGGGCTTCTTATTATTAATCAACTTATTTCGCACTAATGGCAGTTCTTCTTTATTTTTCTTATTTTACCGTTATATTCGTATTGAATGCATTTGTTATTATTCCCATATTGTGTTTGTTATTCTATTTCATATTTGTCATGTAATTGTTTGACGAGAATAAAAAAAAATTAAAAAAAAATTAAAAAAAATGTATGTGTATATGTATGTATGTAGGGCCTACTGAGTCTCAATGTATACCTCTATCAATAGTCTTCATAAAATTTGCAATAATATATTTTGCAGGTCCTTCTTTTCCTTTTTCATTTACTTTTCATCGTCCTTGTTTTTGAAGAAAAAATTACGACTTTTTCTCTCCAAGTCTTTATCATACTCGAGAATATCTCTGACCAGACTTCACAGTAATTTTCTGGATATTCTCAGAATGTGTTGAAGGTATTCATTTGTCATCTTTTGGAGGAAAAAATGACAACTTTTCCCATCCATATTTCTCACTAAACTACCAATTCTGATTCATTTGGATCGGTTTTCGACCAATGGCTTCAGATCTACATATGATATCTTGTTGGTATAGTTACCCCAAAAAAATAAATACCTCCAAAAAATACTGAATGAGTATTCAACACGGTACTGACAAGCAAGGCTTCTTCAAGTACAAATTGAATTAAATATATTTCAATCAAGAGTGCCAAGCTCGATGTACACAGATGATGTAGAATTAAAATAAAATACTCGGTGGAAATTAAAAAAAATGTCTACACATTAGGATATCATTGGATGATGATTCAAATTATCTCATATTCGAGGAGAATTTCAATTGTTGAGATTTTTCCTCCTCGCTCAACATTTACGACTTCATTGTGAACATATCATTCAATCATAATTCTTACCCCCAAATATCCTAGCTGTGGGTGGGGTCGGGTCGTTTTAAGCTGAAGTCAGAAATGGTTCACAAATGAATATATTTATTTACTTCATTTTTAATTTTTTTTCAGGTTCTAATATAATATATCTGTACCAAAGGTGTGTGTAATAATGTTAACTATGTACATAAATGTGATCAATGTGAAAAATGAAAACTGCACATTTCTCAAAACTGAGAGAATGACAATTTATTTGATGGCTGTCCGCAAAGCGGGATACCAAGATGGTACAGCGTAATATGGTCAATACATATAAGTACAATGGTTATTTACAAAAGTGATAAAAAATTGATTACAGAAAAATCCTGGAATATTATAAAACTAATTCAATTGAGGGTAGATAACAAAAGTATGAAAATAATATAAAAATGGAAGAAGGTAATAGAAAAAAAAGGTATTATTAATTTTATTAAAAAGATTGAAATTATTTGAAAGAATATGAATAGTGCTGTAAAAGACCTACAGAATCTATCAAAACTTATGTACCTGTGTATTATTATTACTTATGTACACCTATTATGTACAGAATAAAATGATTTTGGAATTTAATTGAATTGACATTGCTCGAGTCCAGTAGGCCTACAAAACATCAAGAGTTTATCTCTAAACGTTATTCGTACCCCCAACTACCCTAACTATGAGTGGGGTTGTTGAGAAAATACTAACCAATCACCAATTCCCATATTTCATAGTCCTAATTATATTATTTCCATACATAAATCTCACGACAATAATATCAACTGAACTATTCACCATAACACTTTATAAAACATAACCCAACATAAATCATTATTATCTCCACCAACCCACTTATAACATGAATAATCTACTCTCCAACCATTTTTAATACTTATTTGCATACTTATTAAACTATCCTCGCCTAACAACATATATACAATCGAAAAGTCAAACTCATAAATAATCGTAATAATATATAACTAGAACTAGAAATGACATATTTTATGTGTTTCCTTCCCCTTGAGAGATCTGCAACCCGCTGCGCGACGTTTCTGCGGGGGGCCCCCGCCTACCTATCGCTGGGATTAGTGGGGGGCTGATAGGGCCCCGCTGGTTAAACATGCGAGCGCGATGGGTAGACAATGACCGTACGGGAGCGCGTCGATTGTGAGACGGTGCATGTTTGTGATGAGGAGCATGCGCACAAGTGATATGGTGGGCTGATGAGTGTTTGATGTGATATTGGGGTGATTTATGTGGGTGGTTGATTTTTCAAAAAAAAAAATCCATGTTTTTAGTGTATTTTTGTAAAACCAAGGATAATTTTTTTTGAGAACATCGTAACTTGATCCAAAATCTTTTTTTTTTCTTTTTTTATATATTGGGTTTTGACGACGTACTATACTGATGGCCACGATGTATTGGCGTCGGTGGATGATGAATGAGATGATGGGATGATGAGTGTTTGATGTGATATTGGGGTGATTGTGGGGTGATTTATGTGGGTGATGAATTTTTTGTGGTGTTTTTGATGTTTTAGGTATATTTTTGTATAACCAATGAAGGACCAAATATATATATATTTTTGGATAACATCGAAACTTAATATAAAAACATTGTTCCCCAATTAAGGCTGTGGATGCAATGTAGGATTGTATGGACGGGGCACCACAAGGGCGATCTTACCACCCCATTCTAATTATTCAAAACCATGCAATGAACCTTAACACAAAGACCATAATTTTCCGCCGCAGATAAAAGTATTTCAGTTTCCAAAAGTAAGGTACAAATCATAAGTAAAAACCGTTTCTGTGATATATATCCGGACATTACCAGCATTGGTATTGAGAGTGAAGAAAACAAATTAATGAAAATTAGTGAAAAATTATCAATGAAGATAAACATGAAATAACCTAATTTTCAAACGATGATTATTATGAGTAGTAAGAGCACTTATCACAAAACAAAAAATTTATTAAATGTTAAGTATAAGGCCCGGTATTATCGTATATATCGTAACGGAATACGGTCTCATACTAATATACCAAAGTATTTGAATAGCAAAGGCTTGGTTCCCTCGTTGTACCTTTTTTTCAAGTTGTTTGTGGATATTCTACAGTCGATATTGAAGATTTCCAACACTAAAAAAGATGAACGAAAAAAAAAATCATTATTTCTTATTTTTTTCACCCGTCTTTCACCTTCAATACGAATTTAAATTTAATCACAAAATCATGGCAATTTTTGTCAGATTATTCTAATCTATTTTGGTGTCATGTTAAACATTTTTTTCGTGATTTTGAAAAAAATGTGGGAATGTGGTTCACTAACGACGGCAAATGAAAAATAAATAAGATTTTCATGAAAATTTGATTAAAAACAAAATGGCTGCTTTGATTTGAGCAAACTTTTTTGGATTCAGTTGAAAATTTTGAGGTAATCAAAATTCAACGATAAAATTTTCTGTTACAATGTGTTTGAGGTTACGGCCCTTTTTGGCTTAGATTTACCGGAGTACTATGCGTACAGTTCGAACTAAAGTATTGAGATTGAACTTCAATCAACCAAACTTTCAAGTTATCATATTTTAATTAAGACTGAACAAACGACAACCCATATGCCTGACTATATAAATCAACATGAATCAATGTAGAATGGCACTAAATGACTAACCCATGAATAAGTTTTGAATTATCAACATTCAAATAGCACTAACTGGCACTCAAGTCAGCTGCCATCACCATTTCTCATACGTGTGGTATTTGTTTCACTGTAACTCTCCGATTAACTGGTCTTCATAATTTTTTTTATATTGGGTTTTAACGACGCACTATACTAATGGCTACGATCTATTGGCGTCGGTGGATGATGGATGAGATGGTGGGATGATAAGATGAAAGGTTATTTCATCAGGTGTTTCTGGATGGTAGGAAGGAGTCGGTCGTGGCCTGTTGTTAAGGAACCATCCCATGCAGTATCAACCTGAACGACAGAGGGAAACCACGAAAAACCCCACCACTGAATAATGAATGAATATTAGCATCGCCAGCGAGGTCATTTAGCGCACCACTGAATAGTCAATATCTCGAAAAGTATGAGAGCACCAATTATGGGACTGGTACCAATCGAAAGCACTAATTGAGCACTGAATATTTGGAACTTCTCAGAATTAGTGCTCGTGGTGGGGGTGCCAACTTCACGAACCTACGAAAAACCGCTGTCAGGATGGTCGACCATGGCGGGAATCGAACCCCGGTCTCCCGAATGACGGTCCAGTGGTCTTCATAATATTAGAACTAGAGTGGCTATATACCCCTAATCGAGACTATAGTGAGAATAGTCAGAAACATCTAGTAGTAGTAGTAGTAGTAGTAGTGTTTATTCCTTTAACCCTCTTTCGAGGAAATCGGTGCACAATTTACATATTTCACATGCAATATGACTTATAAATAGCATCACAATTGAGTATGGCAGTAAGCCATCGCTTATGATTTATCAACGAATTAGTAATTATAGTATATCAAACAAATAATACAACAAATAATGATACAATACAAGATTTCAGATTGATCGATACGGAATCACGATAAATCAATAGATATTATATCAAAATATTTACAAATGTTCAAACAACATCCAAGTCGGTTTCAAAATGTGATATCATTCAAGAAAATTAACAAGATGATTGCCCACGTCATAAAAGTTATTGAGGTATTTAATTCGGACACAGTTCCTGCTCATACATACGCTCATCCAATTAAACTGGCTCATATCAGCCGAGCATAATACTCATCACATTACGAGTTATCATAACTCGAATAATTACTCGAAACGATAACATTACTCATTACAGAACGAGAACAATACAGTGGGAACATTTTTAAATACCGATATCTAAATTATGCATCTTTCAAACAACAAAAAATCATCACTGGTCAAGATCTACATAGTTTTTTTTAGACCCATTGAATGATACCCATTGTTTTTAATTACGCTTCTTCTTTTTCTTTTTCTTCATTACGATTGATGCAATTACTTGATTAGTGAAACAATCAAGATCATCTCAAATGATGAATAGTGTGAATGAAATATTTATAATTATTAATATTAGTAAAGCGATTAATTACCTAAGAAATCTGCTAAGAAATCAAGACTGTGTTTTATTATACATTCTTTTGTCGTTTCGTTTTGAAGAAGAATGGAAACCACTCGTGTTTTGTAACGATGGCATGGAACGAAGAAGAAGAATATAAAACACAAGATAAAAGATCTAAAGGGTTATAGATTTGACGTGTTAGAAAGTCAACGCCCCTTTACGTTGTTTTCATTGGTGGAGGTGATGAAAAGGGGGCGTATCAACTAGTATAAATAGATATTGTTCCCTTTTTTCAGTCATCTTTTATATATACCTATATATATATACATATACTTGTATCCACGAGAGATGAAGAATCGAACCACTCGTGCGCTATCGTGGTGTGCGATACGGCGCGGTCGTTCGGTTGCTTCAGCGTTAGTGGATTCAAGTATATCATGTAAATAGGAATGAATATATATATATATATATATATATATATATATATATATATATATATATATATATATATATATATATATAGGCCTATATAGAGCCAGTTGGTTAGAGCTTCGGGTACAAACGAAGAGGTCCTGGGTTCAAGTTCCAGAGTGGTCATCACATTTTCATGATTTGACAAAAACGTTCATATATATATATTTATATATATGAATATATTTACATATATATATATATATATATATATATATCTATATATATATATATCTATATATATATATATATATATATATATATATATATATATATATATATATAAAAAAATATACATATGATAAGTCACACATGACGTTTCATAGCTTCTGAAAACGTGCTGCAGTTAAAATATTATGCGTTGAAGATCATAACAAACGTCAATGCCAATGGATAGAGGACAAACACTCGAGATAATAATTCCGCAAGAGTTCTGTCATGAACGTATAGTTGTGTTTTTCACTCGTGATGAGTTGAAATACTAATCGACAGAGGGCGGGCACAACTAATGAATGTAACACGTATCGAGGCAAAATGTCGAATTGAAAGGATTTAAACTGGAACTAAATAATCGAGTGTAGAGAATAATTTGTGCTGGTTTTTGTATTTTTCCGGGAGTGGCAACAAAAGCACGATTTAATTCGATACGTTTTCCTACAATAAAATGTTCGTCGTGAGTTTGTATAAGGAAAGTAGTTGATCCGTGAAGAAGTCTCGTTGAACTGTAGATAACTGCAGTTCGTCGACGTCGTTGCGGTTATAAATTGAATACGTCGACCGGTAAAACAGTTCGAAATTGATGTGTGAATCCCATCAGTTTCATTTGATTGATTCTTTGCCTCATTAATTCCACCGATTTTCTCGAGAGATGGTTAAAGGAATGAACACTATACTACTACTACTACTACTACCACCACATTTCTCTGAACAAAAGAATTCAGAAAATAAAGATACGTATTATTTTTACGAAAGTGAAATAGAGAGAGAAAAGGGGAATTCGAGGAAAGAGAGGGGAAAGAGAGGGGAAAGAGAGTGAATATGATTACATAATGTATGTATGCTGAATCATATGCTGACCAAAGTAATTGTTTCACACGACATATGAAACATTTTCGATCATATCAATACCATATTCTAGGTTGGCAGTTCTGACTCCATAAGTTGGTGGACTTATTTCTCAGATATTTATTCAAGAAATCCAACACAGGACCTTTATTCTAGAGATTTACGAAATGTGGAATTGGTGGAATTTTGGTGAGATTCCAATAATTCCACTGAAAATGAGTGATGAAGCTATCTTATCTCATTTCACAAACTACATCTCACATCTCATGAATCTCGAGAATAAGGGTCCAGATTATAGTTATATTGTACACTGATTGGTAAGCAACAGCGTTCCAGTGCTTTGTCACCAGCAATGTGAAGAAACGTGTTGTTACAGCGGTATAAAAACAAATCACATCACTTTCTTATATATCACATCATCTAACGTATAGTTAAAATTCTACTCCATAACCCTTGAATGCACAAAAACAGGAAAATGAATATGATTGTGCACAGAATTTTCCACGCAGCATTTTCTCTGTCTACATTGAAGTCTTCTGAATAGAAGATATCTGGTACAAATGAAAAAAAATGTACTCTCTCAATCAAATGAACTTCGAAGATCACAATAATCTAATTCATAATATAACTTGAACTTCTGTCACTATGCAAAACTGAAAGAACCAAACTGTTTTTCAAATAGGATCCAACAGTTACTGTTCATCCCTCATATATATCCCTTAGTTCCGGAAAGTCTGCAATAGGAATAAGCCGAATGCTTATTCCTATCTGGGGGCGAATTCAGGTACCTTTTTTACTCTCTTAAATTTAAGCTAGCGTAAATTTGATACGACAGCTACAGTCATTCGCCTAAATTCACACATCGTAAATGGTCATATACGACATCAAAAACGTACTAGAATTAGCTCTGTCTTATATTTACGATAAGACAAAGTCTACCTGAATTTCCAGCATTGGAAACATTCAGAAAAGTTGTATATGAAGCAATTCAGTGAAATCCATGGCAACAAAAGCTGTATACGCACCCAAAACAATATGTCTGCGTAGTGACAAATCCATCTCCATATAGTAGCAAAGTTCATTAAATGACTGAAAAATATTGTTGAATTTGCATCACTATATAGCTTTGTTGCTATGATTTGCTGAACAATGATACATCTGTTTCTGGGAATCCTATCTGTAGCTCATAGTTGAAACTATGGTTACAATGTATATTTGGTTTTCAAATCATTCTGAATTTGTCAAGCTAACGAAGCAATAGTTGCACATCTCTCTCTGAAGGATCTGTGATCCAACACTGAAGAGCTAGGATGTGTTTGCTCCGTGCATGTTTCACTGGAAGCTCTGCTATTGGTCAACATTCAGGGGTGAAATGAGTAGACATTCCCACTAGAACCAGGTTCGATCCCGGGTCCAGCTTGTTGGGTCTCCGCCACATAGGATCGCCGTCGCGGATCTTATGTGGGCCTCTCGTTTAGCACAGTTTCGCTGATTTGGCTCAAGAAGAAGGTAAAAATAGGATACCTCCATTGACGATTGAGAATTTGACGTGGTGATGGAACTTTGAAAAAACACCAAACAGCGACACAGACGTAAGTTTCATTTCATTGATAGATTTTTACTTTATACTTATGGTTATCTCAGGGTGATTTTTATCGAGACTGTAAGTCCGAATTACATGTTATATGAACTTGTTGACTTGGACTTGTACTAGCAAACTTTACTTGCAAACTTGGCGCCAATAGTTTTGGCGAATTCAGACAGGTCTGTACCATCACGCCACCGGGTGGCAAACTTTTGAACTTGCGAATGAAAACCCGTGCGAATGAATTGGCGCGGAAATGGCGATGATGTATAACCTCACTTTTCAAGGTTTATTACATTAAAACAGGGACATTCAACAGAAGAAGCAAAAATAAGCACACCAATTCAAATCCGCCACTTTATTGTTGAATAAAACGTACGAAAGTTTGATGGTCACTGTTTCAAATCGTTATCATAAATGTAATACGGATTCATGCGAGTGGCAGCCAAAGTATACAAGTGAAGTACGCAAGAACGCATGCCACTCGTACTTGCGAACTTCCATACTTGGACTTGTGCACTTGTCAATTCAGACGTTCGAAATGACGTCTCTTCCGTACTTTTAACAAGTTCAAGTATAGAAGTACGCATAAACTGGGTAATTCGGACACGTCCTGAGAGTTGGAGGTATCAGGTGGTAAACAGGAAAGATCGAGTCAGGATGTGGAAGAGTATGACGACAAGACCATGGAGACACACTGATGGATTGGTAATGTGTGGAGGACTGAAGGTAGTAGTAGTAGTAGTAGTAGTGTTTATTCCTTTAACCCTCTTTCGAGGAAATCGGTACACAATTTACATATTTTACGATGTAACTTATTAATAGCATTACATTTGAGTATGGCAGTAAGCCATCATTTATAATTATCAACGAATTAGTAATTCCAGTATATCAAACAAATATTACAACAAATAATGATACATTACAGGATTCCAGATTGATCGATACGAAATTGAGATAAATCAATAGATCTCGTGAATGTAGACACTCTGATACATAGATATAGATAGCTAGATAATATGGATAGTCAGTTGAATTATATATTAAAAAATATATATATATATAATTACCGAATATGTCAACATACGTGATAACATACGAAGATGGTGAGAAATGTTACGGAGTGATGAGTTGAGGATGAAAGTATAACGTCGAAAATGAGTGAAAGGAGAAATTGGACATGTACTCCTCAAACAAGTTTTTCACTTCTATTTTCTTTTGCATTTCTATTTCCGAATATTTTCTCTGGTACTGTTATGATTTTTACTGTGAATTCAGTGCAGATGTACAACAGAATTCACATTATAAAAGTATTCAGTTTTCTCTACGAAAGTAGAAGGCGCTCAAACCTCCCGCGCGCCGTGTGGATGTCCAGTTTGGAGGAACGGTCGCTCAGACCCTCCTAAATCGCGAATACAAGTATGACCCAATGATGAAATAATTGTAATGCAAAGAAAAATTCGTCGATTTCTTCGGAAGTATATCCGTAAGATTATCATATACTTGAGTTGAGCATGTTTATACCATCAATGTCTTATTTTATCCGAATTGTAATAAAAAAAAGTATCTTTCATCAGTTTTATAACATTGGTATCAACTATCCACTTATTTCCACTACAGTCATTTTCGATATATATATATATATATATATATATATATATATATATATATATATATATATATATATATATATATATATATATATTCATATTATGTACAAGTTTCATTTGTCGCAGACAAGATTATCACATGATAGTGCTGAATAAATGACCATATGATAACATTGATTGGAAAATCAAATACAAATGACAAAGAGTAAGAGACTTGATATGAGAACAATAATCGGTGACAGACAAAATGTAACGATTATACAAAAAGTAAATACGAAACAAACTTCGAGTGGTTGAATAGAAAGTTGGTTATGAGGATGATTCTTCTGAATGCGTATTGTATCTTTCCATGCCGACAAACTAACTTTTAGTAGGCCTATGTTGAGCAATTATCTGAATAAAGAGTGAAAAAGTTCACAAAAGAAACTAAAAAAAAAAAAATGGAAACCACAAATTACTTTTTTTTTTTTAATAACATCGAAACTTGATACAAAATCATTGTTCCCCAATTAAGGCTATGGATGAAAGATAGGATCGTTTGGACGGGGCACCAAAATGGCGATCTTACCACCCCATTTTGATTATTTAAAACTAATGGTCTTCAACACCAGGACTGCGCTGTCTGTGACCATAATTTTTCGCCGTTGATAAAAGTCTTTCAGTATAAACACACGAATGTTGATATCTTCCACTTTGAACTAAGTCTCTTGGGCAATGATTACTTCTTTCCCTTGACAGCAGATGTAAAATTGATCATTATACAAAAAGCATAAATTAAATTAGCGATAGGCCTATAATGTTAAAATTAGGCCTATCGCTCTACTAATTAATGGTCGTGGCCAATTAGTACTTCATCCAAGCATTTTCAAATTACTGAGACAATTGACGACTCGCAGTCTCCACCCCCCTGACGTCACAAATCATACCGTCCAATCAACAGGGTTTGTCAGAATTGTAGTGAAATCCAAATATCCAATCGAGGTATCTCCAAATAACCACAAACGATATGATCCAACTGGCCTACTGGTTAAGTCACGCCCATTTCGAGTCGTCAATTACTTCTACAACTCACAGATTTTATTTTCAACCATTTCACTGTTAATTAAACCCCAAACTTCATTCCTTCAACATCCCAGAAACCCCAAACAGAAGCCCAGAAGCAGTAAGAAAGTGATTGTCGATAAAGAAGTCGGCCACACGTGCAACGAGCTCTAGTTTACGAGTGCAGGTTATTAGTTTCAAGAATACCCGCAGCGAGCGCTAATGAAACACAAGCTTGAGAGATACGTCACACGCGTTAAGGGTGGTTGCAAGTTATTGGTAATGTCTGCTTGGAAATGATAGCTGATCATTCAGTTTGAAACAACTCGTTCATCAAAAGAGTTTATTTGTGGAATCTAAGACAGCTGCTTCCTTTCAAGGTATAGTATACTCACGTATGGGGTATACTTGGGTCATATTTGTATTCTAATGTTGCTTAACGACCCCACAATGGATGGATCTCACGGAGGTACGAATGAGTGGTTGGTGATGAAACGATAGAGTGATGATAGGTGGAAGGAAGTTTACAAAAAAAACATTTTTTTGCGAGGGACTAGAACCAACGCAGTGCGATAGTTAACTGAGTCACGGTTTTGGATGTAACATCTTGATTTATTCCTATAACTGAGACCATAGTGGTCGAGTGGCTGAAACACTGAACCGTCATTCGAGAGGTTGTGATTCGATTCCTGTCATGGTCGACCATCCTGACAGGGTTTCTCTCTGTCGTTCAGGTCAATACTGAGATGGTTCCTTAACAACAGGCCACGACTGACTCCTTCCTAGTATACAAACGCACCTAATGTGATAATCTCACCATCTCATCATCTCATATATCATTCACCGACGCCAATAG
>OZ023336.1:30631416-30696416 GCA_964007535.1 Brachyptera risi
AAATCATATTCCGACAAATTCATTCTGATATAACAAATTTTTCATTCATTATTTCAGTTTGATTAGCAATTATGTTCATATATAATATCTCCTCATCGTTTTCCTTTCCCCAAATAAGGAACTTATATGAATTTACAATATTCACAACATTTCGAATAATTCAACTGACGTTATAAAAAAAAGACATTTTCACTTATTTGTCAGTTTCTCTTGAAATAGAGTTGTCGAGAATATTTTCTCTCATCTTTAAAACGTCAAAATCTCGAATGCATCACAGCACTTCTACTATATTTCCTTATTATTCTATTATTGCCCATTCATTTCACCGTACAAAAAAAAAACACATAACCCATTTTCACAATATATAAAATTTGTACACAACTACAGTAAAAGTCTCATAAATTCAAAAAACAAACAAACTAATTCCGAATCTTATATATAATAATAACAATATACATAAGACTACCAAATAACATCGCACATAAGCCGTGCTGTCAAGAACACACCAGAAAATATAAAATACACTCCCATTTAGTCACAGGGGGGCCATTTTCGAAGATGCCAAAAATATTGAAATAAATTTCCAATTCCCTTTTCTAAGACAACGCATATAAGTTTAATAAAGTATCTAAGATGTTGTACACCATAAATATCGTGTATAGTACTGATATAAAACCAGCGTGAGATTATTGTTGTAACTTGAAGTTATTTATTAGTTTTAATAATATCAAATATTTCATATATAAAGTTTTCTTCTCGGAGATGTGTATATGTATGTGTGTGTGTGTGTTACGTGTGCTAGATGCCCTCATGCGGTGTTTAAATTGAGCCCCTGTCGTGTAGTGATGCTTTATGTATGTTAGGGGATGATAAAAACCACCCCTTATGAAGTATAGCTCAATTGCGTCACGTTCTAGACACCCACTCTTTTAGGTAATATAGAAGTAGGCTTGAAAATGTGTAGTAGATTATTTTGTTATAAGTGGATGATGTTATTTATGTTCTATAACTCTTTTTGGATCTGTTTTTTTAATTATTACATATTTTTTTTTATGTGTTTGAATATTCATGTAATAGATGAAGAAAATAGTTACACACGATTATGAATTGAATTTAGACCTACTCTGGGATGGTAAGATCACCCTATATATTAATACCTTCTCACATTGTCATCAAATTGGCTTTGCATGGGCAACAGCGAATTTTGGAAACAAAAACAAATTTGAAAGGAAAGGAGACGAAGAGATTAGGGTGTGCGCACGTAACAAACGACAAACAATCGTTACTATAGCAATACAGCGAACTGGTGGACTACCAAATATTCTGATTGGTCAATTCCAACTGGTGCACATTGTTGTCTCTCTATTTCAACAATGGGTGGCGTCACTTGAAAATACCATATACAAAAAAAAGAAGTCGATTTAATTATCCACTGATAATAGAAAATCAACCATGCTACTTCTTCCTCGAAATTAATGACGTAATCATTTACACAACCCCTAACTTATATTATATTGTCAGTTCATTATTCAAGTTTGTTGAATGAGTAAACATAAAAATTGTGTATTTCCTGTGGGGTGTGGTAACATCACCCTCATTATGCCACGTCCGAACGACCCTACCTTGCCATCCACATCCTCAATTAAGGAGCGAAGATTTTATATAAAATTCAAAATGTAAATACAAACCCAACTCAGTGGATGTTTTTTTTTCTATGGGCTCTATTAATTTTCCCCAACTAAATATTCCCAACCTGACAAAACATTTCATTTATATCTACCTAATGTTCTTTAACCACTTTCCGTGGCACATTTGTCCGCCGCGTCATCACACATAATCCAGTCTTTTCTTCTCGCTACGTTCAATTTGTCACCACGAGCGCTTTCTTTACAAACGATATTGTTGTGCCTCGACAAAGACACGTGTGTGTGTGTTGTGTGTGTGTGCGATGGATGTATGTGTGTGTGTGTCTGTTTGATCCAATGGCCGAGGTTTATAAGTAAGCGCAGTTGGAGACTGAATCAAGCAAGAAAATCACCCTGAACATGACCTCTTAGTTAGTCTGGGTATTGTAGAAAACCAAATCTATCAATGAATGCGGGTTGAGAATAATGGCACTGCTTCACAACGCGATTAGGAAATATTAGTAGAGAATACTAGGAAAACGCTATATACGCGTTGTTGGACGAGCGGATAGTAATAGTATGTCGACTTCTTTACCAAACTTTTGCCTAAATTCGCCAATTGGGTGACATTCAAGTTATAAATGGGGAAAAACTGATTCGAGTGGTACAAATTTAGCACATTTCATGTTTTTTCTTTGAAATGGCTCACTCGATCAAGTTGAGAATTTCCAGAAATGTGTATAAAGATGTTATTCAACTTCACATAAAATTTCATTTTTTTTTGAAAATGAAATTAAAAAAAAAAAAATTCCGTCGTTATTCTAACGGGTATTTTTGAAATTTCTAAAATTCATAAAGATAAAAGTTACCACCCGATAATGCCACAAAACTATACAAATCTAAGTTAGATGAGGAATCATGACAAAAAAAGGTTTGGAGTTGATAGCTGTAGCCGTTTGACCTGTGGAGAACCGACAAAAAAACATAAAAAAAAACATAGAAACGAACACAAATTTTTTTCAGTATGTCAAATTGAATACTCGCTGAAGCTCGTCTAATGAATATAAAATATCGATATTGATATCAATGAAAAAATATTATATGCATCCATAAAAAAAAAATGAGAAATAATAATAGAAAATATGAGAGATGAGAAAAATTGTTTCTGTATTATAGAAACTGATGATGGATTATTGTGAATGGCCCACAGTCCTATATCCAGATGAATTTCTATGAATTTTGTGCCATATTTTACCTAATTCAGATGATTATTTGATTATTCTTCATCCACATCAAAATTTCGTTATTCATTGGCACTCGTATGTGAAGATGATATTGAGATGATATGAGATCATGATAGATGATAGTATAGTTGATATTTTTCAGTTTCAAAAGACAATTCTTTCAGCTATTTCAAACATTATCTATAGTGTCGAGTTATAATTCAGAAAACAACTGTAGCTGTACTGAAAACGGTCTATGCCATGCGTCTCCGGGACTCTTTTCGAATTTTCCACTCTTAGAAATAAAAACGAAAATCGAATGTAAATATTATATAATATAACAAAAATCTGTTCTTCAATTCATTCAAAAACATGAAAATCACCAGTGTTTTAGTTTTGAAAAGGTAGCTGATCAGTCACCGAAGTGAATGATGAAGTTGAAGGGAAGGACGGAGAAATTGGCAATAATATATAATTGAGAAATAAAATAGAAAAAAATGATACATCAACGTTTCAAAACGTATTATCCTCCAGACAATAGACACAAATTTTCCACATTCTTGACCACAAAAATAATTAATCGTTTTCACGATTATTTCAAATGTCTTTACATCATTAATCACGGCCTTCTATTTATATATATGCGAGAATTTCCTTGGAACGTCTTGTGTGCAGTGAAATGCTGACATACGCGCTGTCGTCGGAGTGAATAGGAACCTTCTAACCTAACCCCGCCAAAACGGTAGGCACGCGATCTAGCTCACACACTTGTGATGATGAAAAGCGTGGTTCATCGAGTCACATTTAATTGCAACTTGAAGAAAATCTACTTACGATAGACACACTCAAGTTTCTTGAGGAAAATATACCGATAGTAAACGATCCACCCAGTAAAACTAGAAGACAATGTGCAAACTTACTCTACGCATAATGAAATTATCAGCGCTCAACTGCGCGTAGATTTGAACTGCATCAACATTTTAACATCGAATCAAACAATTTCATGAAATCGCAAACGAACACTAGCACTCCACGTGTAGAGATATCATAACTGAAGAATGTGCGGTGAAATTCATAAGTTTCTATTTGAAATAATTGGAATGGGGTGAAAAGATCGTCATTGAGGTGCCCCGTTACACAGACTTCACTTTCATACATATAGCCTTAATTGGGTAACAACGATTTAGTTCCAAGTTTTGTTGCTATTAAAAAATATATATTAAAATTCGGGTAGATTTCATATTTATATGTAAATTGCGTTTTGTTACCTCAACCTTCTCCCAAGAAATAATGGAACAGTAAAGGAACAACAAATTCGTTAATTCGACGATAATATTTGTGTTCGTCAAGTGTGGTAGACGACCTTCTTCTCTCATGGGTATGCCTCAATAGCAGTTTCGTTATATTGCTATGGTGACGATCCTAAATAATGATTTATTTAGATGCAATTCCTGTCTTTCAGTTCGATAACAAAACATGAGGATTATTTGAAAGAGACTCAATGTTCGATACCATTCAATATTTATATATAAATATATATATATATATATATATATATATATATATATATATATATATATATATGTATATATATATATATATATATATATATATATATATATATATATATTTATATATATATATATATATATATATATATATATATATATTCATATATATATATATATATATATGTTAACGCCGGTCTTTTGAGACCAGCTAGCTCGTTTTCCCTAGTTTGTCATTTGAACATGAAATCATTCGTTTGCGTCATGGAATGTTGTTTATACATGCAAGCAGTCGTCCTTCCTTCTCATTGCTGGTTGGCTGGTGGGTTGTCACGCCATGTGTGCGTCCAATCACAGCTCGCCATTCTCGCGTTGCCTGACTAAGCTAGGCCTCGCAGCTCAGTTCTCTGCTATACTCGATTGAGACCGGACGTCTCGAAACGGCTCTCGTCGAGTATTCAGTTCTATTCCATACTCGATTGAGATCGGACGTCTCTTAGTCGCTCGTCAAGTGGGTGAATTCGCTCATATTCTCGACCAGCTCTTGTTGTGTGAGCATCTCCCGTCCTTCTCTACTTTGTTAGAGTTCGGACGTACTGTACATTATTTCGCATGTACGCAGTTGTTTCTTTTCTATTTTTCGTTCTTCTTGAGTCGTTAATAGGACCTCTTTCCATACTTTCTTGTTTCTAATTCTTCACATTTGTTTTGGTCTTTATCATTTACGAAGTTGGGTGTTTTGTTTTTTCTCAAGCTTTTGTTTATTGTTTATTCGAATGGTGTGCGGGGACACCACTCAGGTTTGATCTATTTTGTTTCGCTTTCTATTTATTCTTTGATTTGGTCAATAACAACGTCAAGTCGACGTAGACCAAATACGTATCGTTTTGGGGTGAGGCATAATCCGAGTTTGGATTATGCTCGCCTGATTATTAATGCCAAGTCGGCACCCTCAATATACAGTCCACTGGTCTTTCATCGCCATCTCTAAGATCGGCGGTAACATTTTGGTCCCTGTGAGCCAAAGATTATTTTGGTTCCAATTTCTCGTCATTCGTGAGGCGGAATCCATCTCCGGATTCTTATTTAGTTCTCTTGTTGGAATCCATTTGTGAATTCCATTCTTTTCACCACGCGGAGTCCATCTCCGGATTCCAATTGCTTTACTTGTTGGAATCCATTTGTGGATTCCTTTCTTTGCACCACGCGGAGTCCACCTCCGGATTCCACAGTCATTCGTGGCAGCACCCGCGATCAGGCATCGCATGGGTGACTTCTTTGTCCTCCGCACTGAAACGGCTTCCACATAATTGGGTTTCCACTGTGCAATAATTTATTCTGGTTGTGTTTGCGAGTTATTATCAACAATTGTTTTAACTTGTTTTATAGACATTCATTTCTTGAATTATTTTGCGTTGTTCTTTTTCTGTGCATTTCGGCCGTATTTTCTCCGTGAGTAATTCACTTCACAAGTCTTCGATACTTGTGCTGGCTTCTTGGTTTTGCTTTGTGAATATTCATCCACAACAATGGCTTCAAAGATGGAGAAACAACAATCATTGTTTAAAGCCAAACGTGAGCGAATATTCACAGCGCTACAACGCTCGTATGATGCTTTCAAAATGCTTGAGAGTGACGATGCTTCGTCTTACAAATCTCGTTTCGACAAGCTTGACGTTTTGGAAGCCAACTTTGAAGGCATTCAAAACGAAATAATGGCATTGAATGCTCAACTTGACAACAGTGACGATGCATTACCGGTCGACGCTGTTGAAGCAAGCTTTGAGGAAATGCTGTATGCGACTCGTAAGCTGTATCTCGACGCCGTTGCCGCGGCGACGCCCAAGCCGCCTCCGCCGCCAAATCAAAATGGTTTTCAAGCCATCTCATTGCCGACAATTGCGTTGCCGGCATTCTCTGGTGATATTACTCGATGGACGGAATACTATTCGCTATTTAAATCTCTCGTCGACGAGAACAACGACCTGAATCAAGTTCAGAAATTCCACTATTTGAGGACCACCCTCAAAGACAACGCCTTGTCTGTCGTCTCCGGGTTTCCGATTACGGAAGCCAATTATTCTGTGGCATTGGATGCTCTTGTCAGTCGGTATCATAACCCTCGGTTGTTAGCCACCACGTATGTTCAACAGGTTTTAGAATTTACGCCTCTCAAAACCAATTCACATTCTGGGCTGCAATCATTTCTGAAAGTTCACAAAACTTCGATTGAAGCGTTGAAAGCTCTGAATATCGAAGATTTGTCAGATTTTCTGCTTTTCTCATTAGCACTGACCAATCTCGACACATCAACGCGCAAGGCTTTCGAACAGAAACATTCTTCGCACAGCACTCCTAGCTACGCGTCGTTGATCAAATTCATTGAAGAGCAGTCCAGGACGATGGAATTGTGTGGTCTCGACAAACAAGCAGCTAGCTCTTCAAAAGCTATTCCTCCTTCCACAAAGCGAATCAATTCGTTGTTAGTTGCGAATCCTCCGCCCGTCAGCTTTAAATCTCGCGAGCAGAGCAAATCAGCAAGCTCGACCACGAAACAATCTTCGTGTCCAGTCTGCAAAGGGGAGCATACTCTATACTCGTGTTCCGTATTTCGGCAACAGTCCGTTGACGACAAATACAACACGTTACGTCGCCTGCAACGCTGCTTCAACTGCATGGGCGCTCACCTCAGACCGCAATGCACCTCTAAGAGTGTTTGCGTTACTTGTCACAGTAACAAACATCATTCGCTGTTACACACCGCACGAATCAACCCCTTGACTCGTGACACAATAGCAACCGAAGTCTCTTCTCATCCGGAGACCACCTCGCCTCATCCTCAAACTCTCGCTTGTCAAGTCAAGACAAGCAAGCCAGTGCTACCCACAGCTCTGTTGGGCACTGTTCGCGCCTTGATCCGCGACTCTCACGGTCAACTGCAACCTATCCGTGCGGTTATCGACTGTGGTTCACAAATCTCTGTTCTCACTCACTCGTTCCTTCAGAAGCTAGGATTGAAAATCAATCCTTGTCATTCCGAACTCTCTGGTATTGGTCACGTTAGTGCTCGGGTAATCGGGACTGTTCAATGCAGCATCGCTTCCCGGTTCACCCCTGCAACCTCTCTCAGCGTACAAGCCTACGTTATGCCTGCGATAGCGAGTCAACTTCCAACCACCACCGTTCCGCTTGAGGTGTTTGAACGTTATCGCTGTCTCTCTCTTGCCGACGACCGCTTTCATGTGCCCGATCAGATCGACTTTTTGATCGGCGCCGATTTATACCCTGATATTCTTGAAAAGTCAGGTGATATTGTGATGAGTGGCAGTCCATCTGCCATAAACACGGTCTTCGGCTGGGTGGTTTTGGGTCCTATTCGGTGTTTGGATGCCGAGTTCCAGCCTCCGCTCTCTCTGCTTGCTTGCACTGGTTCTCCATTGGATCGTACTCTTCGATTGTTTTGGGAATCGGAAGAAGTTTCACGTCCTCTTCAAGTTGATCCGGACGATGAACTTTGTGAGGAGCATTTTCTATCTACGCACTCACGGAACCCTTCCGGACGCTATTCGGTAGCACTCCCTTTCAAGAACACATCCTCTCCTCTCGGATATAATCGTGAGGCCGCCCTCCAGAATTATTTGAGTCTGGAGCGGCGACTGAAACGCAATCCTCAGCATGATGCTGCGTATCAAGCATTCATGCAAGACTATATTCAATCGAACCACATGCAACTTGCAAGCACCTCTTCGAACTACGTGATTCCGCATCATTGTGTGCACAAGATTACCAGCTCCAGCACGAAGCTGAGAGTGGTATTTAACGCCTCTTCTCCAGATGAGAGAGGCGCCTCCTTGAATCAGCTGTTACTCAGTGGTCCCAAGCTTCAGAGCGAACTCCCGGGCGTTTTAACCCGATTTCGTTCTCATCCCATCGCAATTTGTGCTGACATTCGTCAGATGTATCGTCAGATTCTGGTCCAACCATCTGACCGCAAATATCAGCACATATTTTGGCGACCCAATGCAGACTCTCCAGTAAAAGAATATGAGCTCAACACGGTCACGTATGGGCTCGTACCGTCAGCTTTTCTTGCTCAACGAGTGCTGAAGCAGCTCGTGCACGACGAAGGGGCTCCTTTCCCCAATGCTTCGCGTGCTTTGATATCTCACATCTACGTGGATGACATCGTGTCTGGCGCAGCAGACGTCGCTCAAGCTCGCATTCTTCAATCGGAATTACAGGCTATTCTAGCTAGTGGAGGTTTCGAACTCCGAAAGTGGGCCAGTAACCTCCCAGAAGCATTGAGTGCACTTCCGGAGGATCATCTAGAGACTCCAGTCGTGTTTTCGGATGACGATCAGGGCATCAAGATCCTTGGTCTGTTCTGGGATCCCCGATCGGATGATTTCTCATTCCACACCTTACCTTTCGAAGGCGTGGTAACGAAGCGCACGGTCTTGTCGTACATTGCGCGCATTTTTGATCCTTTGGGATTCCTCACCCCGCTCGTATGCTGGATGAAGATTTTTCTTCAGCAACTTTGGTTATCGCGGGTGCAGTGGGACGACGTTTTACCACCGCTTCTTGCTCAAAGGTGGTTGGACGCGGTAGCCGAGATCTGTCTTCTCTCGAACTTCCGAGTTCCACGCGCATTTCCGGCTTCACAAGGCATACATCGACTTGTAGGCTTTTGTGATGCCTCCGAGAAGGCCTACGCTGCGATACTTTACCTTCACACAACGAATCATGCAACTTCGCATATTAGTTTGTTGCGAGCAAGGAGTAAAGTTTCCCCGGTCAAACCCTTGACCATCCCTAAGCTTGAACTCTCTGCTGCTTTGCTTCTAACGCGTGTGCTGAAAGATACTCTTCCCTCACTCAGCACTCTTGTCGTGGAGTCAGTAACCCTCTACACTGATTCGACTATTGTGCTCGCGTGGCTTGCCACCCCTCCACATCGACTAAAGACATTCGTCGCCAACCGGGTAGTGGAGATACTCGACAACTCCACTCCTACCAATTGGGCACACGTGGATTCCGAAGAAAATCCCGCTGACTGCGCTTCTCGTGGAATACTGCCTTCTCAGCTCATGGAATACCCGTTGTACCTCTCGGGTCCTTCTTTTCTCAGGAGTCCCCATGCTCTGTGGCCTATCTCTGTGCCTTCCACTGATTTATTGTCTGAATTGCCAGACATTAAGCCTTCCATGGTCACTTTGGCCACAACGGTCAAAGTAGATCCTCTCCTGGTGAATTTTCGAAAGTTTTCCACACTTCTCAAAGCACAACGGGTCTTTGGGTATGTAGTTCGATTTGCCCGTCTCTTATTGGCGAAACGATCCAAGATTCTCCCTCCTACGGGTTCTTTAAAACCTGTGGAGTTGCAAGACGCTCTTGAACTGATCATAAGAGTCACTCAAAACCACTTTTATGCAACCGAGATCAGCCAACTTGCCAAACAGGGACAGGTTTCATCCCGGATCGCTTCGCTGAAACCTTTTCTCGAACCCTCGGGCTTACTCAAGGTGGGCGGAAGATTGCGTCACTCTTCTCTTCCTGAAGAGGCTCGGTACCCAATCCTACTCCCCAAAGAAGCTCACCTCGCATCTCTCATTTGCGATGCCTTCCACCGAACATCGCTACATTCCGGCCCGAGAACGGTACAGGCGCTGATACAGCAGCGTTACTGGATCGTTTCTCTGCGCGGTTTGTTGCGACAGCGTATACACCAGTGCATTACTTGCCACAAGTTTCGCGCAAAGCCTATGCAGCCTCCAATGGCAGATTTGCCTCCTTTACGTGTTCAAACTTCTCGCGCTTTCTGCCATGTTGGAACTGATTTTGCTGGCCCTTTCCAGGTCAAATCCAGTAATCGTCGTAAGGCACCCATCACCAAGGGTTATCTGTGCATTTTCGTTTGCATGTCCACAAAAGCGGCGCACCTAGAAACGGTGTCCGAGCTATCCACGGACGCCTTTTTGGCTTGCCTAGATCGGTTTCTCTCCAGACGAGGACTCCCGTCGCACATTTACTCCGATTGTGGGAGAAACTATGTGGGTGCTGCGCGACATCTGCGCGAGGTTTATGATTTTCTATCTCAAGCTGAAACCTCCGTCTTTGACCATCTTTCTAAACGTGAAATAGCTTGGCACTTCAACCCTCCGCAAGCTCCCAACTTTGGAGGACTCTGGGAGGCCGGTGTAAAATCGGCGAAATCCCTGCTCTACCGTCTAATAGGGGACACACCTCACACCTTTGAGGAGTACGCCACCCTATTCTCCCGCATTGAGGCCGTCCTCAACAGTCGACCTCTCTGCGCCCTCTCATCTGACCCTGCCGAAAGCTACGACTTTCTAACTCCCGGACACTTTCTAATCGGCACCGCTTTGTTAGCTCCACCTGAACAAACGGTGCCAGGAAACCACTCGCATCCTGATCGTTGGGTACGATTGCGCCAACTGCACCAGGCCTTTTGGACGCGTTGGTCGTCGGAGTACTTGAATACGCAGATGCAACGCCGTAAATGGGTTCGGGGCTGTCCCAACCTGGCTGTCGGGGATGTGGTATTTTTCCACGATGCCACAAGCAATCCTTTGGCCTGGCCAATCGGCAGAGTGGTCGAGACTCACCCCGGGCTAGACGGCACCGTTCGGGTCGTCTCTGTTCGCACCTCAACCGGTACTTATAAGCGCCCGGTGAATAAACTGGTGTCACTCCCGACTTCCGAATAGTCGAGTTGATATTACTTCGTGTATTCTTTCTGTTCAAAGCACGCATTGGTGCTTTGATCATTTCTTCATGTTAACTTTCTTGTTGTTCTCTTTTTTTTCATTTTTTTTGAAAAGTCAGCGACCATTGAATAAAATGGTTGCGTTTTCTCCTCAATGAATCGCTCGGATCATGTGCGATTTCTTTGCTGTTCTCCGATCCAATTGGGAAGCAATCCAATTACTCGGTGAAAATCTTTTTGCTCACGTTGCCTATGAAGTTACAAGGCTTCTTACGAACAGTTTGCTGTTCTAATTTCATGTTCCTTATGTTCCGTATCGTTTACCTCAGCTTTAAAATGTTCATTTTGGTGGGCGGTATGTTAACGCCGGTCTTTTGAGACCAGCTAGCTCGTTTTCCCTAGTTTGTCATTTGAACATGAAATCATTCGTTTGCGTCATGGAATGTTGTTTATACATGCAAGCAGTCGTCCTTCCTTCTCATTGCTGGTTGGCTGGTGGGTTGTCACGCCATGTGTGCGTCCAATCACAGCTCGCCATTCTCGCGTTGCCTGACTAAGCTAGGCCTCGCAGCTCAGTTCTCTGCTATACTCGATTGAGACCGGACGTCTCGAAACGGCTCTCGTCGAGTATTCAGTTCTATTCCATACTCGATTGAGATCGGACGTCTCTTAGTCGCTCGTCAAGTGGGTGAATTCGCTCATATTCTCGACCAGCTCTTGTTGTGTGAGCATCTCCCGTCCTTCTCTACTTTGTTAGAGTTCGGACGTACTGTACATTATTTCGCATGTACGCAGTTGTTTCTTTTCTATTTTTCGTTCTTCTTGAGTCGTTAATAGGACCTCTTTCCATACTTTCTTGTTTCTAATTCTTCACATTTGTTTTGGTCTTTATCATTTACGAAGTTGGGTGTTTTGTTTTTTCTCAAGCTTTTGTTTATTGTTTATTCGAATGGTGTGCGGGGACACCACTCAGGTTTGATCTATTTTGTTTCGCTTTCTATTTATTCTTTGATTTGGTCAATAACAACGTCAAGTCGACGTAGACCAAATACGTATCGTTTTGGGGTGAGGCATAATCCGAGTTTGGATTATGCTCGCCTGATTATTAATGCCAAGTCGGCACCCTCAATATACAGTCCACTGGTCTTTCATCGCCATCTCTAAGATCGGCGGTAACAATATATATATATATATGTATATTTATATATATATATATATATATATATATATATATATATATATATATATATATATATATTTCAATATAAATATATATATTTATATATATATATATATATATATACATATATATATATATATATATATATATATATATATATATATATATATATATATATATATATACATATATATATATATATATATATATATATATATATATATATAATATATATTGATATATATATATATATATATATATATATATATACATATATATATATATATATATATATATATATATATATATATATATATATTTATATATATATACATATATATATATATATATATATATATATATATATATATATATATATATAAATATATATATATATATATATAGGGAGAGAGAGAGAGAGAGAGAGAGAGAGATATCCATATATATATATATATATATATATATATATATATATATATATATATATATATATATAGAGAGAGAGAGAGAGATCCATATATATGTATATATATATATATATATATATATATATATATATATATATATATATATATATATATATATATATTGATATATTGATATATGAATTTCTACGAGTTTATTCACATTATATGAACAAACTCTTCAAGCCAATGATCCATTTAGTTGACATGAAAAACAATCCAGAAGTCGTCATTGGATTCAATTGAAGAATGTATAATCAATTATTACCTGTATTCAGGTTTGCCAGCTTGTGCTGAGCTCACCATGAATAAACCCTCTCGCTTTCGAAATATTATGACTTCTCTCTTCTTTCCATTTCTTTTCTTTCTTTCCATTTGTACTAATTTAATCAAAATCATGATATTTCAAAGGTTTATAAATTCAATTAACACCCCCTAGAGAGGAGGTTGTCAGAAAGGGTGGACGGGAGATGGAGGGGGGGGGGGAAGGGTTCAATTTCACAAAAATATTACATTTTTAATTAGTGTGCTAATTCGCTGACAGATGGTGCTCGCGGAAGTGTTAAAATGAAAACTAATTTCTTTGGAAGCGCTCGCAACGCCATGCTGTGAACTTTTATTCGTGACAAAATAACGAATTATTGCTCAAAGAATTATATATACACCTTAATCCTTTTGTTTGCCATTCTGCAATCTGTTCTCTACAACAGTCACTAATATTATTTAGTTCTTTTCGTTTAATTTAAATGTATTTATGAGAAGGAGGAAAACTAATTTTGTAAAATGTCAGCTTTTTTTTGTTGGAAAAATATTTTCTTTTATGGTTTATATTCATCACAAGTTGATTAAGAGTTTCTTAATTATTTTCTTGTATCTTTGTGTATCCATGTGTCATCCCTCCTCCTCCCTCCCCTTTCTTCCGCCTCCGGACTGTTTTCACAGATACAAAGTATTTTATAGTATTTTTCACAGTTCCTTTTTCAAATGCATTATAAAAATTGCTTTCTTCAGGCATTGTTTATTGGCACCATCATTTTTCCAGGGAATCAATACAAAAACATAATTCAAAAAAGTTTTTTTCATACTCTACCTTGCTTTTTCAATATTGCATAATTAAAATCCATAAATGAAATACCTCAGACTATAATTCATTGATATGAAATATATTTGAATGATATAATCATAACTTCACCCGAGGAATGTATTGAATAGAAATACCAAAAATTGAATGAAGCACAACAAAATTGCGACAAAAATTGACCAGAAATAATATTTGAATCTAAGTGTGATGAATGCGAATAGTATATTTATTTTACTCACGATTGTATGATCAATAAATATCTGTTGAACCACAATTCAATCGAATAATATAAATTTGGTTTGGTCAAAAGTCAAACCATGCAGTTATATTGAAAAATGAACGGTCTCTAAATTGGCTCGTTACCAGGGATACATTTCAATCACGAATATATTATCGAAGCAAAGACCTTCAGATACTATAAGATCTTTGCTCGAAGTTTTGCTGTCAATAAAATACATTTCAATAGGCTTATAGAATTTCAACATCAGAAGCAAAAGTACTTGTGTATAAGGCCCAGTATTACCAAAGCCAGTTATTATTTATCTCAGAGTTGGTGAAAACAAATGGCATGTGTAACCATGGTGATAACAAGTTTGAACTGTCAGATAAAGACTAACTGGACTTGGTAATACCGTGCCTAAGATGCTTATTATACATTTCGAAGTAATTTTCACATGCTACTCATTGTGGTATACTATATGTTGTAAAAGAAAACCGTTAAGTTTTTCAACCATGATGGCATGCATATATCTGTTGATAAGTTAATATACTCACAAAATAATATGAACATCTATAGTTTATAATTCATACCAAGTTTTATACAAAAAAAAACGACGAGAATTTTTCAATCCAAATTCATATACTCAGAAATATACTTCCTCGCCCGTTCGTTGGTTTATTGTTTTTTGAAGAATCTCTTTCGGGCCCTTTTTAATATTCTGGAATGATGAGAAGAAGACGGTCGTGACCTAATACCAAGGAACCACACACTATTCACTGTACTCGAAGTCGCACCACAATAACTTGGATCTATTGGCGTCGTTGAATGATGGGACGATGAGACGAAATGTTATATATTTTCAACAGATCAGGCGGTCCCAACCGATCCTGCTCCCACTTCCAAGACTTGTAGAAACCACGAAAAACCATAGTCAGAATAAAATGTCCTAGCCGAGGACTGAACCATGGCTTCTCGAATGACAGTTCAGAGCGCATTCTAGCGACTGATCCTAAAGTTTCAGTATAATCTCAATCAATCATGAAATAAATGAATAAAATATAAATGATAATAATAATAATATTTTTTTTATCATTCACACATTTTTAGTACAAATTATAAGAAAAGGAACTATGCTACTAAATATCCTACAAAGCTTCTAATGAGACTTGTCTGTAGTCAAGTATTAACATACTATATAGAGTAAACATGATGTAACTTCATGTGTCATTGTACCACATATTACACAAACTTAAATATATTAAACATTTTACCCGTAATTAAAATTGTAACATAACACTGAAATAAAAATAAGAAGGTTCATTCTAAACAAATAACTCGAATAATAATGATCATAATAATAATTATAATGATTATTCCCTTGTAGATTATCATATGATATGGTGGAGAGTCATAAGAGAGTTATGTATCAAAATTTCGAAATAGATGTAGAAGACTCTACATTAGACGAATATAAAATTGAATGAATATAATGAATGAATATAAAAATGTCCTAGTCGATCTCAATTGTTTGCTTAAGGACACATAAAATAAACTATATCATATCATATATTATATCATTAAATTATATTATATACCAATAGCAAGATTATTTGGATTATCCGTCAATATTCCTAGCAGGCACATCTACACTATTATCCTTCTAATTATGCAACCCACCTTTCTACAGCAGTCACGCATAGTATATGTTTTCACCCTGGCCAATAGTTACTACCCCTATTATATCATCCCCTATCCGTGACCACGCAGCGCTTGCGCACAACACAATGGATTCCACGCATTCTTTGTTGTTAAAAACCTGTGATAAATAACAGTCTCAGAAGACAGTTGGAGAATAAGTTGTTTTCCAGACTCAACGTCGACGACTTTTCTATTCATCTTCTTTTATTTTGACTTTTGAAAATACTGGTATTATATTTAAGTATAACTCTATTGAATGAACTGTATTCTTAGGGTTTTCAACAATATAATCCATGATATTTGAAAAGAAAATGTATTTCAGAATTGGTTGAATATTATTATCGATCATTGGACATTGTATACAATGTAGATTTTCAGACGTTATCTCCAATTATTTATTGTGATCAAAGTAAAGTACCTTTCACGACCGAGTTGATTATGAAGAATATTTCTTTAGTCTCACTATGTTGCTTTCTTGTCGTTTGTTAATACGATTGTTAATTTCACTGCTCGTTTCAAAGGCGTATTTGTATATAATATATTCATTTTGATTCTTATATTTTAAAACTTTCATTTCGATTTTTTTTGTATTGTTATTCGGCTGCAATAATGGTGTTGAGCTTCTTATTCAGTTATACTAGGCAAACGCGTTATGTGTTTCCGCGTTGATGGATGAGCTGGAACATATCAACTTATCTTTGGATTGGTTATTATATATATATACACCTTGAGATCCAAACCATTACATCACTGCCATCTTATTTTCCATTAATAATTGGATGAGCGTAGCGAAGACTCAATTACACTGTACTTGAAAAATCGAAGGTGTTTTTTTTTTTGTTTTCTTGTTTTTTTGTTCGCGCTCTACAGGTCGAACAGAAATTCAGATAATGATGAAACTTGGCACACACATGAACCCCTATCTGACTTGATGCTGTATAGTTTTGAGGCAAAATCGGTTCAACAGTTCTTGAGATAAATCATTTTGAAGTTTTCAAAAAACCCATATGAATAAGCCAGGCGGCAAAAATGACGAAGTGAATGTTCTCCGAAATTTTTCAAATTTTCACAGAACTCGAACAACATAATAATACACATTATTACGAACCTTTACTCAAATCGGATCAGCCGTTTTGATGTAAAAAAATATATAATGTTATTTGTGTCAATTATTCAAAGCTATTAAGATACCTATTAAATCAAAGCAACAAGTGTCACCACTTGATTGTAAACGATTAAAACGAAGCCTTCTTTATTATCATATAAATTATTAAAGGAAAATAAGATGGCAGTGATGTAATGGTTTGGATCTCAAGGTGTATATATATATAATAACCAATCCAAAGATAAGTTGATATGTTCCAGCTCATCCATCAACGCGGAAACACATAACGCGTTTGCCTAGTTTATATAATAATAAAGAAGGCTTTGTTTTAATCGTTTACAATCAAGTGGTGACACTTGTTGCTTTGATTTAATAGGTATCTTAATAGCTTTGAATAATTGACACAAATAACATTATATATTTTTTTACATCGAAACGGCTGATCCGATTTGAGTAAAAGTTCGGAATAATGTGTGTCATTATCGGATTGAAGTTCTCTGAGAATTTGAATCCTCTGAGATGAAATATTTTTCACGAATGTTTTCCTCTGGCTTATTCTAATGGGATTTTTGAAATCTTTGGAATGAGTTTTCTCAGAAGTTGTTCAACCGATCGTGCCTCAAAACTATACAGCATCAAGTCAGATAGGGGTTCATGTGTGTGCCAAGTTTCAACTGATTTTGAATTTTTGTCTGACCTGTGGAGCGCGAACAAAAAAACAAAAAAACGAAAAAAAAAAACAGGCACTTTTTTTTCGGTATAGTGTAATTGAGTCTTCGCTTCGCTCATCCAAATAGCTATGATATCAACATTCAATTTCATAATTGTGGGATCATTATGTAATCAGACGAGCTTTAGCGAGGATTCAATTTGACATAGGCCTACTGATAAAAATTGGTGTTCGTTTTTATGTTTTTTTTTTTTTTTTTTTTTTTTTTCGGTTCTCCACAGGTCAAACGGCTACAGCTATCAACTTCAAACTTTTTTCATTATAGTTCCTCATCTAGCTTAGATCTGTATAGTTTTGTGGAATTATCGGGTGGTAACTTTTATTTTTATGAATTTTAGAAATTTCAAAAATACTCATTAGAATAACACGCCGAAAAAAAAAAAAAAATTATTTTCAAAAAAATTGAAATTTTGTATGAAGTTGAATAACATCTTGATACACATTTCTGAAAATTCTCAGCTCGATCGGGTCAGCCATTTTGAAGAAAAAACATGAAATGTGCTAAATTGGTACCACTCGAAGCAGTTTTTACCCATTTATAACTAAAATGTTACCCAATTGGCGAATTTAGGCAAAAGTTTGGCAATGAAGTCGACATACTATTACTTTCCCCTCGTCTAACAACGCGTATATAGCGTTTTCCTAGTTATTCGAATTAGATATTTCTTTTCACATGGGCCTAATATTATCTATTATGTAAGATAGAATCTGATGAGAATATATTAAAAACAGATCACACATTTTATTGAGATGCTCGCGATTAAAAATTTAACTCACCTCTCGTAGAACTTTGACAATTTGTCTGCGCTCCACAGGTGAAAAGAATAGACTATATGAAATTGACGACTCGCAGTCTCCGCCCCCCTGACGTCACAAATCATAACATCCAATAGACAGGGCTGTTAGAACTGAGTGAAATTCAAATATCCAATCGGGGTATCTTCAAATCACCACACATGATATAGAACTAACTGGCCGACTGGTAAAGCCACACCCTTTTCGAGTCGTCAATTGTTAGATGAGCGTCGAGTGTCGTGATGAGCCGTGGTCGCAGTGGCTGTTATTTGTACCCACTGCGCAGGTCATAGGGTTTGACTGATCGACATTACACCATTACCACATTCAAATGTCACTTGGTGTTCGGAACTCAAAGTTTCATTTCATTTCATTTCATTTATTTATTAATCCATGTTGATCGTTGCATATAAATGTGCGAACAATATATGGCAAGTCATTAATATACAGCAGTTTAAAAATAATAGCAGAATAAGTGCTATAGTTACTTCTCGGAACATTCTAATAGAAGAGTTGTTGGTAATTTGTATCCTCAAAAAACACGAAAGCATTTGACATGTCTTAAGAAGAATTCGAAAACATATGTTCCAATATTTCAAATATTTTTGAGTTAAAATATCTCAAAAAATTAGCTGATAAAATTAAGACATGAAATTATATCAGACATGTAGCATAGGCCTAGTTATTCGAATATGTATTGTTGACTATTTATTTCTTAGCTATAATTATTATTAATTGTTGAGAAGAGAAAGTCGGACAATGTATTGTATAATGCAAATCTGTTTAATAAAGAATGAAAAAATGAAAAAATATTTTCAAGATATCTATACATAAATAATCTGGATACTATGTGAATCGAGTCGGTCGATGTGAGGTGAAAATAAGAATTGATCAATTGATCATTCACTTTTCCGTGCAGCAAACATGGAATAGAATGGCACTGTTTATGGATTCATCAGTGAAATGGTAGACTTTCATAAAAGTATTCAAAAAAACGAGTAGATATAGCATAAAAATCGACTGAATTTCTCCTCAATTCTTTTTATCCATCAATTCTTCTTCTATTCTTTATTTTTTCTTTACATCTGATACGGTCAATGGAGTTTAAAAAACGTTAATTCCTTAATGAGAACATACCTTGTGCTGATGAATTGTCATAATTGACATATTTAAAATAAAGCTTGCGGAGTAGACATTGAAAAAACGCATGGGAACGTATGTGAGTGTAAGTCGTTGAGTTGAAATTCACATGTTTTGATAATTCTAATTTGCTGCAACTGATATAAACATATAGAAATAATACTATTCATATAACTTCGAATAATTTCAGTTATAGAGGACTCTATATCGATGTATGCAACTGATGAATAAATTATCAATATTATAAAATCTGAACAATAAATGGAAAAGGAAAATACTTTTCAATGAACCAGGACGAAATAATGAATTATCTCACTCAAAGTGTGGTTTGAAGATAAGAATATTATCAGATGAACTATTTCCACGTTGAACACGCATGCAGAACATTCAGTGAACAGAATTTCAGAATTACTGATAAGATAATGTGTATCACAGACGATGGGGTGAAAATTTGACAAATTTGAGTATGGATATTTGATACGGCATATGGAAATTTTCTCAAGTAATTAATCAAAAAAGACGTCTCTAAAGTACGCCTGTTATTTACTTGAAATGTCATTCCCTCCTCCCTCATCCCCCATCTCCCACCCCTCTTGTCACAGTTTGAGAGATTTAAGAGCTCAAATTCGAGAAAACTACGTACAAAGTTTGTATTGTGGGGTTAGGGGTGGACAGGAAAAGAAGTAAACAAAAAACAACTGTAAATGTAAGTATATATACGTTTCAGTTTATTTGGTCTATTGAGTTTGCAAAGCTGTGATGGCTGTCTTGTGTTTTGTATAATAATGTCAGGTGTAGTTACAAGGTAAATGGAAACCAAAGACCTTAGTATAGTATAGTTAGATACTAAGGTCTTTGTGGAAACTTCAAAGAATGTTGCAAAAAATGCACACTTTTTTACTGTATTTTATTGTGAACACTTTGCTCATAACAATGTGAGTAATACATTAATCTTCATGAAATAAAGACTGATACAATTCATGGGTTTCAAAGATACATAGTGATTTGAATCAAATATGAATCAATTGAGAGGAAAAAACATAATATTAAATGATAATGACTCAAGTGAGAAATATTCCAATAATAATGATGATTAAAACATGAAGAATCAGTGGGAAATAATTGATGATAGAAAATGAAGAGTAAGTATCGGTATCTGTAGTAATGTACATACGAAATATACCAAGTTTAAATAGAATGATGATAAGTTTTAATGAGTTCCGAAATACCAGTACTAAGTTTTGAAGATATTTCTCATCGAATATGAATTGGAGGTTCATTTCAGTCAATATGACTCCACATTTATATGTATGTTTGGATATATATATATTTATATATATTTATATATATATATATATATATATATATATATATATATATATATATATATATATATATATATATATATATATATATATATATATACGTATATATGGATATGTTTTTATTCATTTTTTCTCATTTGATGCCAACATAACATCAGGGAAAATAGATACTGTGATGTAAAAAATGTTACAATCTGATTGATGATCACTGAAAATACTCTGGTATCTCAGAACCAAAAACGAATGATCAATATGTACACAAAGTTAATATCTAAATCTCAAAACTATATTTGTGATTGCAACTGAATAATTTCCATCCACAAAAATCTCTACAAAGAACAATAATCATATATGCAGGATGATTAAGGATGTGTTTGGAGAGTTCACAAAAAGATACAATATATCTATAAAAAATAAACTATTCAGTTCCGAAAAGTGATGCACATAATATTTCAATTTTTTTTAATCAACTTGGAACATGAATTATCATGATCTTCGCGTTCTCATAGCAACCAGACATTGGACAACTACATTGTTGCCAGTCTCAGGACAAGTTCCTCCAAATAACAGTAACATTCTTCAACTATTACTTCCATCACATCATCTCTACCGACATACTGCTCTCTAACAATACTTTCCACTCTAAGTACGCTCATATTTTCCCGCAGACTGTTGTCTCCACTCGCATTTTCTTCCAGAATGTTGGCAGTACTCGCTTTATGTTTCAAAATGAAGTTAGCTACGTCATACGAGTGACTCCGAAGTGCGTATTCCAACGGCGTTTCCATCAGAACTTTTTCCTCGAGTTCAATTTCAGCTCCATTTTTAAACAGGAATTCGAATATTCTCAACGAACGTCCAGCAATACCAACTGACGCAGCTAAATGGAGAGCCGATCTTCCTCCTGAATCCAACTCATTCACAACATCACCTGTCTGAACCATCTCTTCAACTGCCTCTTCATCACCATTCAGAATTGCGTTATGCAAAGCACTTCCGATAGCAAGTTTTCTATCGAAGATATTACGAATCAATTTGAATTGTGGAGAGAAAAGATACATTTTGACAAAATCGAGATTGTCTCTATAATTCCCAGCTATCCAAAGAGCAGCAAAATATGCCTTGAAGGTACAATGTAAACTCATGATTTGATAGATATTACCGTACTGGAGTTTACTGTTATCGGAGTATTTTTGTGACGTAATTTGCTCGATAATGACATCACGGTCGGGAAAGTTCAGAAGAACGTAATGTTCACTTAAGTTGACTGATTCACCTCTGACGTGGCTGTCGATAAAACTCTGTTGAAGTACGTTCATAATCTCATCAAAGTCCGTCATCGTGGGATTGAAATGACATTTAGTTATCAGATAATGTTCGATGTTCTTTGTGATGCACGATTTGAAGAACTGGAGCACATCAAGTTGGACGGGGAGAGTTTTGTTGATGACGTATTCGCTCAAAACCTGTGCGATAGTCATAGCGTGAAGTGGTACACTTCCAAAGAACTCATCTTCTCCCAAAGAAGTATCTAAAAGTTGTAATAAAGCTTTGGTAAATTTCTTTAATTCCGGTTTAATACCCCAGAAATGTTGAAGATAATTCAACCGATTTTCTTTGGTGAACTTTTGTAAAATGACGGTGGTGTATTCTTCCAGGAATGTCTCACCTGGATAACTGGAAGTGATCCATATTTTTTTGACGGGCGTTGCTAGGAGACGTGTTACCATAGTTACAACTTCTGTTTGATACTTTGGTAAAATTTCATCGAATCCATCGAGAAGTACGCATACCGATCCCGATTGTTGAAGAGCAAATCTGAATACTTCTTGTTCTAGTTTGGCTCTTTTCTGCAATTTCAAAGCAGACTCGATGAATGTATTGATATTGAAATTTTCTGGGTCGATTTGTGAAAGTGATGACGTATGTTCATTGAGGTTAATTCTGACCAACCAGATGGTAGGATCTTGATTTATAATTTCTTGCATTATATGAGTGATATATGTTGATTTACCAATCCCATGTTCACCAACTAGTAACACAACTCTTGTTGTATCCAAACCAATCAATTCCATTTCATCGATAACATTGTTGAGGTGATCACCTTGGGAACGTATCAATACGAATTTATCAGTTTCCCAATTAATCCAATGGATGTTTCTGTACGGATAGTTTTTACATAGTTTCGAAAAGTCTCTTTCTGTATTTCTGAAGTCAAGTATGAAAAATCTACAAACAATACCATTGTCGTCATCACCAACATTTCTCAATACCTCGCCCGGGTTCAATAAAGCTCTCAATTCAGATGATGGCATCCCACTCACAGCGAAAACGTCATCGATGACGTCACTTTGAAGTACCGCTCTGTTGATGTGAGTGGAATTGTAATTCAGAATTCTAGGAATGTAGAAATCTAATTCTGGGACGATATCCTGGCCCATACACAGATTATCAGAAATATTTTCAGCGAGCAATCCACATAAATTATCTGTATCTTCTTCCGTTACATCTTTCAATAGTTCATGAAACTTGATCGATATTCCTTGGAGAGATATATTTGTGTCCAGAATGAGACGCCGAGATCGAACATCAAGTTGTGATATTTTAAACGTGTCATGAACTTCAGCATAAAGAGCTCCAGCCTCTTCTCGGAAACTCTCGGAAAAATCGTCGTCATCGGGGGAAATAATTACCAACATCTTCTCGACATTTGATTGGTTCACTACATCAGAGATTTCCTTGTTCAATATTGGTAATTCTGATGAATTCATGGGAGTTTCATTAGATTCTTTTGCTATTACTAACAGTTGTGCTTTGCCCGTTTTCCACACATTCAATATAGATAACTTGCTCGAAACAAATTCTTCGAAACTGACAAATATATATTTCACATTGTCCTCGTTGAGTTTCTGTAAGATTTTCGTGCAACTCATTCTGAATGTAGAGAAAGAAACGTGGACCACGGAAAAAGTCCCTGAATTGAGTATCCGGATTGATGACGTATCACTAAACGTCACGTTTCCTAAACGTAGTTCTGTCTCCTGATTGGTAGACAGAGTTTCGGTTTTGTATTTGTCAATAACACGTTTGAGTAGGCCATCGTCACAAAGAACATAACCAATGAAAGTGTTCTCAGTTGTGGTTCTTGTCGGAAATAATTCTCTGTACCAATTCGAAAAAATTTCCTCGTAGAATCGATAAAATGAATCGATATCCGATTTGGTCATATCGCAAGCGATACAGAGTTCTTTTTTTATTAGTTCGTTCAATTGTTGCTCTGAAGATTGGCCACTGAAAACTATTAAACGCTCCAAAAACTTTTGGTAATAAGATTTCTGATATTTTGAAGGTGGTCTGAGATGAAAAATGAATTCTTTTTCCGTAGCAGAACTGAAGAAAGTTTTTGACGCGCATTGCACTCGATATTCTTCAGATTCTGTAAATGTAGAATCGATCATCGCGTTTGTATAAAGAATGAATTTACATTTACTTTCATCAACGTTGAAAACTGAATTTTGTTCTTGTTGGGCGTGTGAGTGAACCATATTCAACGCGTCACGATAAGACAGTCGAAGATCATCGATGGGAAAATTTTGATTCACGTCATATTTATTCTTTTGGAAAGTGTGTTTGTTGATGAGAAAACTTGCGTCATGTTTCAGTCGACAGAAACAGGTGTGCCAATCTGGATCGTCGTCAAGTTGGTACTTGAAAACAATATTCCCGAATAAACCATTCAGTTTGACGTTTGTTGCCAGTTGAAAAGGTCGCTTGGAGTTTATAGCGCGTAGATACAGGAGTGAGGCCAACTTTAGCGCGTAAAGTTCGTCCAGGAAATCTGCTGAAATACGTCGCTGCTTCGAGTATGATTGGGGCATTTTAGTGTTTTATGGTTGGCAGTTCTGAAAAATTAACGATGATTTATTAAATTCAATTTTACAATCATAGTTATATTATCTATCAAGATATTTCTACATTTATTTCAACACATTAAAAAAATGAATGAATCATTATTTTAAATAGTTACCATGAGTATCATAATAAATACAAAACTGAATCAACTCTTATTATATCAAGTGATTATTATTGAGTATAGTTATTAGATATTATTATCTAATTATATTTTACATTATATAAATATATACTATATTTTGCATATTACCTCTATGTAGGCCTATATATACATCAAAGTGGTTGTGTGTGAAAGAAGAGATTAACTTGACTTTGTCGTATTCAAACAGATCTTCGATGGCAAAATGAAATAATATAAATAGTATATAATGGAATAATGAAATGAATGGAATATAATGGAATGATTCGAAAGAAAAATAATGTGAATAATCCAAGCAAAAACTGAATATTATAAATACTTGTCCAATAAACGGAGGGTATAACATGCAAAAATTATATCCATCAATTAACCTTGAACTGGGCAAGCCTGTTTTGTATTTAATTCAATATTCAATATTCAGTATTCAATTGGAAAATATATAATAGAACATATATGTTAATTGGCTTTGAGAGGATCAATTGCCATTTTAAGAAATCATTTATACGGTCAAAATCTCATTTGATTTTCTATTCTCACTTTAGTGTTATTTATATCAGCGTTTGTTCTTTTGTTTCACCAACTCACCTTTATTACCATTCCATTTGTTTTTTTCAAATACATTTTTTTTTTATTACTCTTGATACTCAATTTTTGTAATACGAGAAAGTTTTTACAAATAATGTCTCTATTACATTTTTTTTACATTTAGTTCTCTTATTTAAAAAAAATAATGCATTGTTTTTTTATCAATTTTGTTATACTGTGTCCGTGTGGCAACCATTTTGGCAGCAGTGTTTCTAATAAACTTCTCTCTCTCTCATATATATGACTGTATATAAGAGTAATAATGATTTGCTTCAGTCAAGTATTAGCCCGAGCTAACAATAATCTGTGTGGTCACCCAGTATTCATGGATATTAATTGAGTTCAAGTTGTTATGGACAATTTTCACTGATCACTTTGTTGTTCAATTAATTGAATTCAATCTTCAATAAGAGTACATATAACAATGATAATAATATACTGTTATATTATCACTTCATAATTTCGCCTCACAGTACATATGTGCTGGTATTATATCACCGTCCAAACGATCCTACCTTTCATCCATAGCCTTAATTGGAGAACAATGATTTTGCATCAAGTTTCGATGTTATTAAAATATATATATATATATATATATATATATATATATATATATATATATATATATATATATATATATATATATATATATCACTCTTTTACTGACTATTTTGGCCAATACAAATATACTGGACGGATATATAGAGTATATTTTTATGCAGAGAGTAATATAATAATACAGAGGAAAAAATATCATTAACTTCGTAGTTTGAAGGCAAGACCCTTCAGGAATTAGCAAGGTTATTCGTACACTGTTATTGTAAACACACTCATGTAATTACCAATCTGTTCAAATAAACTAGTCAAACGCAAAATATGCGTTGTAAGATGAGCGAGATATCTGAATAAGGTATAAAAGTCCTTGAAGGAGTTCTACCCTTGCTACTTTATCGACTCTTATCTGAATAAGCTATTAAAGTCGTTAAAGTAGTTCTACTCTTGCCACTTCATTGACTCTGGTATTCTACACACCTTGACGCATATAAAAAATACTTCATTGTTGGTCAACTCTTGAATCTAGAAAGCAGTGAATCTTGACAACTTAATTCTGTCACAATTTTTATGATATTATATTTTATGAATATTATCAGTCATTTTATTTTTTTCTTTGAAACGACGGATCAGAATTGTTTAAAAAATCGTAATAATGTGTAGAATCCATGTATACACATTTAGAGAAAATTTCATCCCATTTGGAGAGATTTTATTTTTCAACATTTTCCGCCCAGCCAAATCTTATGGGGTTTTTAGAAACTTTGAGATGATGATTCTCAAAATCGGTCCAACCGATTCATCCCAAAAAATATACAGTTCTAAGTTGGATGAGTTTGCGTGTACAAAAAAAGTTTCATGTTGATCAGTCAACCCTTGCGACCTGTGGAGTGCTTACAAAAAAAAAAAAAAAAAAAAAAAAAAAAACACAGACAAAGCCCTATAAGAGTGGGATGGAGACTTCGCTACGCTCATCAATAATTTGATAAAGCCTAGTACTGACATCGTTCTACTCTAGAGTAAACTTGTGCCACCATTTCATTTCTATCTCATTGGCCGAGTACGAATACCATGACATCGGCCCAAAGTTTGAACAAAAAATAAATTATTTCACCTGCTAGGTATGATCTCAAATGAAGATTAGTCGTTTTTCTTTCAATAACGCATGAATAAATTCAATGTATATAAACTCACCGTGAGTAGACAGTGCAACATCTCTGTTGTCTTCGTCAGTGATCTTGACGGTGATGATTAATTACGCACGTTGACTCGTCGTTGGGCTCGTCGTTTGAACAGATATCAGACGAGTGTGTGGCAGAAGAATCGAATTCCTTCTCTTATCATCAGTAGACTACATGCAACAAGTAATCTCTATTATCTAATCGAGTCAAGGTGGAATAATTTGTCGATAAAGCATTTGAACCAAAGGTCAGGAAAGTATTTCTTAAACATTTTCAACTAAAAAATATACGGAATATAATTTTTTTTTCTTTCCACAGTCAATTTTTTTCTTAGAATTTGTGGATTTTTTTTTACTGTTCAGTTTATTCATTATTCATGTGAAAAATTAATAACAATGGAAAAAAATGATAATGATAATAAAATATATATAGGCCTATATATTCTTGAATAACATTGATACTTGATACAGAATAATTGTTCCCCAATTGAGGCTATGGATGAAAGGTAGGGTCGTTTGGACGGGGCACCACAAGGGTGATCTTGCCACCCCAGCATAATAAAATATGACGAATAAAGAATATATGTTTTTTGTTCTTCACATATTTGGATATTTTTGATATTTGATTGTTTTCAATATTGGAACTATTCTCGATTTTTCTGATAGATTTTTCGAATTCTTGGAAATGAGATATTTGGAAATTTCTATATGAAATATTTTAAAACTTTGGTAAAGAAAAATGCATTCGCATCGGAATTTGCAAAATGCATTGTATATATATTTTTTAATGACATCGAAACTTGATACAAAATCATTGTTCCCCAATTAAGGCTATGTATGAAAGGTAGGGTCGTTTGGACGGGGCACCACAAGGGCGATCTTACCACCCCATTTTAATTATTCAAAACCAACGAACTTCAAAACCAGGTCTGCGCTGTCTGTATACCTATAATTTTCCGCCGCAGATAAAAGTATTTCAGTTTCCCCATGTCCGGAACACATTATAAGTAAAAACCATTTCTGTGATATATCCGGGCATTACATTGTAGCTTTTTAACAGCGTTTTAAATCAATCATTGTAATTAGGCAACAATGATAGTTTTGATATTGATGAGAGAAAAATATTGAATCAACTGTAATCCTATGATTCCTATGATTCATCTAACCGTGCCAAGGTCACTAATCCGTTGTCCAACTGATAACTGAAATCAACAATAATGATTCAGAATTATCCCACGTTTCATCACACATCTATATCATGACGTCACACACTTTTATCCTTCTTCATTGATTCAACATTCATGGTGATCTGTTAAAATCAATACATGTTCGGTAATAGTTCATTAGAAGTTAATCAACTGTGAGGTTGTTATCTTCTTTGATGGCCTATTGAACAAAAAGTCGATTACAATGAATATTTAACGACCTATTGAATGAATGAATGAATGAATGAATGAATGAATGCATGCATGAATGAATGAATGAATGAACGAATGAATGAATGAATGAATGAATGAATGCATGAATGAATAAATGAATGAATGCATGAATGAATGAATGAATGAATGAATGAATGAATGAATGAATGAATCAATGAATGAATCAATGAATCAATGAATGAATGAATCAATGAATGAATCAATGAATGAATCAATGAATGAATCAATGAATGAATCAATGAATGAATCAATGAATGAATCAATGAATGAATCAATGAATGAATGAATGAATGAATGAATGAATGAATGAATGAACGAATGAATGAATGAATGAATCAATGAATCAATGAATCAATTAATCAATGAATGAATGACTGATTGTGAAGACGAATCGACAGCGAGATCATTTAGCGTCTTCAACTTACAATTGAAATCCAGGAGCTAAATTGACTGATTATTAATATTGATTCAAACCGTTCTCTATTTTTTTCCCCAGACAGCTCCAACACAAGAAATTGTCTTACGCGGCCTCCTAGATTCTTCTATGTACTCAAATTCAGAATTCTATTCAAAATATTTGAAATAATTGCAAAATGTATATAAGCAATGAATATATAAAAAAAACTTCAATCATTCCATACACTTGATACTATTTCTTCCATTGTTAAAAATCATAATATTAATTCTTCATTACTATATACTATCATTATTATCTCGTTCATTCATTTGTGCTTTATCTATATATGTATATATCAGAACTCAGAAGCAAGAATAAAATGATTTAAAAATTGAATTGAATTGATTTGATTATTCGTTTCAATCACCAAACGATCTGCATTTCCATGACAACCATGATTCCCATAGCAACCATGATTTCCATAGCAACCATGATTTCCATAGCAACCATGATTTCCATAGCAACCATATGATTTCCATAGCAACCATGATTTCCATAGCAACCATGATTTCCATAGCAACCATGATTTCCATAGCAACCATGATTTCCATAGCAACCATGATTCCCATAGCAACCATGATTTCCATAGCAACCATGATTTCCATAGCAACCATGATTTCCATAGCAACCATGATTTCCATAGCAACCATGATTTCCATAGCAACCATGATTCCCATAGCAACCATGATTTCCATAGCAACCATGATTACCATAGCAACCATGATTTCCATAGCAACCATGATTTCCATAGCAACCATGATTTCCATAGCAACCATGATTCCCATAGCAACCATGATTTCCATAGCAACCATGATTTCCATAGCAACCATGATTTCCATAGCAACCATGATTCCCATAGCAACCATGATTTCCATAGCAACCATGATTTCCATGGCAACCATGATTCCCATAGCAACCATGATTTCCATGGCAACCATGATTCCCATAGCAACCATGATTTCCATAGCAACCATGATTCCCATAGCAACCGTGATTTCCATAGCAACCATGATTTCCATAGCAACCATGATTTCCATAGCAACCGTGATTTCCATAGCAACCATGATTTCCATAGCAACCGTGATTTCCATGGCAACCATGCTAGTCAATGTCTTCTTGAAACCACCCACTATATAGAGCCCATGATGTTTTCAACAACACCAATAATTAAATTAAGAATAATGTTTTCTCAAGTCAATTTAGCGCCGTCAATCTTGTATTTGGACACGTGCTTCCTCCACCACCCCTCTCCCTCCCACCCAGTGGGGGGCCCGGAAGCATCTGCCCTTCAGCCCCCCCGAAAGTGTCTTCTTCTTCCAAGAAAGGCAACCCCTATTCATGACGAAGTTAAATATGTTTATTACTCTCAATTCTTTTGAAATTGCGAAAGAAATTTCGAAAAGTCAAAATGTGCTCTCTATTTTTGGGTGGTCGAGAAAAGGTTCGATTGTTGGTGTTTTTGTTGTTGTTATGTTGTTCACAGTGTGACTTTGACGAATTATCCAGATAAACTCGGGTAAAAGGTTTTCTTGTCTTTCAGTTGGTATTTTCATTTTGTTGTAATGGATATATATTCAAGAGAGGCATTTCACGCCGATTGTTGTTAAATACATTAAAATGTTCGAAGTGAGTCCATTGTTGCAACAAGAGCCGTTTTGGGAGTGAAATATTCGGATGTTTCAAAGTTTGGGCGATAAAAAAACGTTGTGGATAAATTGGGAGTCTCAGAATCTGAAGTACGTGGGTTCGTAAAGATAGGAAATTGTATACTCAACTTCATCTAACCGAGACGCGTGGCCAAGTGGTAACACACTGAACCGTCGTTCGGGAGGCCCGGGTTCGATTCCCGCCAAGGTCGACCATCCTGACAGGGGTTTTTCGTGGTTGCCCTCTGTCGTTCAGGTTGATACTGGGATGGTTTTTTAACAACAGGCCACGACCGACTCCTTCCCACCATCCAATAACACTCAATAAGATAACCTTTCATCTCATCATACCATCATCTCATCCATCATCCACCGACACCAATAGATCGTAGCCATCAGTATAATGCGTCGTTAAAACCCGATATAAAGAAAACTCCATCTATATGATGTTATAGGCTTATGGTGCGTGATGTAAAATATTCGAGTGAATACATTCGAGGTCAGATGAATACAATTCCAATTTCCGATTTAATAATTTTTCATATAAATTCATATTGATATCATTTCAATGTTTCTAGAACCTGATCCATATTGAATATTGATTTGAATCTTTTTTTTTTATAACATCGAAACTTGATACAAAATCATTGTTCCCCAATTGAGGCTACTTGAAGGGATTTGAATCTACTCTACCTTTTATTCATTTTTTTTTTTTTTTCTTTTATTGAACCGTTGACCCTCTTCCGAGGTAATTGGTACATAGTCTATAAGTGAAAATATGAATACAAATATTACAATACAATGTAAGTTTGCAGTTGTACAAGTTCATCATAACGATTTTACCTTATAGTCAAGTTTAGTATTAGGACAAAATCAAGAACATGATATAACCAATAAATTAGTAAATGATAATAATAAATACCCAACTCCTGGAATTTGGTGTACACTTGTAATGGAATCTTCCAGAAATCCCTTGAAATCTCTTAAAATACCTCGAAATCTCCTTGAAATCCTGTGAAAACTCCCTGAAATCTATTGAAATCTGAAATGAGGTTTACGCCAAATTCACTAGCTATAGTTGTTCACCCCTCGATTTACGCAGTACTTACTTCTTCAAAATGAGAAGTAATCGTCCTTCTCTTCAGTGATTGAAATACCATTTTAAGTAAACATCCTTTATTCCAAACTTGCATCCAGTTACCGTGCAGTCCGAGACGCTACCGCGCCTCTATCCCCGCTCAGCTATCACCATCGGTATAAGGTGTTCGATGACGCATTAGTCAGAGACAATTAGCTGCGCTGTTGACGCGTCTCGAGCTCGTGTATGCTGTAAGAGGATACGGTTGGGGGGTGGGAGGGGGAGGGGGGAGGGGGTGACACTAACATATGTTAACACTTGACGTTAGTGTGACTTTAGTGACTTAATGTGTGACGCTTTCGACTCGCAAATCCGTCACCCGATATCAGGAATAGCTCGTGGCCCACACACACGGGTCGTAACACCATGCGGGGGGTCTTGGGGGGGGGGGGGAGGGGTTGACTTCCGTTTACACAGTGACAATTTAATATGTTGTGTTTGTTTTTCTGTTGTTTTATGAGAGTGTTGGCTCATTAGATACACATTTTAAATATTAATCAGAACAACAAATCTCAATCAAATATTCAACTTTTGAAAAGATTTCAACTGATAATTAGGTAATAAAAACTGATCTAACACTGGATTCAAATTTTTTTTTCTCAGTAGTAGTAGTAGTGTTTAGTGTTTCCCCTCTCAAGGAAATCGGTACACAATTTTCAAAAGTGTTCTTATTTTCCAAGTATTTCCCCTCCGGATTATTCTTATGAGGATTTTTCAAACTTTCCGATTTTTTCCGGAAAAATCTCCCGACTGATTTTTCTGAAAAAAAAACATTCCCAACATATTCTGGTATGACAGAAATATGTAGAAAAAGTTTCAAGTCAATAGGTATTTTTTCCTGACCTGTATGCCGCGCACAAAATTAAAAAAAAAAAAAAAAAAAAATGGCAAATTGTCCGACCCCCTCATTTATACGTAAGCGACCCTGGAAAATTGTCCCACCCATCAAACACAGCCTGGCAAATTGTCCGACCCTCAGGAAGAGGTAGCCTGGCAAATTGTCCACTGGCAAATTGTCCGTCCCCCAGCCATCATTTATGATTTATCAACGTATTAGTTATAATATCAAACAAATAATACAACACATGATGATACATTACAAGATTTCAGATCAATTGATATGGAATTGAGATAAATCAATGGAATTTGAATTATCATGATCACTTTTACTACAATATAGACACTTTAATACATGGATATAGAAATGGGATGATGGACTGATTAGTCGACAATATACCTCAGAAGACTTATACTTGCAAGCTGTGTCCAAAGACCTTAGTATCTAACTTATCTTATCTTATCTAATCTTATATACTAAGGTCTTTGCTGTGACTGTCGTATAAGTGATCACATATTTTATTTATCAATTATTTTTTTCTTACAATCTTGTACAACTGTCTACTTTTTTCGTTACTTGATGTAACTTGATTAGTAATCAAAGATACCTTACACTTCGTAAGTAGAATGTAACAAATCACTCAATGTTTTTACTTCAACTACTTTATTACTTTTAATATTTGAGAAATACGTCCGAATTTGAATTGTACTTATAATTCACTATTTTAACCCACAGTTAGGCCTCTTTTTAAAGGGCTTTGTGGATGTTTCTTTGGTGTAATTGTGTTTTTCTTTCTGTATCAGTGTATGTGACCAATAAAAAAAATATATATATCTCAGCTGTCATATCTACAACTTCCCATCCGTCAATATAATCATAAGAAAGTCAAATTTATGATGTTGTATTTATAGTAAAATGATTTTATCGTACAGTCACATGATATTCACACTCGTATATTCATGATTGGGTCATCATAGATAGGAGAGTTTAATCTTAAGACATCACTTACAATAGTGAGTGAATGGGGTGGTAAGATCGCCCTTGTGGTGCCCCGTCCAAACGATCCTACCCTTCATATATAGCCTTAATTGACCAATGCAGATGGGCGTGACTTATACGAAGCAGGGAAAATTTTAGATACCTTGATTGGTTATTTCCCTATTTTCCCCTGCTCCACTGTCCACTTGAATGGTTTTTATATTTTGTGACATCACGGGGGCGGACGATCTACAATGGTCAATGGGGGAACAGTAATTTTGTATCAAGTTTCGATGTTATTGAAAAAAAAAGAAGGGTCATGACATATACAAGGGGATGATACCCCAAGGAGAAACAGTGTTTATCAGTAGATAACTTTCAACCGCGCTTTTGAATATTGAAAATACGAGCCTCCGCGAATTAACTTTCCATCAGTCTTGGTTACTTCTTCTATTTCCGTATAGCATAAAATAATATCCATATAATTGAATTCCAATTGGAGATCTTTGAACGAGCCCTCAATCAATTTACCTAGCGTCAGTTGACACAACATGCCCTATATTATTAAATGAACTCAATTGTTCAACTCCACCATACTGTAATGTTTCATGAGGATATAAGGGGATGAAATAGGGATATTCATATTGATTAAAATTATTGTTGATTGCATGGCAGCCTTGAAGAAAATAATTTTCTCAAAAACACCCGGTTCCATATTTCAAATGGAATATAATTATTTCTTCGACCCCCTAATTGTTTGGAAAAATCATTCAATTGATTAAGCTGAACACATTTCTCTAATTGATGTTTTGTTCTTGAGCACATTAGTCGACTTAAGTGACTTGGAAGGTTGATTTTGTGATATCATAGGGGATGCATAGGCCTATATTTATATATATATATATATATATATATATATATATATATATATATATATATATATATATATTCCGAATATGTGTTCACTCGGTGGCACGACTAATAAATGAACGCGTTGACCCCGGCAAAACTAATAGATCAGTATGATGTATTGAGAGGGTGTTACCAGACTAGACTAATTGCTAATCAACTACCCCCTAATTTAAGGGTAGTTAGTGGCTGAGGGGATGGGCGTGATGATCGCTCTAACCGCGGCAGTCCGGCTTCTGTCCCGCAGGAAAATATGGAGTCAAGTGAGCTGGTGGGTGAATAACTCGATACACATAATAGCGTGAAGAGTAGAATAGAATGAAGTGATATATTGTGCTGATATTTCCATGTATATGATTCTCAGCTATAGTTGTATCAAATTGAATTTCCTCATTTATATATATATATATATATATATATATATATATATATATATATATATATATATATTCATATATATATATATATATATATATATATATATATATATATATATATATATATATATATATATATATATATTCATATATATATATATATATATATATATATATATATATATATATAAATATATATATTCATATATATATATATATATATATATATATATATATATATATATATATATTCATATATATGAATATATATTCATATATATATATATATATATATATATATATATATATATATATATATATATATATATATGTATATATATATATATATATGTATATATATATATATATATATATATATATATATATATATATATATAAATATATATATATATATATATATATATATATATATATATATATATATATATATATATATATATATATATATATGTGAGCGCGGAGACCCCAAAATGCATTTTAATCGTGACAAATTTATCGTAAAGATATATTCACCATATATATATATATATATATATATATATATATATATATATATATATATATATATATATATATATATATTTCTATATATATATATATATATATATATATATATATATATATATATATATATATATGTATATATATATATATATATATATATATATATATATATATATATATATATTCATATATATATATATATATATATATATATATATATATATATATATAAATATATATATATGTATATATATATATATATATATATATATATATATATATATATATGTATATATATATATATATATATGTATATATATATATATATATATATATATATATATATATATATATATACATGATTGGAGATATTTTCTCAGATAATTCATAAACATGATATTGGAATTCCTTGTAGACGAATATAATTGCATAGGCCTACTCCCAATTATAGAACACGAATATATTCAAATCGTATATATTATCTTCTCGTATGTGCATGTAACAATCAAAAGTAATGCGAGCTCAATGAAAACAAGATTGAAAACCAGCTCGCCTCGAATTTTCCAGAACTTTCTGTCTATATGGCCACATCACACAAAGCACGGTTAAACGAACAAATACAAATGCAATTAAAACTGAAAACAAATCGCACAGTCGAGATCAACAAAATGCGATAAGAAATTAAACCTCGAGAATTGTTCACTGTTATTACATGCATTATTCTAATTATTGCTTAATTACAAAACAATGCGATTGGATCATTAAATCACATGACGCGGGTAGATGTGTTTTCAGATCTTTCATTATGCTACTCATTATGTTTTAATGCTTTGTAACCGATGTTAATTGACTGCCCCGGACACTGGTTCACTTGTGTTTGTTGAGGATGTGAGAGCGTCAATGACGTGGCAACGACCTGGTTATTATTAATCTAGTGAAAAACTTTGTTATGAATCAGATATGAACGTTCTTTTCATTGTTATTGAAAATAATTAATGTTTATCATGAAATATATTGTTTTTATCTCTTCTGACCCGAATCTGGAATTTTGAATTTGTTCGGTGAATGTATTATTTTGAGACTTGTGAATTTTGATCATTTTTTTGAAAAAAGCAACATTTATTTATGAGAGAAATTTGAAAATATTCAACTAAATCGAATGATGGTTTACATCAAGTATCATTCAGATGCATTTATTTGTAGCAATTCTGTACTAAAAACCAACTGTCATAAAAACCGATTTTCCTAAAAACCAACTGTAATAAGAATTAATTGCCCTTAAAATGAACTGTCCCAAAAATAAACCGTAATGAAAAACTACTGGCATATTCAATGGGCTTAGTAGAAGTGTTTTTGAGGGGGATGAAATAGGTTCGAAGTTATTCCGTCAGTGGGTTAGGGAGACGTTGAGATAGGAATAGTTAGGGAACTTGCCACCGCGCATTTAAGAGTTTTTAAATACATACATTTATAATAAAATCAAATTTATAATCGTGAAATCTAAAAATATTCATTTTCAGATCAGATTAAATATCACAATTTTTTTAATGTGTGGAAATAATTCAAAGTTTAACAAAGAAATAGTGAACCAATGATGAAAATCTCTATTATCTCTTACACTGATACAATTCTCGTGCAACCATGTCTCCACCACTGAGCCACAATGAGCGGCCACAACCCCAGGTGCAGCAGAAGGTCTAATAAGCCAGCGATCCAATCTCGCCCGTGATATTTGTCAAACTAAAGACGACGTGGAGAAACGTCATGTCTGTTATCTATATCGTGTTATCTCTCCACCCCCATCGAGTGACGCTTGCTCGGTAACACCTTGTGGCAGTGACATTCTTCGAGAGACACTCTAGAGGACACAGGGTGACAAGAAACTATGATTACCAGGACCCTTATACCGCGACTGCCACTTCAGACTACATGGGAGTCGATTTAGCGAAATATCTTTTTTTTTTTGGTTATACATTTTGAAAGGTATAAGATATCAAAATTCTAATACGCGAGAAACACAGATAATTATAATAGCTTCAAGGTGATATAAGTAATAATTGTTCAACTCATGTCGCATAACTGTCAAGCGTATACAGTTTAAAAAAAATTCAAATGTATATAAGCTTTGCAATTAGGCCTATGCGACATGACTTGAATAAGTATCGCTCATATCATTTTGAAGCTATAATTATCTGTGTTTCTCGCGTATTAGAATTTTGATATCTCATACCGTTCAAAACATATAATCAAAAAAAAATGATATTTCGTTAAATCGACTCCCATGGAGTCTTTAAATAATTCGTCCTCTAAGCCAAGTTATAGCTCCAAGACTATAAAGACTATAGATTGGTTTTCACCCGCAAGAAGAACTGAGTTCCATGGTAACATACATATCTATAATTCATGACTTCTTGTACATTCCTATTGATTTTACCAAAGACCTTAGTACCAAAATTTTGTTTTTATGTTAGATACTAAGGTCTTTGATTTTACCACAGAACCCAGTCCTGCAAGCTCTTGATGTGTATGGGCACTTTTCCCAGCAAACAAGACAAGAATCCCTGAAAGTAACAAATTAGAAACTCCCAAAATCCAGCTATCCGAATAATTTCCGATATATCATGTTTTCAGATTCTTTTTCCCCCAGAAAACTACTAACAGCCTAACATCGGTTGATTCAGTTTACACAATTTTTAATATTGTCTCTATATATTTGTTTATTTGTTATATTTGTATATTTGTTTTCGATATATAATGTTTTTAGATTTTTTTCCACCAGAAAACTATGAACAGCCCAACATCGGTTGATTCAGTATACACAATTTTTAGTATTTTTGTCTCTATAGGCCTATATTTGTTTATTTGTTATATTTTTATATTTGATTTCGATATATAATGTTTTCAGATTTTTTTCCCCCAGAAAACTATGAACAGCCTAACATCGGTTGATTCAGTTCACACAATTTTTAATATTGTCTCTATATATTTGTTTATTTGTTATATTTGTATATTTTTTTCGATATATCATGTTTTTAGATTTTTCCCCCCAGAAAACTATGAACAGCCCAACATCGGTTGATTCAGTTTACACAATTTTTAATATTGTCTCTATATATCAAGTTAGCAATCATCAAATTAAATTCAAAATGAATCAATCAATCTTTCGAGAGAGTGTGAAGTACACATTCTCCCGCAACCAGCTCTTCTCTAAAACAATTCGCTGAAAATCCTTGAACTTTCCAAGATCAAAAACCGAATCTAAACTCTGAGAAAATCGACCACATTCAACCGTGAAGTCTTTCAACCGCAATCATTAAACACATTTAAACATTCGACCAAAAAAAAAAAAAACACAACAATAAACAAAAAAAACATCTCATTATTCGCAATGTTCACGCTCGTGACGTGATGTTGATCGATCAAGATGGCTGCCACCCCCCTTCCCCCTCCCCTCGTGGGTAATTAATGCTTGGGAGGGGAGGGGAGGGGGGTAGGTGACTTCTGATTGGTCGGTTATCGTGCGCGACTTTTCACACCTCGCAGACTCGGCGGCTCGGTAGGATAAAGAAGAGATGAGATAATTTGGTGGTTCGAACGGATGTCTCGGTGTATGTGTTAGTATTGACGGATGGGGGTTTCGGTGGTGCAGTGTGAGAATAGTAATTAGTGGTAAGCGTTACATGCTCAATGTTCACACCTTTTATTGTTATTGGTATAGTCGGTGAAAATGAAGCAGGTATAAAGGAGTGGATTGAAAATTAGTGAGTCTTGAATTTAGTATTATTTTCTTGTTTTTTGGAAACTGAAATACTTTTTACCTTCGGTGAAAAAGTATAGTTACATACGTCACACAGTCATAGCGTCAGAGTCAATTTTTTTCGAATTTGAAATAATTAAAATGGGGGGGCAGGATCGCCCATATGCGTCCAAACAATCCCACTTTTCTTCAATATAGCCTTACTAGTCCATGGGAGACGATTTAGCGAGATATCAGTTTCTTGGTGATAACTTTTGAACGGTATGAGATATCAAAATTCTAATGAGCGAGAAACGCAGATAATTATGATAGCTTCAATGTGATATAAGTTATGACTATTTAAGTCACGTTGCATAACTGTCAAGCGTATACAGCTAAACAAAAATACATTTTTTAGCTGAAAAAAATACATTTTTTAGCTGAAAAAAATACATTTTTTAGCTGCATAGGCCTACGCTTGACAATTATGCGACATGACTTGAATAGTTATAACTTATATTATCTTGGAGCTATTAAAATTATCTGTGTTCCTCACGTATTAGAATTTTGATATCACATACCGTTCAAAAGTTATCACCAAAAAACTGATATCTCGCTAAATCGACTCCCGTGGACTCTAACGTGGAAACACTGATTTTGTATCAAGTTTTGATCGAGGTTGGTGGAAGAAAACAATCAATATTTCAATAACAGTCATGTAAGACTTGGAACAATGTCATTGTTCCAAAATAATCAATTTGGAAAATTAATCAATTCAATCAAATTGATCATGTGATTCATTAAAAAAAAACTGCAAATAGTGAATTAATTCAAAATTGAATGATATATCAGAATAATTTTTGGATGTCAAGTATTCTTGATTATATTCGAAATGAAATTGGAACTCGGGTCAAACCAGACTTGGTAAATAATATCCGAGTATATTAGAAAATTATATCATTCGATTGTCAATTTGTCGGAATTGATAACATATTCATGGGTATATGCGCTGGACGCTAGATTGTGCTTGATTGCTATTCGGTGAAATCATCAATATACTCTCACTCTACATGTTGGTAACCATGGAGAATAGGCCTACACGTGGCATTGTATGTTGATAATCTCAGGATCAATACATGACTGTATCACATTAAGTATAGACCTGTGAAAAAAAAACTATAAATCAAGCGTATTCATTTTGTCATAGAGTATAGGCTTGTGATATATATATATATATATATATATATATATATATATATATATATATATATATATATACGCCTATTTATGAACTTGTCTGATGGTTAACCCATTTTTTTCTATATGGTTTCAAAGTTAAATATATCATTATAATTGATAGTATAGGCCTACTCACCATAGTTGTTATAGTTCGATATTTACTTCAACTATAATTAGTCAACTTGATATAGTTGTGTAAGCTTCTAGTTTTAGAGAAACGAAGAGAATATATATATATATATATATATATATATATATATATATATATATATATATATATATATATATATATATATATATATTTAACTTATAATATAATGAATAATATATAATACTATATAATATATATATATATATATATATATATATATATATATATATATATATATATATATATATATATATAACTTGTATCAGTTTGGTTCAGTTTTTGAGAAAATAATTTGCATATATTAAAAAAAAGTACCATGCTCTTTTTTGAATAACGATTTATATTTCAAGATCTATTCAAACTTTCATCACAATGAATAAGTTTCTAACGAAACAGATATTACATTCACAATAAATCGAAGTGCAGCAGCATTTAAATTAGATTACTCGTGAATCTTTTGAAATCGAAACAACACATTCATATTGACAAGAAAATACGTCTTCTCCATGTTGAATGAGTAATGGTGTAATGTAGGCTAATCTTCTCTTCTATATTCATCAGGACAGAAATGTCTATAGAAAGCTATCCAGCAACTGTAAACAACCATAAAGACATTCTACTTCAATCAGACTTCAGAAATACATTATTCTAAAGAACGGTTTTTACAACAATACCTCTGAGGTACAGTTTTATTGGCTCATTCCACTTTTATACGGCACGTCATAAATACGTCCATTTAGTGTCACCTCATGACCAAACAGTATTGTTATTTTATCATTCTTTTTTCATAACTATAGATATACAAGTATGCATGACTGTATATTAAAGAGAGACCATGCAATAAATAGGTAGATTGAATTGTGTGGTAGAAGTTGATATTGTCCCACGCTTTCTCGTGATATCAATAGCCCCGCACTAGGTTCACAAACCACAATTTCAAAAATGAATAATCGGTATTATACGGTGTTGAACGAATTGACCAACGACTTTTTCGTGTTCTGATAGCTTTAGAATGGCTGATATTTACAGCCAGTACGAAAATATGTTGAAAGCTGATAGATATATATAGAATTAGCAATTTTGGTTTCAATCAGATAATTCAGTTTTCATTTCAAAAAAATGTAATAAAAACTTGATCAATTATACCGATAATATCTATTAATTTTCAATGTAGAGCAATGAACACAATATGATGAAATGACCACGCTGTCAGTGTCACCCAAAAAAAATAAGAAAAATCAGCAATACTGGGGCTGGAGTTACCAGCCCGGGGATTTATAGCTTCAACCAATATAGTTATCAGCACTGTCGTTATATACTAATGTTATTTCATCGAGTGCCGGTTACACACAGTCCAGTTAGCCTTCATCTGAGAGTTAGTGGAAACAAATAGCATGGGATAACCATGGTGATAGCAACTTCAAAGTACCAGTTAGAGCCACTACCATGTTTTTAATTTTGGCAACATCACTAAAAAAAATACCAACTGCATTTTGTCATAAGTGGTCCGTCGCTAATTTGTATTTTCATTTAATTTTGTAATCATTCTTAGAATTTGAGGAAGGCTTCAACTTTTAAGTTGAATATAATTATAACCTACATATATAATATTTAATGAGGAAAGAGATAAAGTCCAATTTCATCCCGTCCTGATCTTATAATAAATTTAATCCATGAATTGAGTTGTCCTCAATTATTTTTTTTTGTTATTTCACTGTCGCTGAATTGCCCTCTCAATAAAATACCGCTAGCCTCTTCAAGCCCTCTTGATGAAGAGGCCCGCGTCATCAAGTACATCTAGAAGGCCGTGAGTTGGATTCATTACTGCTGATTGAGCAGCATTATTTCAAGAGGGATGTGGTCGAGAAGGCCGTGTACCATTTCATAGCCAATCAGAACACAATTAAATAATTTACTAGATTATCTTGACTCGTTGAGAACTTTTGTCCTTATTATAATATCGTGAGAAGAAAAGTGGCGGTATTCAAATGTGTATAATTATATACTTTGTTTTAATAACTAGGAAAACGCTATATACGCGTTGTTAGACGAGCGGAAAGTATTAGTATGTCGACTTTTTTGTCAAACCATTTCCCACATTCGCCAATTGGGTGACCTTTAAGTTATAAATGGGTAAAAACGGCTTTGAGTGGTACCAATTTAGCACATTTCATGTTTTTTCTTCAAAATGGCTGACCCAATCAAGCTGAGAATTTCCAGAAATGTGTATCAAAATGTAATTCAACTTCACACAGAATTTTTTTTTTGAAAATAAAAATATTTTCATTTTTTTCCGACGTGTTATTCTAATGAGTATTTTTGAAATTTCTAAAATTCATAAAAAAAAAGTTATCATCCGATGATGCCACAAAACTATACAGATCTAAGTTAGATGAGGAACCATGATGATGAAAAGTTTGAAGTTGATAGCTGTAGCCGTTTGACCTGTGGAGAACCGACAAAAAAACACACACACAAAAAAAAACGAACACCAATTTTTTTCAGTATGTCAAATTGAATCCTCGCTAAAACTCGTCTAATCATATTCGATTTTTAAATGCTTGGATGTGAGAGAATGATGGGGGTAGTTTGTTGGATTTCCGTCGATGAATACTCAGTTATTTTTCCTACTGGTAGAGGTTGTATCTGTAACTTTTTGTCTGTACTCCACAGTTCAATCGAAGAAACCAAATGTGATCCACCATTATTTGTCAGTTGATATTTGATGATTTGTAAGAATAAACAGTCAGCATTAAAAATCTCACCAGTTTATTCTATACTAGGAAAACGCGGGATGCGCGTTGTGAGATGAGCTTAGAAGTATGGCAATCTAGAATGAAAAATAACTTGTCAGCTCAATTTACATCTACAAACCTTGACTTACTTTAAACGTTCAAAAAACTCACCTGCAACATGTTGATATTTATAGTAACCTGCAACCTGTCGCATAAACACTTTGCAAAACCAATTGATCCAAATATTCAATAAAATGTACACGTTTATTGCGTTTTCTTCATTATTTATCATTCGATTGTTGTAAAAATCTCTGAAAAGGTGTATAATAGTATTTTTCATATTCTGTGAGAATTTGAGAGCTTTTGAAAAATTCTTGTTTTTCAAGTATTTTTCCTCCGGGTTATTCTTATGAGGATTTTCCAAACTTTCCGATTATTTTCCGGGAAAACTTTCCGACCGATTCCTCTGAATAACAATCCCAACCTATTCTGGTATGACACCAACGTTCAGAAAAAGTTTCAAGTTGATTGATTCATTTCTCTGACCTGTATGCCGCGTACATAATTACAAAAAAAAAAAACATAAAAACGAAGCCCATTTTTTCAGGGTGTGAAATGGAAAGCTTCGCTACGCTCATCTAATCAACTCCATTATGGAGCTTTGTCATTTCTTTGAAAAAAAAAATCCAAAGTGTAATGAAAATAAAAATTGACTCATATTGTTGGCTCCATTCATGTAACTGGTTTTTCGGGTTATATAATTCGAATTTTCAATCACTGTTCAAATTTTTCCGATATTATTTTGTACACATTAATTCACCTTTGGGTGGTATGGGATTAAATTTAAATGATGTCTCGTTTGAGAACGATCATCCAATTCATATATCATCAAATTATTGAGGCAAATTTCACTCATGTTTGTATGTTAGTAATAATAACATTAAAAGTTAAACTTTCTGTCCATCACACTTGCCTCGTTTTCCACACGTTTTCAGTCTCTTGTCTTATGCATTGAATTGAAGTGTTCTTATTTTCAGCTATATGTATGTTATAATTCTTGTTTTTGTGGTGAAAATTGCATATTTGTTTTATATATAGGCCTACATAAGCACGATTTATCTCTAAAAAAAATATATAGACCTATGAGAATGAATGAATGAATATTGTGGTTTAACGGAGCGTCAACGACGTGGTTATATTGCGCCGGTAGACCTATGAGACTCGAGACTTATTGTGAAGAATTGACTTGACGGCTTACTTATCATATATAGCCAATTAAGTAGTCTTTAGGGTACCCAGGCCTACTATAATGAACAACTCGGACAAGGGTATATACACAAGAGTTGCTAATTGCAGAGCTGTGATTGGTTACACGCGGATACAAGGGCAACTTAATTGGTTGAAGAGGGAAGTGGACTGAAATTATAACCGTGGGAGATGAAATTCATGCATTTAGATGATTTGTGATGAATCTAGATCATGTACATGAATATGCAGATCTCATTTATACAGAACACAATTTGAATAATTTAGTTTACAGATAATCTTAGCTATGAATATAGATCTGGGTCTACTACTACTAGTATATGAAGCCATTATTTGTTATGTGAGTGAACCGAAAATAATACTATAATACTTGTTTCCGGTTTTCAGTTCGTTCCCGGAAGCCACAAATAAGCCCATAAGCATTCTAGTAATTTAGCAATAATAAGTCTCAGTTTGGTTGATATTGAGAGTTGCCTATTGGTTGTTATCTGAAGGTCTCCATGGTCATCGATATTGAAATCAACCAAACTTCACTATTCACCTACATCTAGATATAGTTGCCGAGATTTCATTTAGAAATTTTCCTAAAAAATAAAGCGGACGTAATTATTCTATTTTTCAAGGTCTATTCAATACTCGGAGAAATTTCTCAATGAAAGCGTATATAAGTATATAGCTCACAAGGCGAAAAGTTATTCACATATATTGTTGCTACGTTATATTCATGAAAAATGCGAACAATATTCCGAAATATATGATCATTGCAATCATCATGATAATGTAGGCCTGATCATTATTACAATAACTTCAACACAATAACTTTGGTTTCTATTTGAATATATATTTCTATATCATTTCTCCACTTTTTCTCCACAACGAATGGCTATTGATATAAATTGGATTTTTTTGAAGCGTGTTATGCAAAATACACAGATGCTATACGCCCGGAAACTCGTCATAATTATATCATATCATTAATATAATCTGATATACTCATTATTCAAACTACGAGTTAATTGCATTTCCACAGATAATAATTACAATATGTTAGCTAGCTATTCTGTCAATTAACTTGTTCATTACCGGGGTTAATGGAAATGTAATCGCAGGTAGCCAATGGTGATTTGATGGGAGTATATGACACGTGCAAGATATGACACGTGCAAGCTATGGCACGTGTAATTCCGAGATATTCTGAGCTATACGAAAATTCTTGCGAAGCACACTTCATGCATTTTGATTTTGTATTTATATTGTGATCAAGATGGCAATGTGATGATAACTAAGATTTATTGGCGTCGGATGGATGATTATTGAGATGATGGGTTGATGAGATGAAGGTTTCTCAAGTGATGAGAAGGATAGTAGGAAGGAAGCAGTCGTGGTCTATATTGTAGGAACCAGAAGATCTCAGTATCAGCCACGAAGAGGAAGCCCACGAAAAACCCAAGTGAAGATGGACGGTTGCGGGGATCGAGCCAAGGAGCCCAGCCTCCGCTCCACAAAATTAAATATTATTTGATTACGCCAATCGTTTGTGCCGGTTTGTGCCGGTTTGTGCCGGTTTGTGCCTTTGAAATTCTCGTTTGTGCTGCCCTCCTCTTTCTGCCTTTGTGGTCACTGCCAATTGGATATTTTTATACATCCATAAGATATACTCGATGAACACATTTATGTTTAGGTTGGTTTAACGCTACCGGTTCTTAATATTCTCAATTCAAAAACTTGACATGGTGGAATATCTTCACAATACCGAAACTGATTGAATTTTGAAGTGTATGCGACGATTGTGTAGAATAAACACAACATAACTTATCACATAATCACAAGTTTCCAATCTAAAATTCACACAACTCGCTTCACATTTGAAATTTTAACTTATTCGGAACATCTGAAAGCTATTGGTTGGAAACACGAATACCTCCATAGTTTTTACTGGAAGAGGATCCATGTCGATACGTCAGACAGGTAGACAAATGCGTTTTCATTCCAAGCCGAGAAACATTACAAAGAAAAAAAAATTATAATAAATGAATAATCAAAATCTAATGAGTTATTGTTTAGCTGGAAGATAAAATATTTTGAGTGATTACATCTATACGAAGTATGTTGCATCCCTTATTTTAGGGGTTGTGAACAACAATGCAGGTGTCTTATAAGGGTAGGAATAACCACCCCCCGAAGTGCAACAAATAAATGGTCTTTTTGTTGACCTACACGAACTGTAGGGTCTGGGGCTTACAATCTGTGGACGGGAGAAAAATATGATAAACCATGAAAAAGAATCAATCAAAATCATTTTCTTTTTTAAATGCAGATAAATGGTTTTGTCAAGAGATTGTTTTGAAGAAAATATATCATATTATTTTTTTTTGTATTTTGCGAAACTAAGATTAATCTTTTGGGGTTAATATTATATTTGCTGTCAGTTTTGGAGAATATCTTTCTTCGTTTCTGGAATTTATTTTTTTACACAATGGCAATAATTACGAGGTGACATGTTGGAAGAGAAATGATGCGATTTCTCGATAAGAAAATACACCTGTTTTCGAAGGTTTACAGAATTCAACCTTTTCGAAGATGCCAAAATATTTTATGGTATAGAAAGATAGAAACATTTTTTCAATAATATCTCAGAAGGAATATTAAATCATACCTTTATATAGGGTCCAGCACTTTTACTATAGATTGCTGATTATTTTTAGCTCAAACACCCCACCAACTGCTGGCTTCCACGGGGGTACGAATGGGCATGGGATGATAAAACTATGTGGTGATGATGAGTGAGAGGACGTTTACAAAAATCTATGCTTTATACGGGACTCGAACCCACGTCCAACAGTGACTTCAGTTTCTGAAGCTGTGACTTGTTCAACTGAGCAACAGGGGGAAACCGTTCACAGAAAATTTATAGCTGTATTGCAATCAATGATTATGGCTCATTATATATTGGAGTTTGGATATATTTCATAGAATTCTCACATTTTAATTGAATATTTGATAACGTCTTATATAAAATGTCAGTTCTGTTTCAGTTAAGTCTTTCATTTTTCATCATAAAACACTTATAATTATCTTTTCCATTCATTATTAGAAGTAAAACCATAAAATTAACGATTTAACTTTTTCACGGCAGTTAAAACTTAAAAATAACTCTGCTACTTGAAAACTTGTTTCCTGCTGGCGGAGAAACTTTTGAACCTCCCGAACGACCGTCTCACCTATTCTAGAGCACCAACGACCGACAGTCCCGATCCGCCAATCACGCAGGCTATCACTTTAATAACGACGTATGACTAAAGGTATAATAATTAAATTCAGTTCTAGTAATTAATATTAATTATTATTACCCTCTTAAATCTATCTTATATATAAGTTATTAAAAAAAAAAAAAAAAAACAGTTCATGTTGTTCAGTTGGCAATAAAGTTCTTTGATAATATAAGCGTGCATGTTAAGTAATCATGAACGGCCATCTTGAATTTGATTATTTATTTTTATTTCTCTGTTCTGGTTGTGCTGTGTGAGACAGAATGATAAATGATGTGCGGGTAACTGCAGCACAGGGGTAATAAAGATGGTGGCCATTGCTAGAGTTGATAGCGTGAAGGACCATTGTGAAAACGTTGGATAGGAGACACAAATTTGTATTTTTGATTTAAATTTATTTGATAATTCGAATAGATTGTTACTTATTGAACAGATGAAGGCATACACATCAGTGTAATTCACAATATATAGAAGGCCAATGGATTAGTTATTTTTATTTGTACAATTTATACTCTCAAAGTATATACACTTGATCAGAATTGATCAATTGGTTAAAAGAATGTGATAGTAACATATGTACAAAACTTTATCGAAATATGGAGCGTGCAAGGAGATAAAGAATTCAGTGAAGCCGTCGTCTTTTCTGAGTAGGGATGAACATAGATCATTATAACTGTTTATTTCTCAATCAAGCCTAATTTTGCACATATTTCTTCTGAATGTTTCATTTCATTTTTCATTTATTTATTAATCCATGTTGATCGTTGCATATAAATGTGCGAACAATATATGGCAAGTCATTAATATACAGCAGTTTAAAAATAATAGCAGAGTAAGTGTTATTTTTTATAAATAAACAACACATACACATTGCCCAATAAATAAAAATTACAATAATACGATGAAATACTGATAATTTCAATACTGATATTTTTTTCTTTCGGTAACGGAATATAGATCTTACATTTATATTAATTGATTTTATTATTTACTTCTTTGCCAACTTTTGTCATATAATCATAAGTTGTGTTACCCGCACACAAGAATTTGTTCTTATGAGGGCTTCTTATACTATTTAATTAACTTTTCTCGCATGGATAGCAGTTTTTCTTTACTTTTCTCATATTAACGGTATATTATGTATATTCATTTTGTTATTATCTCTATGTGTGTAATTGAATTTTATACTTATCGTGTGATGAAAAATAAGAATGAAAAACCTGTTGAGTTGATTTGAATTGATTGAATTGAGTTGGCGACACAAAATCATGAAACAAACTTGGGCAAATTCTCCTTCATCGACACCAGAACTCAAGAATGGAACACACTGGGAGGTCGACTAAATGATTGACCTGAATCACTGAACGACTCAAGAAACTTATTGGAGGAAGCTGAGTTGATGTGAGATTAAATGAGATTGACAATGTTGAATTTAAATATATTGTTAAAAAGTTAAAGTAGAATGCTTGAAACAATAAAAATATACATACGTACATGGGATGTTTTTATTTTCATCTCATATTGGCCACGACCATTAATTAGTAGAGCGATAGGCCTAATTATAACATTATGGGCCTATCACTAATTTAATTTGTGCATTTTGTATAATGATAAACTTTACATCTGCTGTCAAGGGAAAGAAGTAATCATTGCCCAAGAGATTCAGTTCAAAGTGGAAGATATCAACATTCGTGTGTTTATACTGAAAGACTTTTATCCACGGCGAAAAATTATGGTCACAGACAGCGCAGTCCTGGTGTTGAAGACCATTAGTTTTAATTAATCAAAATGGGGTGGTAAGATCGCCCTTGTGGTGCCCCATCCAAACGATCCTATCTTTCATCCATAGCCTTAATTGGGGAACAATGATTTTTTATCAAGTTTCGATGTTATTAAAAAAAAAAAAATCTCATATTGGAGGATTATTCTCCCACATACCTTCATACCCCTCAGTTTCCATGTTCTCTCACAGATAAAAGCATGAAAGTAATCCAAAATATGTAGAAGGTCAATATATAACTTGGTCTCACTTTTGAATTGCATACTTTCAATGTATTGACTCAATCGAAATTAATCAATGAGTAAAAATAAAAATAATCTAAAGGAGAGATATGATACTGGAATGTTTAGTTTATATTTGATAATAATCTTTGTTAGTCCATAACTGACAATCCTTGCCACGATGACGTCAGTCCGGTATAGTGTTATACTTCCAAATCGCAAAAAGCTGAGCTCAAAATAAATAAATGAGATAGAAAAATTAATAATAAGTGAAGACTAAAATCACAGCTTACCATTTCGACATATGTCTTTGTCAGACAGCCCGCATAGAAGAGTTCTCTCTCTCTTACGCGGACTTCTTGTTCCCAAATTAAGATTATATTGTACACAATTAAAATCGCTTTCTTAAAATTAAATCATGCCATAAATTATTTTCTACTCCAAAACGCTTCCAATCAATGTATATATATATATATATATATATATATATATATATATATATATATATATATATATATATATATATATATATATATATATATATATATATATATATATGAATATATATATATATATATATATATATATATATATATATATATATATATATGAATATATATATATATATATATATATATATATATATATATATATATATATATATATATATATATATATAAATATATATATATATATATATATATATATAAATATATATATATACATATATATATATATATATATATATATATATTCATATATATATATATATATATATATATATATATATATATATATATATATATATATATTTATATATATATATATATATATATATATATATATATATATATATATATATGTTTATTTATCTTTATATAGAGTCGAAACTTTGCTTCAATGCTATCAATTCATCATCATCATATTGTTATAAAACTATTCACGCCATGTATAATTTATGCAAAACTCATAAATATCTCAATATTTGATCACATGAACAAGAATAAAATGACATAAATTGAAATTGAAGTGAATGAATGTTGTGGGAACATGAGGATTATTCACATCAAAGTAGGCCTACACCATCAAAATAGTCAACAATAAATATCAACCAAACTAAGATTTCAATTACGGTCCATAGCTACCAGAGGGTGGGTCATTGAATGCTGCGTCTTCCAATAAACTCGGTAACCATAGTGACCATAAAAAATAAAAAATATTCAAATTTAAGAATTATCTCATTTATCTTTATTTTTGTTCTTCATTTTTATTTCGAGTTAGCTACTGTACCAGATCAGATTTTTTTTTAGCACAGGAGCTGAGAATAGATTGCTACATCAATGCATTTAACGATGATAAAAGCTTCTTCCTATATCTCAGATTGAAGGTTTCATTTGTTAACACCAGAACTCGTATCTTCTTGTTTTCCATTGTGCTTCCAATATTCAAAGTTGGGCCTGGATAGCAGGTCCTCATGGTTAGGCAACGACTCCAACTATACATGGTTTTCCCCTGCTTATTATCAATTATTTATATTGTATTAACAGACGCACTGTACTGATGACCACGATCTATTAGCGTCGGTGAATGATATATGAGATGATGGAATGATGAGCTGAAAGGTTATTTTATTGGGTGTTTTTGGATATAGTGGGCAGAAGTCGCGGTTGTGGCCTGTTGTTAAGAAACCATCCCAGTATCAACCTGAACGACAGAGGAAAACTACGATACCACTCCGTCAGGATGGTCAACCAATTAAATCAGGAATCGAATCTCGCTCTCCCAAATGACGGTCCAGTGTGCTATCTCCTCAACCACTTCTCCCAGAGTATTAAATAAACAATGTGTCCCTACTATTAATAAATATATTTTAAATTTTTTTATAATGAGCAGTGACTCAAACTATATGGTTTTCCTTACCCATCACCTCACTGCACACTTGATCCCGTCTTGTCTGATGTTTTCAAACTGATCTTTCACCCCCGCTCGACTGATCCAGGTGGCACTGGGTTACCTAGGTAACGTCATGCTGAGTAAAAGCGTTCAATGCCATTACAGGCCGAGTTAGTGCACATTTATATACACTACTTTTTATTACTACATGTTTTTTTTTTTTTTAGTTTTTTTTCTCGTTTTGTTAAAATGAGAATCGGTCTCGAAATCTGACAGATACGTATCGAGTATGCTGAAGATGAGTTACGATGTTTGAGGTTTTGGATAGTGTTGAGCATTCAACTGTTGAGACTAGAATGTTGGAGTGTTGTGTCGTGTATGCCCTGTATGGTGTACACGGATGTGGGTAGAGGATTTGTTGTTTCGTTTTGTTTGTTGGTAGATGTGTGTGATTCTAATGTTTAATTGGATGGACGCGAGGGAAGATGGTGTAACTTTATCTTATGGGTATTTACACCACTTGATTAATCGCTTATAGGTTTGTATCAAGCTTTGAAAATATCTCCGAATTGCTTGTGTATATTATTCACTATATAATATAGATAAATCTTACTAAAATCATGCAAAATCATGAAGATAGCATGATGGTAATTTCCCCAAAAGTTATTTTCCCATTATTCTGAAAGAATTTTGAAAAAAATGTTTTTTGGAAAATGGTATCGGTCAGAAAACCATCTCGGAGTCTTACATAACCAATCAGGTTCACAATAGTTCGGAATGATTTAAATTTCAAGATCTCTCACAAAAATGAATACATAGGCCTACAAGATTTCAAATTTAGATGTGAATCAAGAGACCGCGTTCTTATTAACTTGATTCCAAATTATTTACCATCACAATTATTTGATCCGGTTTTATTGATGAGCGTAGCGAAGTCTCCATCCCACTCTTATAGGGCTTTGTCTGTGTGTTTTTTTTTTTTTTTTTTTTTTTTTTTTTTTTTTTTTGTTTTGTTTGTAAGCACTCCACAGGTCGCAAGGGTTGACTGATCAACATGAAACTTTTTTGTACACGCAAACTCATCCAACTTAGAACTGTATAGTTTTTGGGATGAATCGGTCGGACCGATTTTGAGAATCATCATCTCAAAGTTTCTAAAAACCCCATAAGATTTGGCTGGGCAGAAAATGTTGAAAAATAAAATCTCTCCAAATGGAATGAAATTCTCTCTAAATGTGTATACATGGATTTTACACATTATTACGATCTTTTAAGCAATTCTGATCAGTCGTTTTGAAGAAAAAAAATAAAATGTCTGATAATATTCATAAAATATATCATAAAAATTGTGACAGAATTAAGTTGTCGAGATTCACTGCTTTCTAGATTCAAGAGTTGACCAACAATGAAGTATTTTTTATATGCGTCAAGGTGTGTAGAACACCAGAGTCAATGAAGTGGCAAGAGTAAAACTACTTTAACGACTTTAATAGCTTATTCAGATATCAAGGTGTGTAGAATACCAGAGTCGATAAAGTAGCAAGGGTAGAACTACTTTAAGGACTTTTATACCTTATTGAGATATCTCGCTCATCTTACAACGCATATTTCGCGTTTGACTAGTAATCTATCCACTTAAGATCTCATCAAATTGTTCAATCAGAATTTGAAATGTTCATTCAAATAAAAGCTGCACCCACTTTTGACCCATATTTTGTTCCATAGACTATATTATATGCGTTGGGAGAGAATGCACACATTGTCTCATAGTTTGTTTTCTATAGAGTGCGTATAATATCAATGTATTTTCTGCGGGATGCATGTTATGTTAATGCAGCTGGATCGACCACCTTATGTGACCGCAACCACAGACTCTACAGGTGACAGTTATCAACAATTGACAACCTGATTGAAATTTTTTTTTCATCCATCTGCCACAAATTACCGTGTTTCCTGTTTCAACTGGAATATTTTATTTTCAACATCTTCATATGCATCTTTCACTTCAATTTCAGGGCCACTATAGGCCTACTACGCTTACGTCCACAATCATACTCATCCATTCAGCCATTGATAAATATAAAACAAGAAATTACCACGAAACATATCATAAATTCAGAGATAGAAGAGGGAACAGAGATACAGTGTTACACAATGAGATAAAAATGCATGCAAATCTACCACTAGGAATGTTCACAGAGTTGGTGAGGGATGTCATAGGAAATTCAAAAGAACTTGTTGTCAGTACATATGTATATGCTATCAGATATATATTCAAAATACATATATTTGGCGGGGTTCTCTGTCTAATTGTCTTTTCAATCACCTAAATTCTTTGTATAATTTAGTTTTATAATTTCACTGTAATCTTGTATATACTTTCTGATCTAATTCAACCTGATCTTGTCGATCTTGTACTGTATGGGTCTGTATGTCGGTGCTCGAGGAACCATTTCGAAGTTTTTTAGTGATTTTTGTAAACGTTTTTTGATAGATAATTCTTTAAAATATGAGATTGGGAAGTCAGCCCTGAAGGATTCCATTCGGATATTCAGGAACCATCTATATAACTAACCATCATCCATCAACGTTTACATTTATTTCATCCTTTCAATTATCATTAGTGTCATAATTTGGTATTTTATCGTTAATTTTTTCAATTTTTATTCCATTTTCATATCATTCCAATATTCAGTTACATAACTTTTCTATTATATTTTCTCATGTATTTTATATTGATTGTTATCCTGTGCACTTTGGAGTCAGGGGCCAATAAAGATTTATATATATATATGTTGTATGTATTCAATTTCATTATAGTTTTCGCTAAATGAAGACACTAATAGCATTATTATTATCATCGTTCTGCTATATCTTCTTGCTCAGACCTTTTCAAGTACAAACTTCTTAAAATTATCTCAATAAATATATATATAAGAATATATCTCACCACATTCATCCCTCGTCGCTAGAAAATATATCGTTTTCCTATTAATTTAGTCTCTAATATATTCTTGTATATAAGGAGTTATCTGACAGGTCATGCCAGGTACTAACCAGGACACTAATAAAACTTGAGTTATGACCTGTCTTTATGCGCGATATTCTAATGCGACATCAGTGCGCAAGCCGTGTTCTTGATAGTGTAATCCATAAAACATAATATTATGCATTGTGCTTTATGAGAATAGGAAATGAGAAATGAAAAGGCTTCATTACTCGTACTTTTAACGAGCTGAAAGAGTTAATAGAACTTGAATATATATGTTTTATTTGGAGAGAGATTAATGAATTTAATAGACAGAAGTTATTTTTTTTTACTTATGTATATGATTTTTTTTTTTATATATTCTTTGTATTATTTTATATCATTACTCTACACGTATTGATCAATTTTTGATCATTTATTCTTGTTCAATTCTTTCTTTAATTTTTTGTGATTGCTTCTTATAGGCACTCTACGTTTTCACATTATAGGTATACCGTCCTAATATCTTCAATCATATATAATTATTAATTGGGGTAGTATATGTGGCAGATTTTCATGTCAAATGTGGACTGAAAAATATTTATCAGATATTTCAATTATTTTCAGTTTTCTGACTGATAATATTCTCATAGAGTTGAGATATTTTATTGACATGTCATTAAAAAATGGTTTCTTCAAAATAGAAACACAAAAAAAAAACATTGAAAGTAGGAGAGAGATATTTCTGTATATATATTTTTGAAAAATCTCATTTCTGAGAATTCGTAATCATTTTTTTTCAACTTTATGAATCCTTTTATTCAGGTAAAGAAACAACAACAATGGCTCAGATTTTTTTACACCATTTCTTCAAACCCGTATAAAAATGATACCGATTCTACGTGTCATTACAAGAAGACAACCATAAAAGAAACACTTGGTATGGACAGTATTTTTTTAAACTAAAAAGTTATTTTCCGTTTACCTTTTCTTTATCTTTGTCCCTGCAATCTCCGACAACTGATGTTTTCACAGCAAGGATGGCGAACTTTCAACTCATATTCATCACATTTTTTTTCTCTACCACAAGTGGAGGGACAAATTCTGACAGTTTCTTCTAATCTTTTTCTGAAATCTATCGACATTCTTTTAATTATAATAATACAATTAATTTTTTGCTTCGCAAAATTCATGGAATATACTCCCAGTGACATATTATGGGCATGATGCATTATATTTCATGACTCTATAAATGAATACTTTGTGAACTACTTTGAGTAAATTAGTACTTTCTCTAAGTTATTGATGATTATGATGATTATTGTTTGCTTAATGACCCCACCAACAGCTAGGTTATATGGGGGTACGAATGAGCATGCGATTATGAAACTAAGTAGTGATGATAAGTGAAAGGACATTTACAAAAACCCATGCCATATGCGGGACTCGAACCAACGCCTAATTGTGACTTCAGTTTCTGAAGCGGTGCCTCAGTTGACCGAGCTACCGAGATGAATAACAGACATATAGTTTCGATTAACAACTGAAAACTTGATGTTAAAAAAAGTAGGGGTGTTTGATGAAAATTCCTTTGTTTATTGTTATTTTTCTCGAAAGTAATCGATGGTTACATATCTATCAATCATCATCCCTTCCATATGGGCCTATATACATGTACAAGTATATATATTTATCCACTCATACTTATATGTGAGGGTGTTTGAATAATGGAACACATCAATGTATACCCATAGTTGTAGGTCTATTCTTCAATTACAATGTCGCAGTTTCAAAGTTTATCTGTCTCAACTACTATGTTAACAAATATGAAATACGTATATATACATGACGATGAGCTTAATATGACCTTCAATTGGGTACCCTATTCCCCATATTAACATAAACTTTGGCAATAGGCTTCTGTCAAGTGACGTCACCAATTGTTGAAAGAGCCAGACTACAATGTCCACCAGTTGGAATTGACCAATAAGAATATCTGGTAGTCCACCAGTTCGCTGTGTTACTATGGTAACTTTTGATTTGTCATTTTTTACTTGACAGAAGCCTATATATATATTCATGCAGAAAATGCGACTTCGACATACACATATACATATGCATACATCACATATACATATAGATGTGCGTGACATTTTAATTTATTTTCACATTCTTTGATTCGAATTATGAAAAGTAAATATGAAAACAGGGTATAGTTCGATATGAATATACGTGCTTTCATTTTGATTAACTATCCCTTCAATATCTCCACCCACGTGTTTATTCTTATACAACAATTCCATCCCATGAAACCCGCCCCATCTCCCCCATAAATCCAAATATGAATACATTGTCCACCCCCCCCCCCACCCCCACCCACAAACACACACGCACACCTACCCCTAATAAATACGCATACCAACAACGCCTTCCCGCAGAGACGAAATATTCTTTTTGTCACAAATGAAAAGCAAGAAAACAGATGAACATCACTGATTGCGCAAGCGCACAAACGAATCATTGTTTCATTAATAAGATAATTGCCGACGCGATCCTAGCGGTGACATCAGGCCCCAACAAAGCATCATTAGTCTTCTGCGTGCGCAACTTTATATATATATATATATATATATATATATATATATATATATATATATATATATATATATATATATATAAAAGGACAGCGGTTTCAACTCAGCGGGGTATACCCAAATGAAGAATTGTATATATACAAAAAAAAATAATTGTCGAAAAAAAGTTCAATCTATCTGATAAGTGTGGTCAATTTCGAAATTATGATTTGATTTTTGTGTTTTGAAAGATTGGTTATTTTCCAGCTGTCATCATTGTGTCATTGTTGCCGTATTCCGTGACGTAATAAATGAATCTGGAGATGGAATAATGGAATTAGAGAGATCGATAGATCGACGAAGATGAAATATCGATATTATTATTGTGTATCGTTCCGTTGACCTAGATAGTTTTCAGTTTTTCTGATATAAGATTGATAAATGTGTGTGAAGGTATCACCAGATGCTCTGTGAGAGAATTGGAATTTATACTCTTTTATTCCAGATGTTCATTTTAAGTTATTTTGTCGATTATTTTTTGTAAAAATATAAATATATATATATTGCTTTTGTGAAGGAGAAGATGAAGATTGATATACGTGGTTTGCCGTTGAAAATGTAATCACAAAAAGTGCAAAATAAAATCTTTGAAATGGCGAATGATTTCAGAACTGAATTTTCAAAGTATAGAATTTTATTATATTGTCACGGTTTGCTAGTAAACATTTGATAACATTTGTTCATACCGTTATTAAGGGGCCGGACAAGCCACTGAAATTTCTATCTTCCTCAAAGGTGATGAAATTTTTGCACATGATGTTTTTTTGCTCAAAACGAAATATATATAAAAAAAAATTGAAAAATGTGGGCAATGTTTTTTTTTTTAATTTTTCCAATACAAAATTTTACTTTTTAAAAATATTACTCCTCCCACACTTTTCATATTTTTGAAGTTATTATTTCTTCATATTATTCTGAACATATGTATAAAAAATAAATGGGAAGTATATTTCGGAATTTATCGCGGAATTGATTTTTTTTCATAACTTGAACTTTGCAAATATTTTTCTTCTCAGTTTTGGACAGAATAATTCAATTAAAAAATGTATTTGAAGGAGACCAAGGCCTAAATTGAAAATGTGCTTCCCATTTATCATCAAAAATATCACATTGGATTCACATTAAAAAAATCAGTTCTTCAAGTATCACCACTGAAAAGGAGTAGCAATTTTCAATATCGCATGCGTATAAAAATACTGAGAGGATCGAGTTACAGGCAATACAAATTTTTGATGTTTATTTACCACAATGGCTTGAGACATGACATCTTCACGTTTGATAGTGTGACAAAAGTCTTCAAATGTGACAACACTCTTCGAGGTTCTTCAATAGAGTGTGAATAAAAATAACACGAAAAAAAATGAATGAAAAAAAATCGTGATTTTCAGTTACTTGTCCCCTTAAGAGTTCTTGATGCTCAATTCTTGGGTTGCCTAGCAACACAGATTCTAGTAGAAACAGAAAATAGACAATGAATCCAACTTATAATAATCTATTATCCAGATGAGAATGGAATATTCCCATCGGATTTTTTTTTCGAAATATGTTAGGCCTAATATACTCACTCTGTTGAAACTCAAATATCCTCTCTGAATTCCCAAATATATTATTTGAGTATATGTTGATGTCATTTGGACCTAATTGTGAATACGTGGCTTTTTTGATTCGATCTTCAAAGGCAAATCCATTTTCATTAGAGAATGGAAAAAGCCTATCTGGTGATATTACATCACGTAAATCATCATTGAATGGTCACAACTATATAGTAACTGAAATTAACTAACTGAACTACTAACTGAAACTCAATAGTTACGTCATAGGAATACTCTTTAATCTAAAAAAATACTAGTTATTGAATTGTATTAGAAAACATACCAGAAAAGCGTGATATTTCCATCAACTATTTTTACCTGACCGTGGACCATAGACGCACACACGTGTAACACATCACCCGATGTGAATGTCCATATTAGATCATCTATACTCCAGCATCCACCATTCTCTGAAGAGTGTAAAGCAGTTTCATACCACAATATTTACAAACGGAAAATATCTATAGTTGTTATAATTATCTTGACACTGAGAAAGTTTCCAGAATCTTTCTAATCAAATCACAGAAATAGCTTGATTATCTTTGATCAAATTTGAGACTTGATACAATCTCAGCTTCTTAAGGACTTGACATTAGGATTAACCATTTTTTATACACGACTATATTTGTTCATTTTCATTCATTTTTATTCGTGTCGTTAAATTGCATTTTAACACTATTTAAAGACTACTCACTTTTAATTCTGACTTAGTTTATACATGTAATCATGTTCTCATAAGACCATTGATAAATAAAAATACAAATACAAAATTTGATTCAACCAATTTGTCGCGAAAACTATATAGTTCCAAGTTGGACGAGTCTGCGTGTACAGAAGAACAATCCGTAATGAGTAAATTAAATAAAAATACAATGAGTGAAAATACCATGTGACATATAGACATACAAAAAACACACATAAAAAGCTCCATAAAAGTATGATGGGAGTCTTCGCTATCGCTCATCTAATAAAAACGTATCCATTTTATGTTCAAACTAATTAAACCCAAAGACATTAAAAACTTCAATTTTTAACTTCCAAAACTCATTCAATTCCTTACATATAATTTATTACAAATCCAATTCCATTCGACATTCACGATTCTTATCGAGTATCGAAATCCTCAATGAAAATGCAAAGTATATAAAACTTCTTACAACCAATCGTAATCTTGAATGAAAACCATCGGGTGACGTCACAAATATGCCTCTGTCTCGACTGGTCTGACTAGTATTTTATATCTTCAGACGCCAGCCGAAGACACTTCTAGATATATACACACAAATATTCAAATGGGAAAAAAAAACGTAGAAAATAACAAATCATATTTAATTTACAAGGTGCATGTTCTTTTAGAAGTAATAAACACAAATGTCTGCGCGAGCAAAGGTAAAAAAAAGACGGAATATATATATATATATATATATATATATATATATATATATATATATATATATATATATATATATATATATATATACATGTGTGTGTGTGTGTAGAAAATATTATCATTTTATAAATATTTTATAGTTGAAAGATTTGAAAAAACAATAAATATAAAGAGGAACATAAGTCATGGACTGAAGGGATAGTTTCTCTGATTGGAGAGAGATAGAGAGAGGACAGAGGAATAGAGATTGTGATTGGAGATAATATTCTGATATTCTGTGTATGACAGAAACATGGGTTTGTGATATATGTTTGAGAGTTTACGTTCGAATAAAAATGAACAGTTTATTTGGTGATAAGTGAGGATTGAGCTATACGAGGTAACGGAAATTCAATTATGAGAAGTTCATCTATATTTTCAATGTCCATGAGATATTTTGAATACATAAATTCTTGATCGAATCTCTGTATTTAAGAAATGACCTGAAGACAGAGAATAATCCGGGAATGGAATGGATTGGAAGGAGATGTGGAGAATATAACGAAGTTCGGTGATTTAAGAAGAGAGCTAAGAAAAAATAACAATGTATGATTTCATTAAGTAGGCTATGTTTGTTGGTTTTCCTTTAATTTTATGAGAGTAATCATCACCATCTCTCCTAAGAACAATCTTTAATAAGTGAATTAAATGGAAATGGAAATACAACATGAACAATATTGAATACAGTGAAGTTATCGATACATATTAATTTGTTTATGAATTATTGATTCATATAACATTCAGAGTGAATAATGAAAATGAGGTACAATATAAGTTATTCATTTGGTGAAATGAAGAAGAAGTGGAAGGTGAAGGCTTATGGAAGAGTTGTGAAGAAAATTGTGAATGGAATGGAAGAAGTGAACACATATGCCTATATGATGTGTATGTTTATAGGAGTAATGATAATGCATAGGCGTACATTTGTTCGAATTGGAATCAAACAACTAGGATTGAATTTCAATATATTGAGTGATTTTCGTGCATAACGATTGAAAATCCTTACACATAACCAAGAACTTTTTTTTTCAAGTCTCATGTGTATAGGCCCATCTCTGATTGTTTGAAAATTTGAAAAAAAAATGTTGCATAACTCAACTTCTGTGCCTGATCGATTTCCAAGCAAATACTAAACCTAAGTTTCTTAAAACTTATTCGATGTTTATGAATAGTATTTATTGAAAATGTTTATGGTACCAATGCGGTTTTCTTCTGAAAACTTATATATAAAAATGGATTTTAAACATGATTTTGAAGATATGAGCCCGATGTCTTCACATTTGACCTGAAAAATTCAGCATTTTAAACATGGTTTCATATTCAACTTGAATTACGTCCCACATTTCAATAGAAAAATGAAGTATAGATGTATTGTAGAAAATTCAATAACATAACAATAATTCAAAATAATAAAATGATAACAATTCAAATAATTCAAATAATATAAATAATTCAATAATGATTTCAAGCATATCAATCCATTATGTCTCTTCATTCATCCATTCCATTTGTAATAAGACACCATCTGGAAAATGCGATGAACATATCAATTTTGAGGAGAAATTAGTGAAGCCATACTCAAAGACTAAAGAATACGTATATTCACCATCACAATTGCTTATCGAACATGTACAACATGTGCAACATGCAAGTATATTGTCACACTTTTATCCAATTCAAGTAATGACAGATGCTCATCTGTGAGTAATATTATTTGAGAAAGAAACAAACTAAAACATCTTGCATGAACATTAATTTAGAAACATGAAAACAAAACAATTGATGCGAAAACTCTGGAGGAGAAACATGGTATGAATATACGTTCACGAGAAACTCTCTAAACGCAATACTGTTCAAATGATAAGCTATAGCCATATAGATCTTGGAAATAAATTGGTTAGATTAATATGAACATGAGTTTCCAATTTGAAAAACTAGTTTACAAATAATTACAGAAGTATCCGGTTGACAATGAACAAGGATTGTTTAAGAAAAAGTAACATAATTATCAGTAGTAATAGAATCAAATACTCACAGGAATGAGGTGTCTCAATTTTCGTATACATCTGAATTTCAGCTCAGTTGGATAATCTCTCTTACAAATTGAAAAATTCCTCTAGAAATCTAGCTGGTAATATTATTATGATTGATGATGAAAAATATTACGAATACAATGTTGTAATGTCAACTTTTTTTGGTACACTTTATGATGTACAATTTGCAATAAATTACTTTTTATATTGAACAATTCCACAGTCAATTTTATTTGAAACGCCTCAATTTTGTTGTTGGCTCTGTGGAAAATATGTAGAATTGCAATTTTGTGAAAAAATGTGTGAATGAAAAAATGATAATAATATATTCATTGATCATTAGATTCGATACTTTATTATATGTCATTGTCAGTGTGTACATAAGGTATGACAATTACACGTTATTACAAATAAAATGAACTCTTCACCGACTAAAAACATCATTTTATTCTCCAATTCAATTATTCACAGAAAATTTACCTTTTAAATTGCGAATGTATACAAATCCAAGTTTATCTCTCATCTATAAAATTACCATCGTGAGTTCACAATATTTTCACTCCATCTCAACTGAAGTATTTCTCTATAAAATCACATGAACCGAAGAAAAGAAGGCGCCACATTCAACTTATCACACTAGTCCCATATGAGTTATAACACACGACCAGCTATAGAGGAATGTTCAACCTCTCTCAGCCAATGTTGCTGGACATTTTTCCAAGACAACATTTTTCTAGTTTAATTTATAACTCGTAGTTTCTAAATGCTGCATAATGCTGTATATGTATGACTGAAGGAAAAATCACCACATTGTAAATTAATTACGACCAATTCATTGTGTTTTAATGCCCTCTGCTGGGCCTGGATTCTACGAGGGAGACATATATTAACATCTTGACAGATTCTTAAGATAAAAACTAGGCCCTGTTTGGTATGATTAAGGAGAGATAATCTTAACGAGGGTCAAATATTTTGCGGTGTTGTTTTTTTTATCAATGTGAAACGATTAAAGGATTAAAGTTGGTTTATTATGCAGGATATTTGGATGAGAGGCGAAGATTGATATGTTACAATTATGGATTTTCTTGAATACGGATATACTCAGGTTGGGCCCAGATTTACAATAGTTGATTGAAAGTTGATCTACTCTCAACTTTTTCCCTCATAGTAACCAGTTTTATTGAAGTCGATCAGGCCAAAATCAACTTTCAACTTTCTGCATGTGAAACTGGGCTGTGGTCGAATGCGAAGAGTCAAAATTTCAATATATATTCATATATATATATATATATTTTTTTTATTGGATTCAAATAATATATACATACATACAAAATTAATCAATACGCTCTTCCACAAAGCCAAAAAGGCTTATCTGTGGGATGATGAATGAAATTGATAGCTTGGACAAGGAAAAAATAAATGAAAACTTTTCAATAGTTAAGGAATACAAAATCGAATATATGTATATCCTATATATATGTGGACATGAAATTGAAAAATCACTATATCATACATCAAGAACACAAATCATATCCATAATAATTATAATAATAATAATGAACGATTACAAGATAATTATGACAAATCCATCGAAATTGTATGGTATACAAATAATCAATTCTTTGCATTCTGTATAATATTTACTGAATTTATTATCTCAACAATATGTATCAATAGATACTGAAATTGGCAAATTATTTTCTGTAGAAATTTGAAATATCCAATTTACTGTCAGTGAGTTTTCCAACAAAGTTGTTCGATTGATAACTTCCAAAACTGTTCAACTTCTGCGCCCAAATAGAAATATCTCGAAAGTAGCTAAGAGTGGTTTGAATTATGATATTCGATAATTCGAGATTTGTCAGACAACCACATGTGTGTAATTTTCAAACGAATCTACACACCATTCTCATTTCCAGATGTATATTATTATTTCGTTCAAAAGTTATATGAATTTGGGCCCATGAATTTTAGCCCGTTGTTATAATATTAGGCTTACTTATATATACAATAATTCTATTCACGTAAGAAAAAGGTTCTCTACTGTAGAAAAACATACACAAAAATGACCATTTTCTTTGTACAGCAGTGGATTTTCACCGCAATTTGAGTTCTCAGGAAATAAATTAACGGTGAAAAAATACAATCACATCTTTCAAAAGTATCGAATCTTCAAAAACTAGACAATGTTTTGTCGTTACGGAGAGTGTTCACGATTATTCATTTGGTTGACGACCATCCGTGAAAACAAGTATACGAGACAATAATAACAAACTGTTGAAGTGAAGGCTGTTGAATCATTTTTTGGTTTGATCAAAGTGAATAATAATAGGCCTGGAAAATTGAAATTGATGAAAATACATCAATAAATGAAATAACTTCTCAAACGTATATATATATATATATATATATATATATATATATATATATATATATATATATATATATTTAAATATATATATATATGTATATATATATATATATTTATTTATATATATATATATATATATATATATATATATATATGTATATATATATAAATATATATATATGTGT
>OZ023336.1:30701416-30763916 GCA_964007535.1 Brachyptera risi
CATTTCACTACCTCATAGCTTCAAGTTTTTGTCTGTTATTTCATAATCAATCACATTTCCTCAATCCATTAACATTCTTCCAGCATTCTATTCATTGATAACTTAGTAGGCCATGCGTCACTTTTTATGGCATCCATTGTATCTTAATGGCAGACTATATCAAATCAGGATATATTGGCCCTATATATATGTATATATATATATATATATATATATATATATATATATATATATATATATATATATATATATATATATATTTATATACTATTCGGATATTGTGATTTGTAAAATTTGAGAATCTCAACATTTCCGACCAAGCTATAATTCTGAATATTACGTTGTAATATTTGAACAGTTTTCATAATTTCCAAGCTGAACCTTTGAAAGGCTCACTTTACTATAAGAGGCGATTCTGTGACTTCCTTGGAGAGATATTTCAAAATCGTAACCATAGCAACTGATGAGAAACACACAAAGAATATGATTGGTTGATCAATTGTTGGATATTGTTGTCCGTTCTGTTCAACAATGTGACGTCCCTCAGTATATAGTAGGACTTTATTCCACATAGTAGGTACATAAATACAGTGCAATACAGTATACCGGTGACAATAAAAGCGTGATGAGAATGGCGAGTTCGGGCTCATGTGCCCGTTCTTCCACCCAACCATTTACAAAAAAAGAGAAAAAGAGAGAAAAAAAAGAGAAAGAAAAAAGAAGTGGAGAGAAGAAAAAATATATATATATATCAAACACTACAAGAAAAGAAGAAAAGAAGAGAAGAAGTTGGAAGAAAAAGCTCAAGACCAACAAACACCTTTTTTTATCCATCCTGACTTGGTTTTTCTTGGTTTCCCACAGTTCTCGAAGCAAATGCTTGGATGAAGTACTAATTGGCCACGACCATTAATTAGTAGAGCGATAGGCCTAATCATAACATTATAGGCCTATCACGAATTTAATTTGTGAATTTTGTAAAATGATCAATTTTACATCTGCTGTCAAGGGAAAGAAGTAATCATTGCCCAAGAGATTCAGTTCAAAGTGGAAGATATCAACATTCGTGTGTTTATACTGAAAGACTTTTATCTACGGCGAAAAATTATGGTCACAGACAGCGCAGTCCTGGTGTTGAAGACCATTAGTTTTAAATAATCAAAATGGGGTGGTAAGATCGCCCTGTGGTGCCCCGTCCAAACGATCCTATCTTTCATCCATAGCCCTAATTGGGAAACAATGATTCTGTATCAAGTCTCGATGTTATTAAAAAAAAAAAAAAAAATAATAATAATATCAAATTTTGAGTGAAGTAAGTTATTGTCACATATGGAATGAACATAGCTTTGTCGTTATTTAATAAATATTACGATGAAGGTTATGAGTAATAATACCATACAACAATGATATAACAACACAAATCAAAGAGATTAGTGATTAAGAATATAAATTTTGAGAATACATTTTTCCTTTTAATTATAGATAATCTATTCTAATAGTGACCACGTCACAGCAGTGTGGATACAATCACTATTATGAGGCAATAGCCTCAGCTGTCGATGTTTTCAGGTATTGTATTTCTGTGAGGAATAAGTATTATTTTCAATTTTGGTACTGAACAAAAAAACTATTAAATTCGCACTAATTTCGTTAAATTTTAAACATATCCTCTTAAATTCACCTTGAAAAATATACTTCAACTTCACCTAATAAATTGGAATTAATCCCACTATTAGAGCTAGATATTCATTATTTTTCAACTCGAACGAACTTTTCAACATTTTGAAAGCGACAAAAGATATTCAAATAGAAGTGTCATATAGTGATCTATATAATTATAATGATAAATGCATTCGAACTTTATTTAATTCCATGATCATTGCTTCTCATGACTTATCATATTGCTATATAAGTTTACCAACTATTTATAAAAAACAGACCACCTCAAGAGTAATATTCAAGGAAAGTGTTGAAAGTTTCCTTATTTCACATTCATTTTATACCATCAACGAATTCTTGAAAGCTTCTACTTGCAGATGTGATTACTGTGTGAATATAAAAGGAAATGAATGGTGATTAAATGCGTTTGACGAATGTACAAAAACATATGACTTTTTGACATGGTTGTTTTTTAATTTTGATTTTAATTTTTTCCTTTATAACATTATCGACTATTAAATTTATAACTTGACTTATTTAAATACTCGTACTTTTATAATCAAATGTACACAAGAGTGTGATTGTAATTACAATTAATATCGAATACAAATTAATCGAATTGAAATATATTCATTTATTTATTTATTTATTTATTTTCATTTTCGTCCAAGAGGATTACAATTAAAATGAAACACTTTTAAGCTTAATCATATGGACAGTCAAGGGTAATATACAAGATGATGTACCGTCAAATACACAACAAATAAACAAGAAAATATACATGAATTGAAATAAATTGTAGATGCTATTTTTTATAAATACCTAGCAACTACCAAGTCAAATGCGGAATAAAAACAAGTATGAAATGAATTCACTATACAAAGCACACTAATATTAAAATTAGAAGGTTATAGTCTCAATTGAAAGCAAAAATTAAAACTTAAAAGTTAAAAGTCAATATAATATAAAAATATTCAATATAAAACTATGCAGTCTCGCCAATCGTCACACTCTTCCAAAAAAATATTTCCATCTCATTCAGATCAACTACGATGTTTATCGAATCACTAGTACACTGATATTTGGGGGATTATTTACGACACGAGGCACGGACAAAATACCTTGGTTTTATACGTCTGTATAATACCAACCTAAACATAACACACCAACAAAAACCCATACGAAATATATTACAAGACACAAATATTCATTTTCTACTGTCACATTTTCATAATTTTTATACATATACATATATATGTGTATTTTTTGGGGGCATACCTTTTTCGGGGCCCCCCCTGTGAGCACAAGGGTGTGTACGTCCCCCAAGCCACCCACCTAACCCCCCCCTTATTCATGTCATAACTCTTCGTGAAGCTAGAACAGTAATCTGTTATATCTACAAATACTTATCTTGAGATTAACGTAAGGTTTTTACATCTCAGTTAAGGATGATGGATTCTTTCGCATACCTTTTACGATGCCCGAGCTCTGAATTTTATTACCTCGGTTAGATAATGAGATGGTTTCGATATGGAAATGTTGACCCATGAAGACGAGATTTTATATTTGTAAATATGTATTCATGAATAGTAATAATGAAACCAGCACTGGTAGCTCGGTGGCAACGCGCTCGATACATTCGACCGGGAATTGAAGGTAGATTGGGCATCGGTTCGATTCCATTTATTGACTATCAATTCACAGAATTTTCGATTTTATTTCTATGGACATATGATCAGAATGGTGAATGGTTTTCAATGCGATGATTCTAGGTAGATGCCGGGATTGTTACTACAATTTGGGCCACGACCGCTCCCTTCCCACAGTACTTTCCATCATTTGAACGACGTCAAAATGCTGAAACTAGTTTTCAGTGAATAATGACAATATTGATTCCCCTTATTTTGAAGGAATCTAGAAATAATCATCTCAATTTCTAACATTTGAATCAATAAATGTGTTCTCCTTCATCTGAATCGTGACGTGGACATTTCTCGATTCTGTTCATGTTTCTGTACATAATTAGTGATGTCCAAGTCATAACTCATGGTCTCTGAAGAACAAATGAAATCATTATGATTCCTCAAGTTGAGATGGAGATCTCTATAGTTTTCTCTAAAATCAGGGAAATAAATATCGACATTATTATAACGTCATAAACCTGGCCCGAGGGTTGTGATGTCCTTTAAGAAACCTTCATTCTAACAACTCATCATCCCGTGATCATATCATTTCACCATCTCACCATCTCAACCGTCTCATCATCATCTCATCATCTCATCATCTCATCATCTCATCATCCCATCATCTCATCATACCATCATCTCATCATCCCATCATCTCATCATCCCATCATATCATCATCCCATCATCTCATCATATCACCATCTCATCATCTCATCATCTCATCATCTCACCATCTCATCATACCACCATCACAACATCCCGTGATCTTATCATTTCACCATCTCACCATCGCATCATCTCATTATCACACCATCCCATCATCTCATCATCCCATCATCTCATCATCTCACCATCTCACCATCTCATCATCCCATCATCTGATTATCACATCATCCCATCATTGCATCATTGCATCATCTCACCTTCTCACCTTCTCACCATCTCACCATCCCACCATCTCATCATCTCATCATCTCATCATCCCATGCAATCATCATCTCACCATTTCACCATCTCACCATCTCATCATCTCATCATCTCATCATCTCACCATCTCATCATCTCATCATTCTATCACTCCATCATGCCATCATCCCATCATCTCATTATCTCACCATCTCATTATCTCATCATCTCATCATCTCATCATCCCACCATCTCACCATCTCACCACCCCATCATCTCATCATCTCATCATTAATTCATCCGACGTCAATGGATCTCAGTTACAATGCGTCGTTCAACTCCGATATGAATGACAATAATGATAATAAAATGGAAATCGTTAAAAACAAGAAAAAAATATTATCTTTCCATCCTATATTTAATATATTATTATGAATATATGATTAGTTTTGGTTATGTCCAGACTGCAGATCATGCGTGAGTGATTGATGACCGGCTGCTTAACGACGAAGGTTATTAAAACGAGATAGAAAATGGGTAATAAAATGTTGTATTTCGAAGTTATTTGGTTTAACGATGTCAAGACTGAGTCCCACGCTGTATGTTCTATGCGTGGGCATCCGAGTCTGGCTGGATGGAAGAATCGAGCCTCGAGCCTCGCATGGATGTATCCAGCTCCAGTGAGGATTTCAGACATGTCCCACGGGAGGGGGGGGGTAGATCCCCCCGGGCCACCTCTGAGCCCCCCCATGGTATTCAACGCTTCATACTATTATTTGAATCTATTATATTCTCTATCTAGAGTTAAATTATGAAAAAATACATATTTGTATAATTTGTTATATGATCAGAGGAATATTTTGGAACCGAGACGCGTGGCCGAGTGGTAACACACTGAACCATCATTCGGGAGACCGGGGTTCGATATCTGCCATGGTCGACTATCCTGACATGTATTTTTCGTGGTTTTCCTCTGTCGTTCAGGTTGATACTGGGATAGTTCCTCAACAACAGGCCACGACCGACTCCTTTCCACCATCCAGAACACCTGAAAAAATAACCTTCCGTCTCATCATCCCATCATCTCATTCATCATCTACCGACGCCAAAAGATCGTAGCCAGCCCATCAGTATAGTGAGTCGTTAAAACCCAATATATATAAAAATAATATTTTGAAGATATTTGAACAAATATGGAGTAACTATGGGGTCCTACCAATCCATGATCCTGATTTGGACAGTGATGAATTTTATTGGTTGACCACCTTCTTATAATCCTTGGAATAGCCCCATCCACCTATATAGATTACTTGGGCAACGTCGAATATTAAGTCAAACATGTGTACCTGATTGAAAAAGTACTCCGTCGGGCGCCTCCACTTTCCAATATGTGCTGTTGCCCATGTCACGGCACCCTGAATTCTCGAGCCCCCCCCCAACCCCCCCCCCCCCCCCCCGCCAACAGAAAAGCCTGGAATCAACACTGGATATATCAGTTGAATTGAAACAGTGCTTCATGTGTATAAGATGTGATATAACTATGACACGTGATTAGATCGACGATATACTTATTCATTGAGGAGATGTTTGTGATTTGTATTTGGCATCGTATCAGTAAATTGAGTGAGAACATTGTATTCATCAAAATTATGAGGAAATTATCTGAAGAATTGATAGTATATACATATATATATATATATATATATATATATATATATATATATATATATATATATATATATATATGTGTGTGTGTGTGTGTGTGTGTGTGTGTGTGTGTGTGTGTGTGTGTGTGTGTGTGTGTGTGTGTGTGTGTGTGTGTGTGTACGTATTCAAATATCATTTCAGATCTTGAGTTATTTGAAACCAATCATACATCCCATGAATCGCTATGTGCAAGGCCTCCCGGGGTATTTCCTGGCGTCCCCCTGGGCCGGTACGACACTGGACGTGGGCCACGGCCCAACAGACAAGGTTAACCACAGCGTCTACATGTATAACATGTCAAATAACTGTGAGGTTATTATTAATATTGGCAAGACGTCAATAAATTGATGGAATATAAGTAGATTGAGATCTGATTTTATGGTTAGATTAATTGATTTTGAAATTCCAACAGATTTGGATATCATATCATTGTGTTTATATATCAATTGAATCAGTTTTTCATCACTTGGAGTATATATTAGTTATTATTAGTAAAGACTTCTTCATTACTTTGTATCGTCCTATTCAATATATGTTCATATATTATCATACAATTCAAAATATTGTGAAATTTTGTCTGGTTAACACTTGGTCATAATTTTTAATCAATAGAATGAGTTTTAATATGAAGTTCAAATCATTCTGAACGAAATACATAAGTCCAACTTGAAAAAAAAATCTCTCTCGTTTCTCGAAGTGATATACTTATCTGATAGATAAACCTATATTCTAGTTTTGTCTGTGGACTTCATTTTCCGAGCATCAGCATCTTTATGTGACGATGTTGAGTTGTCAAGAATTTGATAAAAAAATCCCTATTCAATTTCAGTTTCAATTTTCCACGTACACACAAAAAAATGTTTTGCCCAGTATCAGAAATACGGGATATGTATCAATAGTTTAAGCGATAATCGAAGCAATGTTTTCCATCACCGTTGATCATCTTGATATATTTGAACAATAAACTATATATATAATAGGTTGGACCTAAAAAATGTTGAATTTCTACTAAAATGCGTTCGTTTGACAAAAAGTTTGACGCACATTTCAATATTTTTCAATCTCGATAATGAGTTAATTCCTCAGAAAAACCATCCAAGACATATTTTCTGTCATCCTTTCGAAAATCAACGTATTTCTTCAATACAAAATCACAAAACTACTCACAAAACCAAGCTCCAGTCACTGCATCTCACTACAAAATAATACAAACTCAATTAAAATACAGCGTTTCAAATCCTTTAGTAACTTTAGTAACCATGGAAACGCCGAGCATCAGTTGATGAAATAGTTTTCCAGCTAGATTCGTAATGGTTCGATCCGTAATGACAACAGAACGACAATTGGACTGTTACAATAATGCAGTATCACAACAATGGTCCCGGTCACAACAATGGTCCCGGTCACAACAATGAGATATCGGACGATGACGGACTTTCACTGTTCATTGAGAATTCCAGGAAATGAGAAAATAGATCGGAGCGTTTAGAAGGCAGTTGAGCGGTAAGCTCTTATTGGCTGTTTTTTTGTTCACTTTCAAAGAGCTCAGAACAAAGAGATGTGAGACTTTTAATAAACTATTACAATTTAATAACTATTACAATGAACAATATTACAATTATAATATATATGATATTATAATATCAAATTATTTATATTATATTATAATATTACAATTTAATAACTATCACAATAAACGATACAAAACGTGGAAGTAATCGCTACACAGTGTACAGCTAAATTGTGTATCTGAATCACATTCGCGTATGTTATATGAATTGATTAACATTTCAATTCTTATGTATTTTTCAAGAGAATTTTATCAGATTTTTTTGGGGGGCCCTTACTTATACAGTTCGGTGTGAAACAGTGAGTTCACGACGTCAAAATTCTCATATAAGCACACTTAGGATAATTATGAGTCTATAAGACAATATATTTATAACTTTTTCTCAATTTCCTTATATTTGCTTCATATTTGTTCAATGATTTAGTGACATGAAAAGTATATAGGGTCAGTTATGTGAAACAGATACACATTGTTGCGCAATTAATATACCAATATGTGCACTGTTACTTGAAGGAAACTCCAGCACAGCACCATATCATGTCGAGGGGAGTCAGAACCCGCTTTTTGGGGGGTTTTCTCATTCTTGTACACATTATTTTTTCATAATTTGAATTATGAATTATGGTATATAAAATACATTATGATGATATATAACTGATGCCATTATAATATAAATATATATATATATATATATATATATATATATATATATATATATATATATATATATATATATGAATATATATATATATATATATATATATATATATATATATATATATATAAATTCATATATATATATATGAATATATATATATATATATATATATATATATATATATATATATATTTATATATATATATATATATATATATATATATATATGTATATATATATATATATATATATATATATATATGAATAAATAAATGAATATTTATATATATATATATATATATATATATATATATATATATGAATGAATGGATATATATATATATATATATATATATATATATATATATATATATATATATATATATATATATATAATCATATATATATATATATATATATATATATATATATATATATATATATATATATATATATATATATACGTATTATTTTTCGATTGTTTAATTTGATATGATTTTTCAGAACACAATCATGATATTTTGGGTTAAGGAACTATTTTCAGTTATACATGCGCGATGCTATCCCCATAGGCCACTGGATCATGTCACCTCTTCAGAATGCCCATTATTCCAGAGTGATGATGTTCACTATGAATGTATCTTCATCTCAAGATTGCTTGAGCCAAATTTGTTCAAAATTTCTCAGAAGATTTATTCACGTATGATACAAATTTGTAGCAGAGAAATCGTTGTTTGGAAAACACATCTGAGTTTTAAAAATATATAAAACCGATAAAATGCCATAAATCCAAAAAATTGGCAATTTTGGGAATGAAAATATTATTAACTATCATACATTTTTTTGTATTCAAATTTTTTCCGCTTCAACTCATGGCAGAGGTCTAAACAACATGCATAAACAATCAATGTGTACTTTGAACGAATCATTCTCGAGAAAAAATATACGTAAATTTACAGCAGGCAGCATATCAAGGTCTTGCCTATACCGGCTTGATGGCAGACGTTCGGGATCTAATTAGCAATTAACGGAAAGCCAATCATCGTGTCTACATACAGTTTTCGATCAAATGGTCACCAGTATTCAATACGTGCTCGCTCGAATAGCTTCAGTTCGTGGTATGTTTCCAGCTTCTTCAAAATAACTGTCAAAAATCAACATGTTTCCACCTGTTTTTCATTGTTTTGTCGATTTTTTCAGAGTGAATTATAATATGAGATTATAATTTTTAATGAACGAGAAAACACAGATATACTCATTTTTGTTTCATTGCAGAAAAAATTAGACTGATTGGTCCCACCGTTTACCCACCATGTGTTGTAAACCAAAAGCCTGCATCGGCGCTTTTTGTCCTGTTTTGTCCGTTCCCTGCAGGTTGTACTAATGGATTGTGAGATATATTAAGTAGCCTCTTGATGAATAGATAGTATAGGCTTCTGTCACATAACAAATGACAAACAATTGTTACCATAGCAGCACAGTGAGCTGGTGGACTACCAAACATTCTAATTGGTCAATTCCAACTGGTGGACATTGTTGTCTGTCTCTCTCAACAATGAGTGACGTCACTTGACAGAATTCCAGCGATAAGGTTGATCTGATAGTTGGATAAATGCATGAGTGTCTTTGAGTGCTTTTATTCTCCCTCCAAGTTACGACGACTCCCCTCCCCTCCCCCCACCCCTTCAAATAACACCATTATTAACAATTGCTCTAACTACATTCAACGTCTATAACCGCATAATCTGATAACATGACCGCAAGGGTGAGTGCGTATATGGCCCCTCAGGACAACGCCATACTGGGAAGCGCAACAATTGTTTTGTATATATATTGTGTCTGAACGACGCACTGTAATGATGACTATGATCTATTGGCGTCGGATGAATGATTAATGAGATGATGGGATGATGAGACGATGGGATGATGAGATGAAAGTTTTATGGGTACGGGAAGGTGGTTGTGGCCTATATTGTAGGAACCCGTCCCGATATTAGTCTAGACTGCAGAGGGAAATCACGAAAAAACCCTGTAAAGATGGACGGTGGCGGGGATCGAACCGGGTCCGATATGCCCACTGCCTTCCGGGTCACATGAAGCAAGTGCGTTAACCACTCAGCTATATGTGCTGGTCGCAACAAATATCCGGGTGGTAGATTATCCAGAGTAAGAGTAACAATTACTCTGTAATCGTAATTAATCTGTGAGTATAGTAACAGTATATAGTGTTTATTTCGAGGAAATACGTGCTCGCTCGAAGAGCTTTAGTTTGTGGTTTGTTTTCAACCCTTTCAAAACAGAATAATTGTGAAAAATCAACAAGTTTCCACCTGTTTTTCTATGTTTTTACGATTCTTTCAGAGTGTTATAATATATAATTGTGATTTTTAATGAACGTGGAGGCACAGATGTACTCATTGTGGTTTCATTACAGAGATAATCAGAGAGACTTATAGAATGTTTCAAAAGCTCGAATGTTGAATTCAATAGTCCCACCACTTCTCATTTCATCCACTTTTACATCTACTTTCATCATTACAATACATATATTCTAACAATAAATCATTACATCAAAAATAAGATTTTGAAATATCATTCGAAAAATCAAACTGAATAATTTTTCAATAGGTCTCCATTTTTGTGAAAGTATTTTTGTAGAAACACTCTTTCTTCTCATATTTTATAGAAATAATTCTCATGACCGAAAGGTTTACTAATGCAACGGACTATATTGTTGTTTTATTTCCTGTTTAGGCCTCTATAATTACTTCAGCTGATAATAAAGTTGTGATGAAACTCATCGGGCAGTGATTTCGTCTCCAGCGTTGCTGTGACGTCATCATTTTCCCACGCTGCCTGATTATCGTGTATAAATTATAGATATTGATTGGTAATTAATCTGATTTCACACTTGGACTTCACAGTGGTTTATATTATAGACGGATAATGCATAATGCAATCAAAGTAGAATATAATGAGCGAAATGAAAGTTATGATCAAAGTGAGGGGAATCGATTTTGTTGAATGGACTTTTTTTATATCTGTGATAATTTCCGAAAACGCATTTCTATGAAATGATTCCTAACAAGAAAAAAAAGTCGATGCGTATTATTGATGATTACTGTTTGCCTAACGACCCAACCAACTGCTAGGTTATAAGGGGATACAAATGGGCAGATTATAATTTTTTTTTTTTTTTAATAACATCGAAACTTGATACAAAATCATTGTTCCCCAATTGAGGCTATGGATGAAAGATGGGATCGTTTGGACGAAGCACCACAAGGGCGATCTTACCGCCCAATTTTGATTATTTAAAACTAATGGTCTTCAACACCAGGACTGCGCTGTCTGTGACCATAATTTTTCGCCGTAGATAAAAGTCTTTCAGTATAAACACACGAATGTTGATATCTTTAGAGAGTTTTAAGGCGCATCGACAGCGAGGTCATTTAGGGTTGATATCTTCCACTTTGAACTAAGTCTCTTGGGCAATGATTACTTCTTTCCCTTGACAGCAGATGTAAAATTGATCATTATACAAAATGCACAAATTAAATTAGTCACAGGCATATAATGTTATAATTATAGGCCTATCGCTCTACTAATTAATGGTCGTGGTCAATCAGTACTTCATCCAAGCATTTGCTTCGAGGACTGTGGGAAACCACGAAAAACCACGTCAGGATGGAAAACTATAAATATAATGAAACTATTGAGTGATGATAAGTGGGAGGAATGAGACGATTGGCCGAGTGGTTAATATACTGAACCGTCATTCAGGAGACAGATTTTCCTCTGTTGATCTGGCCAATACTGGGATGTTATATAAATGTATTATATCAATGGACTCATGTGTATAGGCTCAAGTTATGTCTCGCCGTATCAGGCCTACATTCATATTGTTCTATTCACTTTGTATGGCGTTTTCTTTATCATTGTAATGTGATAATATGATAATTCAAGTAATTGACAGATATCAGTTCCATCATCGGTATCGTCAACGTCATTATCATTATCATGATCAATGATAATAATCATGATATTGATAATAATGATATGTTGATAGTTAAAACTGATAGCTGTTCATTCCAATTGAATTATCTTAATTATCATCACTATAGGCAAACGCAACATGAGCGTTGTAAGATTGGCGAGATATCTGAATATAAAGTAGGCCTATAATAAGAGTCTATGAAGTAGTTCTACCGTTGCTACTTTATAGACTCTGGTATTCTACACACCTTGAGTCCTTGACACATATGAAATATACTTTATTTCGGGGTAAATATTGAATCTAGAAAGCAGTGAATCTTGGTAACATAATTCTGCTATCATTTCTATATATTTGATGAATAAAAACAGTTGATTGCATTTTTTTTCAAAACGGCTGTTTCGAATTGCATACATAATGGTGATAATGTGTAGGCTCCTATATTATTTGTGTGCACACTCGGAGATTTTTTTTTTTCGGAGAGAAATTATTTCTCAAATTTTCTTGCCCAGCCTAATCTTATGAGGGCTCTTAGGAACTTTGAGATGATATATTTCTCAATATCGGCACTACTGATCCATTCCAAAAGCTATACGCAGTTCTAAGTTAGATAAGTTTGCCTGTACGAAAAAAGGTCATGTTGATCAGTCAAACCTGACGACCTGTGCAGTGCCCAAAAAAAAAAAAAAAAAAACACGGAAAAAGCTCTATAAGAGTGGGATGGAGTCTTCGCTATCGCTCATCTAACTATTGAGAACCGATGCCTGTATCGAGACTCGAACCCACGTTTGAATTGACTCCAGTTTCAACCAAGGAAAACGATATATTATCTCATGTTTATGTTTACGAGTGATCAGCATTAAATTCTTGTTGTTTATGGAATCGAAATGAATAACACAAACAGATGTGAGCAGTTTCTAATTGCTGATTTATTTATTAAATGAACGTCACGAACAATTGAATGAAGACACAGTTGAATTGAATGATAAAACTCCAATTTAACGAGAAGCTATAATAGTTAACTGCGTGCGATACTTTATCATACTTAACGACGGTTGGCTAATTAAAAATTGAAACTCATTTTTCAGCTGTTTCATTATTGTTTCGTTTGTTTATTCATCGACATCAGGCTGTTAATAAGGACCGTGATGATAACTGAGATATATTGGCGTCGGATGAATGATTGACGAGAATCGAATGTAAATCGATCCCGGGTAAATCAATAAGATTGTGGAACCAGCTCCCAAAAGACAAGATTGAAAAGATTGAGAATGTAAATGACTTCAACCGGATGTTACAGTTGAATGTATAATTGTTTGTAATAAGATGATTGCAAACCAAACAACCACCCAGGAGACTGTTATCCTAAAGTTGTAAAATTAAATAAAATGAATGAATAAATTGGAAGTTTGTGAGGTAATGGGAAGGACAATGAGAAGAAAGTAGTCGTTGAGGAAAACCACGATAGAAGCCCCTGTTGAACTTGATGGTGGTCATCAGATCGAACGGAGGTCCGGATTCATAAACAGTCATATCTTCAGGACGTCTTAAATTAGGACCATTTTACTGGGAACTTGAGACCAATATTGGTCCCAACTCAGTAAAATGGTCCCAACTTGAGACTAATAATGGTCCCAACTTGAGACTAATAATGGTCCCAACTTGATAAAATAGTCCCAACTTAAGCAAATATTAGTACCAATATAGTAACCAATATTGGTCCTAACTCAGTAAAATGGTCCTAACTCAAGACCAATATTGTTCGCAACTCAGTAAAATGGTCCTAACTCAAGACCAATATTGTTCGCAACTCAGTAAAATGGTCCTAACTCAAGACCAATATTGTTCGCAACTCAGTAAAATGGTCCTAACTCAAGACCAATATTGTTCGCAACTCAGTAAAATAGTCCTAACTCAAGACCAATATTGTTCGCAACTCAGTAAAATAGTCCTAACTCAAGACCAATATTGTTCCTAACTCAGTAAAATAGTCCTAACTCAAGACCAATATTGTTCGCAACTCAGTAAAATGGTCCTAACTCAAGACCAAAATTGTTCGCAACTCAGTAAAATGGTCCTAACTCAAGACCAATATTGTTCCCAACTCAGTAAAATGGTCCTAACTCAAGACCAATATTGTTCGCAACTCAGTAAAATGGTCCTAACTCAAGACCAATATTGTTCGCAACTCAGTAAAATGGTCCTAACTCAAGACCAATATTGTTCGCAACTCAGTAAAATAGTCCTAACTCAAGACCAATATTGTTCGCAACTCAGTAAAATAGTCCTAACTCAAGACCAATATTGTTCCTAACTCAGTGAAATAGTCCTAACTCAAGACCAATATTGTTCGCAACTCAGTAAAATGGTCCTAACTCAAGACCAATATTGTTCGCAACTCAGTAAAATGGTCCTAACTCAAGACCAATATTGTTCGCAACTCAGTAAAATAGTCCTAACTCAAGACCAATATTGTTCGCAACTCAGTAAAATAGTCCTAACTCAAGACCAATATTGTTCGCAACTCAGTAAAATGGTCCTAACTCAAGACCAATATTGTTCGCAACTCAGTAAAATGGTCCTAACTTAAGTCCAATATTGTTCCCAACTCAGTAAAATAGTCCTAACTCAAGACCAATATTGTTCGCAACTCAGTAAAATGGTCCTAACTCAAGACCAATATTGTTCGCAACTCAGTAAAATGGTCCTAACTCAAGACCAATATTGTTCGCAACTCAGTAAAATGGTCCTAACTCAAGACCAATATTGTTCGCAACTCAGTAAAATGGTCCTAACTTAAGTTCAATATTGTTCCCAACTCAGTAAAATGGTCCTAACTTAAGTTCAATATTGTTCCTAACTCAGTAAAATGGTCCTAACTCAAGACCAATATTGTTCGCAACTCAGTAAAATGGTCCTAACTCAAGACCAATATTGTTCGCAACTCAGTAAAATAGTCCTAACTCAAGACCAATATTGTTCGCAACTCAGTAAAATAGTCCTAACTCAAGACCAATATTGTTCGCAACTCAGTAAAATAGTCCTAACTCAAGACCAATATTGTTCGCAACTCAGTAAAATGGTCCTAACTCAAGACCAATATTGTTCGCAACTCAGTAAAATGGTCCTAACTCAAGACCAATATTGTTCGCAACTCAGTAAAATAGTCCTAACTCAAGACCAATATTGTTCGCAACTCAGTAAAATAGTCCTAACTCAAGACCAATATTGTTCGCAACTCAGTAAAATGGTCCTAACTCAAGACCAATATTGTTCGCAACTCAGTAAAATGGTCCTAACTTAAGTCCAATATTGTTCCCAACTCAGTAAAATAGTCCTAACTCAAGACCAATATTGTTCGCAACTCAGTAAAATGGTCCTAACTCAAGACCAATATTGTTCGCAACTCAGTAAAATGGTCCTAACTCAAGACCAATATTGTTCGCAACTCAGTAAAATGGTCCTAACTTAAGTTCAATATTGTTCCCAACTCAGTAAAATGGTCCTAACTTAAGTTCAATATTGTTCGCAACTCAGTAAAATGGTCCTAACTCAAGACCAATATTGTTCGCAACTCAGTAAAATAGTCCTAACTCAAGACCAATATTGTTCGCAACTCAGTAAAATAGTCCTAACTCAAGACCAATATTGTTCCTAACTCAGTAAAATAGTCCTAACTCAAGACCAATATTGTTCGCAACTCAGTAAAATGGTCCTAACTCAAGACCAATATTGTTCGCAACTCAGTGAAATGGTCCTAACTCAAGACCAATATTGTTCGCAACTCAGTAAAATGGTCCTAACTCAAGACCAATATTGTTCGCAACTCAGTAAAATAGTCCTAACTCAAGACCAATATTGTTCGCAACTCAGTAAAATAGTCCTAACTCAAGACCAATAATGTTCGCAACTCAGTAAAATGGTCCTAACTCAAGACCAATATTGTTCGCAACTCAGTAAAATGGTCCTAACTTAAGTCCAATATTGTTCCCAACTCAGTAAAATAGTCCTAACTCAAGACCAATATTGTTCGCAACTCAGTAAAATGGTCTTAACTCAAGACCAATATTGTTCGCAACTCAGTAAAATGGTCCTAACTCAAGACCAATATTGTTCGCAACTCAGTAAAATGGTCCTAACTCAAGTTCAATATTGTTCCCAACTCAGTAAAATGGTCCTAACTTAAGTTCAATATTGTTCGCAACTCAGTAAAATGGTCCTAACTCAAGACCAATATTGTTCGCAACTCAGTAAAATAGTCCTAACTCAAGACCAATATTGTTCGCAACTCAGTAAAATAGTCCTAACTCAAGACCAATATTGTTCCTAACTCAGTAAAATAGTCCTAACTCAAGACCAATATTGTTCGCAACTCAGTAAAATGGTCCTAACTCAAGACCAATATTGTTCGCAACTCAGTAAAATGGTCCTAACTCAAGACCAATATTGTTCGCAACTCAGTAAAATAGTCCTAACTCAAGACCAATATTGTTCGCAACTCAGTAAAATAGTCCTAACTCAAGACCAATATTGTTCGCAACTCAGTAAAATGGTCCTAACTCAAGACCAATATTGTTCGCAACTCAGTAAAATGGTCCTAACTTAAGTCCAATATTGTTCCCAACTCAGTAAAATAGTCCTAACTCAAGACCAATATTGTTCGCAACTCTGTAAAATGGTCCTAACTCAAGACCAATATTGTTCGCAACTCAGTAAAATGGTCCTAACTCAAGACCAATATTGTTCGCAACTCAGTAAAATGGTCCTAACTTAAGTTCAATATTGTTCCCAACTCAGTAAAATGGTCCTAACTTAAGTTCAATATTGTTCCTAACTCAGTAAAATGGTCCTAACTTAAGTTCAATATTGTTCGCAACTCAGTAAAATAGTCCTAACTCAAGACCAATATTGTTCCCAACTCAGTAAAATGGTTCTAACTTGAGACGTCCTAAATATAAGACTCTTTATGAATCCTGAATGAATATTAGGGTTTTCCTTTTATGCTCATTCCTGATTCAGACTCTCTCCAGAGCTGGGAAACATGAGAGGGAATTGATGAATCTTTCAATTCTGCGGGGTGATTGAAGATCAAATTATATTGTGAATCGAATTATTCTAATATATTATATTTGTCCGTTCATATTGGGTAACGATGCACTGTATATTAACTACAATCTATTGACATCGGTAAATGAAGAGATGGTGGGATGGTGAGATGGTGATATGAAATTTGTTATTTTATTATATGTTTTTTGGACAGCAGGGAGGAGTCGGTGTTGGCTTATTGTTGAGGAACCATCCCAAAATCGACCTGAACATCAGAGTGGAAACCCAGTACAAAACCTGTCAGGATGATCGACCATGACGGGAATCGAACTCCGGCCTCCTGAATGACGGTTCAGTGTATTTATTACAGCCACTTGGCCACACGTCTCAGTAAATCGAATTATTGTGATTAACGAGGTTTTCCTAATAGTTTTTAATCTCATCGTTTTCTTAATCGATTTCGTCTGGAGCGCCTGCCCGCTCTTAATACAAAAAGTCGAGAAGATTGAAAGGTTTGGGTTTACACTATGGAGCATTATGAGCATTGTGCTCATGGGAATAGCATGTTCATTTACACTTTTCAACTTCTGACTTTTTCGATTTTTTAAATTTTTTAATTTTTCACAAAGTTCACATCGCAAGTTTCAGACTTGCATGAAAGTTTCAGACATGTACCACAACGTCGCACTATTTTGGTCCGATTTCAACATTTTTCGAGATTCGATCTCGCATCCCTTTAATTCGAGTTGCAGATGACTGATCAACATTTGGTCAATTCATTTTTATGATAATTCAAATGACAATTCGATCACAAATTCATAAGAAGTCATAAGAATCTGAAACTGCTGATTGATAGTGACGTCACTTCCACCGACATTTCGCCGTTTTCAATCCAAAACTCATAAAACGATAGTGTTCCAATATCACTCCCATAAAACCCGACTATCCATTCCCTTTACGAGGGGGGTAAAGAGGGTACACTACTTTCCCGCGCATTCCTCATGCCCATGTCTCCGCCTTACACTCTCACCCATTGGTCCCCGTCGTCCAATCCACCGCGTTGTTTTGTTAACCCAATGGGCACGGCGGCGATCACAGCAGGACCAATAGTGTGAAGTCTTGGGGGTGGTGGAGAAGGGGGGAGGGGGAGGGGGAACATGTCGAGCGAAGCCGTATGTGGAAGTAAGATCTTGGGACTCAGTCCCGCTGGGAATACGCTGGTAGACAGTTGATTCAACGAGCTACCCCCGACAGTTTTTTCAAAATACCCCTTGGAGACACACTACGGGGGCGAACAGTGATATTTACAGGCGACGATATTCGAAGGTTTTTGTATATTTGGAAATAGAAGAAAAAATTTCGAGGATTTTTTGCAGTGATTTTTTTTGTGTGTGTTAGGCCTATATCTGTTGAAAATCTAGACCAACAATTTTGATTTTTCCATCAATTGTGAACGTGAAATAAATATATTCTGTACCTTTTCGAAATATTTCACCAACAAACAGATTGCACTCCGGATTGTTTTCCCAACGGATATTTTTTGGGGTAATTTTTATTTACGTGTGTTTCTGTTACTGTAGAAAAAAAATGTGTTATTTGTGTTCATAATCCCAGGTGAAAACAGATCATTTCTTATTACTCGTGTTTTTGACAGTTTTTAAATTATCTAAGGGAACGCTATAGTTGAATTATTTATGTTCCTCTGTCTTTGTGCGCGCGGCTTCAGTGTGAACTCCATGTGACTATAAATAACAACAACAACGACAACAACAATGCTCTCACGGGATTTACTAACCGTGTCTAATATGTTTATTAGGACCTGTGTTTGAACTCCTTGCATGCTGTCGAGGGAGATTTACGCGCGGGACGAACTAAATTCAAATCGCAATTCGAACAACATCATCAAATCGAGCATTCGTTATTTCAAAAATGGTGACAAAATACAAAGAACAATCAGTGTGAAATTGCGTTTTGGAAAAAAAATAAAAAACAAAAATGTTGAATCCGTTTATGGACACTCCTCATCATCATCATCTCGCCACATTGGGGTTGAAAATGAGTCCCCCGCCTAACGGCAACCACCAACCAGCCCCCGCAATGGCTCCCGAAGCGCCCCCAATCAACCCCCAACACTTCCACCAGAACAACGGCTACCAGATGCCCCATCATTTGAACCCTCACACGGGATACGCCGCCAGGGACTTCCTACTCCGACGGGAACATGAATTCCCGAACACCGAACTCTTCCCGAGTCCTCTACACGACCATACGCATCTCAACCACCATCACCATAATCACCATTTGAATCATCAAATGCGATTAGGTATGGATGTATACGGACGACCGGAATATCATCAAAGTCATCACCAATTCATCCCGAATCCGATGCCGGTAGCGACGCATCACGGTGCGTTTTTCCGTTACATGCGGCAACCGGTCAAGACGGAGATGTCATGTTTGTGGATAGAACCTGAACAGGGTTTGCCGCGTAAAACGTGCGGCAAATCTTTCACGACAATGCATGAGATAGTGACGCATTTAACGGTTGAACATGTTGGCGGTCCGGAATGTACTACGCATGCGTGTTTTTGGCAGGGATGTCCGCGAAACGGGCGGCCGTTTAAGGCGAAATATAAACTTGTGAATCATATACGTGTGCATACGGGGGAGAAACCGTTTCCGTGTCCGTTTCCCGGTTGCGGCAAGGTGTTTGCGCGGTCCGAGAACTTGAAGATTCATAAAAGAACGCATACCGGTAAGAAAATACATGATTTTTTTCATTACTATTTGGGTTTTTTAGGTCCAATGTTGAGAAGTTTTGAATAAAATATTGTAGGATTTTCATATAAGCGTACGAAGGAACGTTTTCATTTCATTTTTTTTTATTTTGAAACCATTTTATTCACACACAACGCTTACATATCAAGTACTACAACAATTGCATACAGGTAGTAAACAGGAAGGTACAAATGAACAAATAGACAAATAATAAAATCAAAAGTTACAATTATAAACATATTAAAGAAATAGTGATGAATAATTTGATATAAAGTTTTGAAATAAAATTTAGAAATTTAGGAAAGATATTTTGTAAGTTTCTATACTCCCGATAAAGATGGGAATTAATATCACTTTTCGTCCATGGTATACGATATAACATGGACAACTCATGTTATCAATGATGGAAGGCAATTGAGTCAACCGATATAGAACAATTCAAGTTTGATTATAATTAATAATCTCCTAAATGATGAATTGCTTGGCCTACTTAGAATGGAAATATTATGTGAGATTATCCAGAATATTTTCGACTTTTTACCAATTATGAAATGCTAATGAGCGGTTAATAACCGCTAATAAACGCTAATATGCGGTTTAGGACAATGAAGCAAAGTTTTTCTCGAATATAATTTCAAAACCCCAAACCGTAATCGCGTTTTTCGAGGAAATAATCAAGGTACACACAACTAATGATATTGTATATCAATGTGAAACTGTTATTACAGAGTTTATTCCAACAATTATAAAATCAACTATAAAATACTGAAAGAACAAATCGGTTGAAATATAATTCTGCAAGGGTTGGTATTACCAACCAATGATTAGTGAAATAATCAATGATTACTCGAATAAGTTTTTGTTACCCTTGGTTACTCATGTCATTTTAGTACCTCAACTTAATAATTATAGCTGATTAATCCACGATTAACAGTTGATATAACCGCCTCTTAGTGGAACACAAAATATATTGTGATGTCTATTTCACCCCAAGCACTATATACAATGGTCTAATAACACTAAACGGTCCAATCGACCATGATTTACTGGATGATTCACGGGCTTTTCTAGTTTTACAATATTTCAAGTTAAAGACTCGTCGTTTTTTTCCATGATTGGAATTCCGCCCGGTGTTTAATTGGGCGGTCGGTTCACAGGAGCAAAGGCGTGTGTAGCGGCTATGTAAACATACCTTGCGTGACTTGAAAACTAAAACGTTGTTTTTGTTTACAAAATGAAAGAAGTTGCGGTGTAGAACGATCGCATCGCTACGCTGATAGTTATTAAATGTTGCGAACATCACTGAGGAAAAACTTACATTTTGGTGCCTTGCAGAACGATAGCATGCACACTTGCGGTTACGTGGAATGGTTATCCCGAAATTGGAATATTAAAGGGTGTCACAACCCTGTAACTAGATTTCAACGACAGACTATACGATATTCATCTCCCTAATTTTAGAAAAAACTAGAAATCACCATCTCATTTTCAGAAAAATATAATTCTTGCTTATGTCCCCCAGAGACCATGACGTAGGCATTACTGATTATGTATAGAAACATGAACAGAATGTTCTATATATGTTATATATTCTATATAATTATGAAAATTATGGTCACAGACAGCGCAGTCCTGGTGTTGAAGACCATTAGTTTTGAATAATCAAAATGGGGTGGTAAGATCGCCCTTGTGGTGCCCCGTCCAAACGATCCTATCTTTCATCCATAGCCTTAATTGGGAAATAATGATTTTGTATCAAGTTTCGATGTTATTAAAAAAAAAAATATATATATATATATATATATATATATATATATATATATATATATATATATATATATATATATAATGTCTATATACGTCACGAATCCTAATAAGGTCCGGGTTCTGCAGGGCAAAAAAAATGATTTTAATTTCTTAAATTGAGATGATGATTTCTCGTTTCGTCCAAAAATTAGGGAAGTAAATATCGTAATTATTCGTTGAAATCTAGTTTCATTGTTATGACGTCCTTTAATTCAGATAAAATCTACGCATATTCAACCGTTGATCTCTTCTTCACATACTATACGTGAAGTGCGTGTGCTCGTTATCTTCTATAGTTCTAGTGCGTTTAATATCAGTATGTTTTCGTTGAGATGCATTTTTTCATGTTGCTTGATCGACAACTTTATTTCACCGCAACAGCTGATAGATTATAATGATTTTCACAAAGACCCATGTCACATACGGGGCTCGAACCCATTACCGTCAGAGTGGTGAATATCACTGAAATATTACTCAAACTTTATATGGTTTATTTATGTTCTGTCATCAAAAATAATTCTCGTGATTTCAATCATCACTAACTTGAACCGTGTGGAATTTCTTCTAACAAACCTTGAAAGGAAGATGAATATTCTGGAAAATCCACCCAACAAATAAATCGTTCATCTTCACTTTACCCATTTACACAAAGTGACATTTTATAATTTGAGTGCTGTTTCCGACCCTTACTGTGAATACCTTCTTTTATATCTTGATCGCATTCTCGAATCGCAAAAACGGAATTCCGTTGGCAAGGTATGTAGATCAACTGGACTCCGAAAATTATTAGTCATTGGATTAATTTTAATTCAGTCCTCTTTGAAATTATTCAGTCATTGTAATTAAAATAATGCAATTACCAAACTGTTTTTAAAAAAATACTACCTGTTCAAACTATCAAGCTATCAGTGAAACTATAATGTAAGGTATATTATAATGAATCTAAAAATTTCAAAATAACTTTCACCGGTTGAATATAGTAAATAGTGATTGATTATCGTGGTAAAATGCAAGGGCAGTGCATTCACATCTCATCCGTTAATCGGTTGAGTCCAGAGAGGAGATAATTGAACCGGAATATTTTCAAATGTTTTAATAATTCTCTAAAAAATATAATTAACATGGGTAGAAATATCTTATAGGCCTACTGAAGACTCGTGGTAGATTCAATAATGCATTACGGTTTAATATGTGGAGGCCCTTGCTAGCAAAATGACAGCGGTTCCAGCTTCTTATATGGTAGCAGGACATGATGAAGATTAAAATCATTATTCAATTCAATTTGTCTCTGATATTATTAATTTCAAGATGGCTATATCACAATGAATAATATTGATGGTATTATGCATTTATAATAATCACAAATTGAAAAATTCCTTGTATGTGGAAGTATCATTCAATCTCAATTTTACGAAATACGAAACTTCATTTTAACCTATAACAAGAGCAACTGTTATCACACATCAATATGTTATGTAAAAGAAGATGGAATTATTGATTTTGTGTTCATAATTTTTTGATTCAATTAATTATTGAATGTGATTTTTTTTCATAATTGTACTTCCAATGAGCATCGGACGAAGTCGCTTTAAATTCATAGGCATAAAATTGACACAATTCAAGTGGATTGATTCAATGATTTTTCATCGAACGGAAAAAAATATATACATTATATCTCTATCAATTCAATCTTGGATTCTGATATTCTGTAATCTGTATGAAATAACTTACAGCGATTGGTGTGTACCTTGTGAGGATATGCGTCGCTAAGGCACCATGTCTAATCGCAGTTGGCCCGGCAATGCTGACCCAACGTTGCCGGCCGGACCAGCGGTCCAAAGCCGGTAACCCGCTCTCTTGGGCGCACGCTGATGTTTACGCTCTTGAGCGCAGTGAAAATCAGTTTCTGAGGGTCCGTGTCTGTGTTATCTCTCTTGAGGGCAGTGATATTTACTCTCAAGTACCGTGTTATGTTACACTCTTGAGGGCAGTGATATTTACTCTCAAGTACCGTGTTATTGGCTTATTTCACACTCTTGAGGGCAGTGATATTTACTCTCGAGTACCGTGTTATGTCACACTCTTGAGGGTGGTGATATTTTACTCTCGAGTACCGTGTAATTTCACACTCTTGAAAGCAGTGATATTTACTCTCGAGTACCGTGTTATTGGCTTATTTCACACTCTTGAGGGCAGTGATATTTACTCTCGAGTACCGTGTTATGTCACACTCTTGAGGGCAGTGATATTTACTCTCGAGTACCGTGTTATTTCACACTCTTGAGGGCAGTGATATTTACTCTCGAGTACCGTGTTATTGGCTTATTTCACACTCTTGAGGGTGGTGATATTTTACTCTCGAGTACCGTGTAATTTCACACTCTTGAAAGCAGTGATATTTACTCTCGAGTACCGTGTTATGTTACACTCTTTAGGGCAGTGATATTTACTCTCGAGTACCGTGTTATGTCACACTCTTGAGGGCAGTGATATTTACTCTCGGGTACCGTGTTATGTCACACTCTTGAGGGCAGTGATATTTACTCTCGAGTACCGTGTAATTTCACACTCTTGAAAGCAGTGATATTTACTCTCGAGTACCGTGTAATTTCACACTCTTGAAAGCAGTGATATTTACTCTCGAGTACCGTGTAATTTCACACTCTTGAAAGCAGTGATATTTACTCTCGAGTACCGTGTAATTTCACACTCTTGAAAGCAGTGATATTTACTCTCGAGTATATTTGGGGGCGCTGATCAGCGAATATTGGAATAGCGATACTACTACGAGTGAAGAAGAGCTTGATGTTCAGGAATGCCGTATACAATAATTGCTACTTCTTCGGGAAATTGGTTAGAGCACAAAGGAGCTGTGTTAGGGTTTTTGGGTTAGGTTATGATCGTTTCCTCGAATAGGCCATCCTCTTTCTAAGTGGACACGCCAAGCCAAGATCACTCTTCTTGAGGGGCCGTATTGTTAGCTTCAAACAAGTGATATTTCTCATTGTTGGAAAATAAAGAAAACAATATATCCCCCAATCACTTCCGATTGGATTCAAATGGATTTTTTATATTTAAAAAATTGGTCACAATATTTATTCATTCCACCGTTGATGCGTTAGTATACCAGATATTGGTTGAATCAATCATTACTTTGAGTACCGTGGGGTTAATATGTTTGTTTTTCGTTGTTCGCTCAACGACCCCACCAACAGCTTATTTGAGTGCATGTTTAATTTGAACCCCCCACTCTTCTCAAAATACAGATCTCGATTCATTCTAGATAGTTTGAATTTGTTTGTAGTACCCTAGGCCCAACTTTAAAATACGATTCTTCCAAAATACTTCTTCATCTCTTCATCAAATCATAAGTCTTTTCAGCCACATTTGTTTTCCAATCTGTGGTGTAGGCATGGTGTATATATAAGTTATGCATCACCCCTCTGAACACAATGTTCGGTGTTGTCACCCAATTTTTTTTATAATTCAATTTAAGCTCAATTTAGGTTAAACATTTAGTTTCTTCGTGTTTCGGAAACACAATACAATAATCATAAATTCAAATTGAATTGAAATGAAATGATAACACCAAGCGTCGTATTTTTTCACTAACAAAACTCAATCAAGTTTGCATATTAAAAAGAATAATAAAACCAGCACAATACCTATTGCTCTCTTTAACAATATTAAAACAGTTCCCAATGGACTCAGACGCGTGTCAATGCAATCACTTCCGTGTGATTGGTCGATATAATTGTGATCTACTGTGATTGGTCTGAATGGACAAGTCTGCCAACTGAACAACACTGCATGATTCAAGTGTTTTGCTCGCTAACAACGCGTAATAGCCCCTCAGGGGTGCGCACTGATACTAGAACCAAGGCGTGGGTTATCGTTATATAAGGGATGATTTATTCACCGAGTTGAATACAATCGTCGGGCCCGGGTTCGAATACCGTATAAGGATGACTTGATCGTGTTATGAAGTATAGGACATTGGCTGGTATTATTTCAATTCAATTGAAGTAAGATATTTAATAAAATTATTTATGATTATTAAAATTTTCAATCTGATGCACATACGTAAGCACTGCATTTTCGACCTAAATTGAGCTTCTAAAATGAATTCTATAAAAATTAGGTAACAAAACTAGACATTGTATTTAGAGAAGTGATGTATGAAGTATTTAAATGCATACTCCATGGATCGAAGAAAAAAGGTGCTTGAAAACACTTATAATTTGACAAAGAACTTACAAATATTTTGGATATAATCATTGATGTATAGGCTCGTGTCAAGTGACGTCACTCATTGTTGACAGAGACAGACAACAATGTCCAACAGTTGGTATCAACCAATCACAATATTTGATAGTTCACCAGTTCGTTATATGTTTGAATATAATTCGACATCGATTATTGAGAAAAGTTATTCAATTTTGAATATCACAAAATTCAATTCGGTTTCAAATATCAAACATTCGAATTGAATATTCGATTTTGGTCATTCCAATATAGTAACTGATACATCTGTTTCAATTACTATGGTCTTATGGAGAATTTGAAAGTATTTGTTTTCTCTTCACTTGATTTGTGTTTACTTCTCTTCCTTGAGCCGATCAAAGCATTATTTTGATTCTGATGAGGGGTGAGAAGTATCTGATAGTGGTTAGGGGTGTGTTTTATTGTAAACAAGGACTGTTCCCGCGTCTTATGTCTTTACGCGTTCAAGAGAGCCGAGGCTGATGTAGGGTCTGTTGAACGTGGAGGGTCGTTGACGCGTTGATGAAGGGGATGTTAATGTAGAGGGTCGTTGATCGAGATGAAGAGTCATTGAAATATACGAGCTTGTATTTGTAGAGGTGGATAATGTTGTTTCTTCTCATGTGTTGAGAAGATCTTCAAAATATTCTCAATTCTAAATGGATCTGAATATAGGTATCAGAATTCTCATTGGAATATTCAAACTGAAATTAAGTTTATTAATTGAAATAATGAGTCAAATTGATATTAGTGTTGTGGTCACTTCTGTAACTTTCGAACCTCAAATTTTAAAAACGAATTCAATTAAATCCTTCACTGAGAAATGAATAATTTGAAAATCAATTTTTCATTTTTGAATATGATTGATGATCATTTGTTTGCTTGACGATCCTACAAACAGTTGCGACTCGAACCCACGCCCAACTGACTCGAGTTTCTAAATTTGTTTCAATTTCATCACGAAAAATTAGATCACATTTCATAAGGTTTATGGTCAATTGCTAAAAAACATGAGTTCAAGACGAGCATCGGTATAACATGCTATTTTCCTCTTTATATATATATATATATATATATATATATATATATATATATATATATATATATATATATATATATATATATATATATATATATATATATATTGGGTTTTAACGACGCACTCTAATGATTACTAAGATCTATTGGCGTCGGATGAATGATTAATGTGATGATGGGATGATGAGATGAAGGTATTTTCCTCTAATCATACTAATTAAGTCCATTTCAATTCCTTTTCAACTTCTCACGGCTAATCTTTTCAACTCAACTTAGCTAACTTGACTATAAGTTTCTATAATTAATGTGTGAAAAGGCAGACCTATAATCAACACCTCAAATGAATCTAAACACAATTAAACAACAACAACAGTATTTCAGCGACTCACACATACACACGTTTAAAGACAAAATCTTACTGATGAAATCACATAAAAAATACCAAGTCTTAGCACGAGTAAAACTCTGTTGAATATATGTTAAACTCGAGTAAAGAAGAGGCAGGGAGTTAGTTGCTTGGAATGATTTACAACTTGGTTAGTTGGTTGGTAGTTGAGTTTAGTTGATCAGGTTGGTAGTAGAGGCTTCGAGGGACAAGCAGCAAGCTACCTAAGTTAAGCCCCTTTGATTGTTTTAAACCAAACTATATTATTAGACAAATACGTGGCGAAAGTTTTTACCTCGGAACACACACTCGGCAATGTTGAACTGTACTAAAGAACACCAGTCGAACCTTCAACCAAGTTAATTGAATGTACAAGTAAGATCATAAATATGAAGAAATATATCTAACGAAATAATATTTTTTTTCCGAAAAATGGTTCATGGAAAATTATTGAAAATTTAATCTTGGTTTATTAGAAATTAGTGGTATATTTAATTGAATTTGTTGTTGGGATAAGTTCAAGTGGCTAGCTAAAGTTAAATAGATGCAGTTGTTATGCTTTATGAGTCGTGCAGTACAGCCTCGAGGTAGCCGAGGTGAAATATGGCGGGTACAAGACAGGCTAGCCAATCACAAACGAGGGTTACTTGTTGGTAAAAAAAAAAAAAAGCTAACCGTATAGATGTAATTACTAGTATATCAGATTAATCCTTCTAAGGCGAGGTTTATTGTGGGTTCTCTCTAAGAGATGGTATATATATATATACACACGGCCATTATGTGCTTTCTACATATTCAAACGATATATTATCTTTTGTGAAGATAATAACTGTAATCGGAGTGAGGTGGAAATAACTTCATCACCTACGTCATACATGAAGGATTCATATAATTATGCAAGGCTGTGGGTAATAATTAGTAGTCAATGAAATATGGCTTGTGATGAAAATAGGATTCGACAACAATGTGTTATTTTAATTCAATTGTTGAAATTCTGTTTCATATTCATAGTTTATAATATATGTCTCGCTATAGGCAAATATCATCACGGGCAGATAGAATGAGTATAGAGATACGATTAAAAAATTGAGAGAATACAAAAAAAATGGAATAGGTAAAATTTTGGAGGCAAACAAACTTATATATATACAAAAGCTGTGATTGGGGAAGACAATGTATAGGGATCATTGTTACCCATTTATTACAATAATATGTACCATCATTCAGAAAAAAAGCCTGGTGATGATATATCATATATTTCAATAGCGATCAACTAACATCTCTATCAAAGATATTTATATAACCTACGGTTATATAAACCTACTTTATATAAACTATACTCTGATATGCTCTCCATTATAAAATTATGAAGTGTAAGTTTTGTTGTACATTTTCCATTAAATTTATATCGTTCACAAATATATATTCGGTACTGAAACTCACAGTAGGGCCTATTCCAATTCACAGGTGAACAGAAAATAATTGAATATGACATTTTGAAGGTCCTAAAATTAAATTGCACGAATGAATAGATATAGAACATTATTTTCATCACAAATGTTATTCTATATTGTTTTGATAATCGAATAAGAATATTTTATCGTTATTCCGATCTTAATTGATTCATTCAATTCACACAAACATCCCTAATAACTTCCCAACAACAACCATCCCCTAAAACACTATCACACTTGAAAATCTCACCTGAAAACACCCTTAAAAACACTATTTTCCCCCGATATTTCACCTCGCTTAACAACGCTTCCAATCGCCTAGCCATTGTACTGTGCCTTCTGGATCAATATCCCAGCACAGCGTATTGTAAGCCTAACTAAGCCATTGCTCGGATGTTTATCACATAGATTAAAGCTGTACTTCGTGTTGAAGGTTCCGCACGACCGTCTCTCCTATTTAAATACTGTTATCGACCGGGTGTTTTGATCCGTTAAATAGGGGAGTATTATCGGTTGTGGGATCTCTATAGTTGTGTTCATGGCCGGTTGATGTGTGATGTTGGATGGAAGGAGATAGCGATCGTGGAGGGTATTATAGTCATGTTTGGAAGTCGAAATGTCACAAATACCCTGGTCTGGATTATATGCAGTTTGGGTGATGGATGAGGGTACGTGGGTTCGAGACCAGCTGCTGGTATTATAGGTTGTAGCTTTTTGTAAATTAAAATTGCAAATAATCAGTAGTGTAGTCTCGAATTGATAGCGTACTCATTTCGTTTGTTCTTATAGCTCCAAATGATAATATGTTAAATTAGATAAATTGTGGAGACATGCCACCCCAATCCTCCGTGACTCATTCAACTGAGGCACTGCTTCAGAAACTGAAGTCGAGTCGACCATGATATTGATTCCGGCAAAAATCAAAAGTATTTGTAAACATCATTCATCTCTATAATCCCTTCATTCGTACCCCCAAATTTTCTGTTGGTATGGTGGGGTAGTTATGCATCATTAGTATATATACAAAGATAAAATGCATCATGCATTATTGCTTTCTGATCTCGTTGGTAATTGTACTGATTGAAACAATTGTTTCTGAACGTAAATACTTTCAACTCGCTGTCGACAATTCTGAAAAATCAAACATTCATTTCAATATTCAATATCATCAAATTCAATACAAATATTCAAACATTCGATGAACGATCATTGTTTTCCGATTGAGGCTATAATTCAACCCAATATCGTTTAAAAACGCATATATATAGGTAAAGGTTGTCTCAAGACTTGAAACATGGTCTTGTCACCAGTGATAAATATTTAAACAAATCTACTACTAAGCAAATGGAGGATGCGTTATATAGGATGAGCGAGATATCTGAATAACATATAGGCCTAAGAAGAGTCATTTGAATAGTTTTATCCGTGCTACTTTATCGACTTTGGTATAATTGGAAACTCTACACACCGTGACTCGATGAAAAATTTGGTGGATATCGAATCTAGAAAGCAGTGAATCACAGCAATGGTTCTGCTATTATTTCTATTCATTTGTTGGATAAGAAACATGTATTGAATCATTTTCTTCAGAACGGCAGGTCCGAATTGCAAACAAAATTGTAATAATGTGTATTATTATTATTGTGTTCACATCCAGGTTTTTTTTTTAGGTATTTTATTTCTCAAATTTTCTGCCCAGTCAAATCTGATAGAGTTTTTAAAAACTTCAAGATGATATTCATCACAAATGGTCCAACTTATGTCACCCAAAAACTATACAGTTCTGAGTTAGATAAGTCTAAGCATACAGTAAAAGTTTCATGACGTCAGTCAAACCGTGCGACCTGTGCAGTGCTTACAAAAACAAAAACACACAGACAAAGCTCTGTGAGAGTGAAATGGAGTCTTCGTATACGCTCATCTAATTATGAATCGATATTAACAATGGTTTTTGACACCATGACTGCAACATCTATTACAATTCTTCTTCCCCGAGATGAAAGTAGGCCTATATCTCGCTTTCCAATAACAACCACACGGGTATAACTTATAACACCAGTTTAGTGAAGGGATCAAGTCGTTGTCAAACGTCGATATAGTAATTCGATACGACTGATTTATAATTATATCGATTTATCAAAACGAGGTGTAAAAATGATTCCAATAACTTGACTTTCTCTCTCACATCTGTGCGCGACGTTAACCCGATCGCTGTAACACGCTTTTTACAACCCTTTATATCTCGATACAATGTGACGTTAATCGATATTCTACGGCTGATTTGCTGTTAGGTCGATGATAATCGATATATATCGCAATCAATCATATATTAATCAGGTCGATGTTGTAGAACAACATGGCTGTGGAGATTGTGTCAATGATTGCGTTTATTACACAATTTTCATTACGTCACTAAAATATTAATTATTATTTACATGTTTTATATTTTCGATTAGAAATATTCTATAAGGAGAGCATGTTTATCAGGTTATACTACAGCAACCATCAAAATGGGAGAGAAAATAATCTGATATTGGAGTGGTAGTCAATTCAATAAATTTATAAATTGAGTAAATAGTATTGATTTGATTGATTGATTGATTGATTTCATTTTATTGTAGTTAGCAAGAATACACTTGATTACAACGTCAGTTAAATTAATGTAATAGTGAGATCAGTCAATAATTAAAAGATCACAGTCAAGATTAGACACATCGTCTCAAGAAAGAAGTACATTTACAGATTACAGTATAAAAGACAAATATAATTTGAAGTACAAGACAATTTAAATTAGGTGTTAATAAACTCGTTAGTGCTGTAATAACAGTTTGTCAGAAGGTGAACATTTAGGGCTTCTTATCATTCAATTAATTCGGAGGACATTGTTGTATAATCATTACTATAATAATATATAATGATCAATCAAAGAATCTTATCCCAATTAAATATTCTCAGGATGCGTATTCGAGCATTGCGACTTTCAATATATAAAACCAAATATCAACAATTTCTATCGATGATAGCAATTCCTATTAAAATAATATCAATATTTTGCGTACATTTCTAAATAATTCGAAGGATTTGTTTAGTCTATCAACCTAATTCTTGTTCACTTTTGACTTTATACAACCAACGCGAGAGAATAAAATTGGCACACACTTTTATCTGGTTATTCTTACCATTCACTGCCATCTGTATTCTGTCTCGCATCTTGTTAAAGGTGTGAAGCTCGCTGTCACTGCCACCTAGAAACCCACACACACATACACATATATACTGAGAGATAATATTGACTCAGGATTTAGTTACTTGGTGTTTTATTTGGTTGGTTGCACTTTGCACTCCGGGCTTGTCATTCAAGATGGTTGGCGCATGCATGAAGCAAATCAATGTGGATAATCTCAGAACCGTGGTGGATATTATTTTGTGTTTTTGCTAGCTTTCAAACTGTCATAAATCGTTTTGCTTTGAAGTTGAATTGGAACAATTTTTTTATGTCGCCGTCGTAATAGTTATTTAAGTTGAATGAATAAATTAAGTCTGTGCTAATATTCAAGACATATTAGTAATGTAATTTTCACTGTTGATTTATTATCACACTATATTTAGTTCAGGTGAGTTTCTGCTTCAAATCAATCATGTTTTTCCGGTATTATATTTCCGTATAGTATGAAAGAATAGTGGATGTTGAGTGAAGAATATATTTCAACAAACTGAATTCGAATTATATTAGTTTTTTGAAAATTACAACTCCTAGGCCTGAGAAGATTGTGTGTCTGCCAGGTAACCATGGTAACTTTGAATAATGTCAGTGCTGATTGTTGTTCACTTATCACAACAGTGTGTGACGTCACATGTGAAAGGACTGTACATACCGCATCTAGCATCATTATAATTATTCAATTTTTCTCAAATAGGTCCTACTTCTCATGAATTTTGTCGATTTTTTTTTCTCTTCAATTTAATTATTTCCCTCAAATATGATCCTCACTCGGAAAAGCAATGACCAACTTTCTTTCCATATCATTTTCCACCCATATCTATCATGCAGTATCCTAGCATTTTCCCCTCAAACATGAACTCTTGGACTCGGAAAAAAATGATATCATATTAAATTACATATTGAATTATATTAAATTTCCCTATGATTCACCACCCATAGCTTTCAGTATTTATACATTTTCCTCTTAAATATGGAATTGAAAACCAGAAAAGCAATGATTGATTCCATTTCCATATAATTTCCCACCCATATCTATCACCATTCCAGCATTTTCCTCTCAAATATGAACTTCAAACTCCGAAAAGCAATGATTGATTCCATTACCATATAATCTCCCACCTATATATCCATCAGTATTCTCACATCATGCTCCACACACACACAAGATACTCTCACCCAGTGTCAACCAACTACATCATTACCCCGTCATACCCATCCCGTCTCACCCCTCACCCCCTCACCTATCTCTCTACCCGTGCGATGCTAGCACCGACCATCTGCCACGAGGGTGAAGCCAGCATCAGGTTCTACGACCAGCGATTAGAGACGCTTGTTATCTCTCTCTCTCATTGGGTGCCATTAAATACTAGAGCAACAATATGTTATTGGCTGATAGTCATCACCAATGAATAACGTGTGACCAATCAGGTTATACCGCCTGTTGGACTAGTAACATTAATAATAGATAGATATTGTTTGATGTTTTGAGGAAATTGTTGGGTATTGTTACGAGATATATCCGTGTTTTTGAGATAACCGTTATTGGATGGTTGACATCGATTCCGGTATTGAATTGTTCCCGAGTTACTGAGTGCCTGAATCACCATGGTTACTCGTGCTATTTGTTTTTACTAACTCTCAGATAAAGGCTGACTGGAACTTGTAATACTGGGCCCAACATGGGATTAGTTCTAGCTGACAATTAACTACTGTTCACCCATGTTCACAAATTGAATTTGATTTCATTAACTCTCTAAATAATGAAGGCTAACCGAATTTTGTCCGACCGGAATGAGATATCGAAATCTTGTTTTTTTATACTTCATATTTTTGATAGATTTCATCAAATTGATGTCATATATTGTTGTAATAAGTGTACAACAATGTCAATCAAATTGTGTTCTCCAATCACAATTTTAGTGATTCTGTTTGTTTGGTCACAATAACATGTCTGGCCTATATGGTTGCTATAGTTACCTAAGAAACATGAACTCCTCACCCTTACTGGAAAGTTTGCGTGCAAACTGTTATGGTTATGTATCAAAGATTTCACAGTTATATATATATATATATATATATATACATATATATATATATATATATATATATCTATATATATATATATATATATATATATATATATATATATATATATATCTATATATATATAAATATATACCTGAGAAAATATTTTTTTCCTTTTTTTCATTCTATTTTATCTATTCATATTGAGTTTAATAACGCACTATGATCTATTGGCGTCGGTGAATGATGAATGAGATGATGAGATGATGAGATGAAAAGTTATTTTCTCAGTGTTTTTGGATAGTGAAAAGAAGTCGGTCGTGGCCTATTGTTAAGGATTCATCCCAGTATTGACCTGAACGACAGAGGGAAACCACGAAAAACGTGTCAGGATTGTCGACCATGGCGGGAATCGAGCCCCGGTCTTCTAAAAGACGATTCAGTTTATTAACCACTCGGCCACACGCCTCAGATATATTTTCACCTCGATGCTTGTGATCCATGAAGAGGCATGGAAGCTGTGAATGGAAATAGCATGTTCGTCATGTTACCATAGTAACTAGAAAAGTTGAGAAAAAACCGAGGGGTGAACAACTAGTAAATGTGGTGTACACCAAATTTCAGGAGTTGTTAACCAATCGGAAAAAAACAAATAGGGCCTATATACCGAAGTTGAAGTTGTAGTTGGAGCACCCTAATTTGGATACACTGTTGTTCACCTAATACAATAAAGTATGATGTCATTGGGAAGAATTTTGTAGTCTGTTGTTATGAATTCGAATGCATATACTCGACGCCAATATAACTCAGTCATCAGTACAGTGCGTCGTTGAACCCAAAATAAATACATATGGTTTGCAATGATGATGAAATGTAATACTTATTAAAACTTATCACAGATGGGGTTGGTACTTCACAAAATTTACTCGCACACCTATAAGACATTCTAGACTCTGGAATATTCATTTGAGATATTTCTTTCTTGCAGCAAGTTGAAAGATAATGTGTAATAGTTGATGATTCTGTTTTTGAAACAACAAATACATGATAAATATAGTTGACAATTTGATAGCATTGTCCACATCATGCGTGAAATATATGTGACATCTCCATTTGTTTGGGAAATTAAAAAGCAAAAAGTCATATTATATCATAAATATTACAGAACCTGTCTAGAAATATGTAAATGATACACGCATGCCTGGTATTCTCATTTTTTAATCATAATAAAGAATGGTATTCATTATAGATGTATTATACTTTATAGTTACTAGAGAGGCCTATATGAGCAGAGTTTAATTTTTTTTCTAAAATTATGTTTTATATAAGTGTGTGATTCGTTTAACATTCAAGAACGTATATATCAGTGATTTCAACGAAATTACCATTTTTCCCTCTTGCGCTGTATAAGACAATGTCATAATTATTACAGAAATAATTAGATATCTCACCTTCAAAAATCATCTGCATTCGAAATTTGAATTCACTTACCACGGAACCAAATATTTTCACATCTAATTCAGCTGAACATATGTTTTCATGTATAAACATGTGAAAATTATTATATGATACAAGTAAACTATATCTCATGCCTAGGCCTACCATCTCGAAAGTATACAAAATATCTATATTTCTATTGACTTATAATGTTCATATATATATGCTGTTCCAAAGCTATTTTACCAAAAATCATACCAAAATCATTGCCAAACGCATGCGCACCTAGTTCAGAATCCAATCCATCATTCACCTGTCACAATGATATTTAAAACACGTAGCCAATCACGCGTGGATGAAATAAGCCCTATACCTGATGTAGAAAACAAGGTTGCTATGGCAACACGGATCCCGTTACGACCGTACTGCGAGCGACGGAGCTGTTAGGCCTACCGGATGTACTTTAACCGTAGAATAATATCACTTCAACTGACAATTACCATGAGATGAAGATATCTAGACAGTGATTTGTTTGACGTTTGAGGAACGTATTATGAAAGGAAATGGTCTGAAAGATGGGTAGGACTGGTTGAGGAAAATATTTCCATTATTGCTGGTGTATGGTTTTATTATTTGGTTAATTGGAACATTTTTGTTCGTTATTTTTAATAATGGTTGGAAACATTGGAATACAATTGACTCGGAAGCTAAAGAAAGCAAGCCAATTACAGGTACCGATTCAGATTTTTCGAAAAGCGTTCTATTTATTCATCCAATGAAATTAACATTTATTAATGGTCAACAGAATAAATATTCATTGTTCACAAAAAAAAACTGTTGATTTCTTCGAAGCGTTGACACCCGGGGACAATGGCTTCGATTTTGATGACAAACACAATAATTGAACTACAAGTAATAAAATGGCAGTAATGCTGGAGATAATTCGTCAACATTAATTATTGTAGTTATAGTTCATTTATTTGTAGATATTTTAATCAGCTAATCGTTTCATATCAAACATTCTTGCATATGATCGTCTCTGAATTCTTGCATTGGTTCCATAGGGGTGCCTGAAGAGCGTATACTGGTATAAAGATACTACCAAGAGGCAACGTGGGGTGGGTTTGTGTCACTTAGAAAGAGAATGTGTCTATTCTAGGAAACGATCAAAAGCTGACCTAATTAACCCTAACCATAGCTTCTCTGTGTTCCAACCAATTACCTGAAATAGTAGCTTCAACGGCATTATCACACTCCAAGCCCACCTTTACTCTTGGTAGTAATCCGTATTCCGGTATGCGCTCTTCAGCTCCCCCGTCCTATTTGAGTAGAAAATGAAGAATAAAGTACCAAAAGTGAACTTGGCGTGTCCACTTAGAGAGAGGATGGCCTATCCGAGAAAACGATCATAACCTAACCCAAAAACCCTAACACAGCTTCTCCGTACTCTAACCAATTCCACTAAAAAGTAGCTTATCTACGGCATGCCATACAGACAGCTCTTCTTCTTTTGAAAACAATTAAATACGGAGCTCATATCTACAAATGCATATTTAATATCCGAATCATGGCATTTATCCATAAGAATTGCATACACTATATATCAGTCTATGTTGCTGAAACGAAAAGCTTTGCATGTTTGAAATATAGTTCAACTGTGCATTGTAATTTCGTTGCCGCAGTAAAAATAACGAACTAGCCATTTCCTGTATAAACGCTCTCCACAGTTAGTACAGATTTTCACAGCTTTCTAAATATTATTTCAACCTAGTTATTTATTTAACAAGTGTCCACTGACAAGTGGATATGTAACAGGTAGTCTTTATGCACACAGGTTTTGGATTGATTTGTTTGTTTATAGTTTCGGGTATGTGTTTCAATATTTACTCGTCGTCGGCGTTGACAAATTGTGCTAATATTTGTAGAACGTGTTGCAGTGAATGAAGTGGAAGTGTTGACATTGTGCAACGTGGCTGTCGTATATGAATACTATGTTGTACGTTTATTTGGATTGGGTGAATTTTGATAGTTGAATGAGTTAGTGGATTGGAGAGAGAGAGAAATACGGAAGCCAGAAGCAATGATATGAATGGAGTGTGACTAAAAAATGTGCAAAAACAAATTCTTCGGTCTCACTTCGAAACTAATCATGATAACATTTCATTTCGGAAGTGAATACATAGAAGTGTTTTTCATTTCGAGAGAGTGATATTAGTAATTAAGTTTTGTTATACAGATCGGATAGAGAACTATAATGAATAATAAACGATGGAAATAAAATGAATTTTAATTATTTTTATTATCATTATTATTATCTCTCTTTTATTGACATATGAAATAATACATACATACATTCCACACTATGACCCACAAAACCAAAGTGGCTTGTCTGTGGTATAAAACACAATTATTATCAAACAGACGTGAATACATAATACATGACAAATCTAGTTTGGAACTCAAATTTAAAGTTGGAATCGTAATTTAGAACTTGAATAGACCTGGAAATGAAAAGAACACATGTAACTTAGAGTGTAACAGTGATGAAGATAAATAAAATAAAGAAGACAAATATATGGATATTTTCTGACAATTGTTGAAGTTTGATGAATTTTAAAAAAATATATCGAATCAGAATGTGTATGATAGCTCATCGTCATTATTTTATGATCATAATTTTCGTTCTTTCATGAAAAAAAAATATTCAAATTAAAACTTAAATTTACTTCATCAATTTGATTTCGATCATTGTTATCGATAATTGTCGTGCACTTTCGATTATAGTTTTGATATTTCATTGTTTTGTTACCACTTGGACTGTTCTTATGACGTCATCAATGATCGATGACGTCGAAACGGCCATTGAAACTGTCATCAAAGTAATCAGGCACGTCTTAAATACCAGAACACACGTGACTGTTTCACTAACAATGATTCAGAAGTATTTTTCAAGACGAAATACTTTTTAAAAATTGTTTTAACTAGGAAAACGCTATAAACGCGTTGTTAGACGAGCGGAAAGTAATAGTATGTCGACTTCTTTGCCAAACTTTTGCCTAAATTCGCCAATTGGGTGACATTTAAGTTAGAAATGGGTAAAAACTGCTTCGAGTTGTACCAATTTAGCACATTTTATGGTTTATCTTCAAAATGGCTCACCCGATCAAGCTGAAAAATGTGTATCAAAATGTAAATCAACTTCACGCGGAATTTCATTTTTTTTTAAATAATTTTTTTTTCGCCATGTTATTTTAATGGGCATTTTTGAAATTTCTTACATTCATGAAAAAAAAGTTACCATCCGATAATGCCACAAAACTATACAGATCTAATTTAGATGAGGAACCATCATGAAAAATGGTTTGAAGTTGATAGCTGTAGCCGTTTGACCTGTAAGGAACCGACAAAAAAACATAAAAAAAACATAAAAACGAATACCAATTTTTTTAAGTATGTCAAATTGAATCCTCGCTAAAGCTAGTCTAATAATTTATTTATTCTGAGTTTGACGAGACACTGTATTGATGACTGATATTTACTGGCATCGGTGAATCATGTATGGGATGATGGAATGATGAGATGAAAGGATATTTCATTGGGTTTTTTTGGATAGTGGGAAGGAGTCGGACGTGGCCTGTTGTTAAGAAAACCATCCCAGTATTAACCTGAACTACAGAGATAAACCACGAAAACCCCTCCATCAGGATGGTCGATCATGGCTAGAATCGAAACCCGGTCTCCTGAATGACGGTCCAGTGAATTAACCACTCGGCCACACGTCTCAGTACCGAATCATTTTTCTCCTGGTAAGATATAGTACGATAAAGTTTGCGATGTTTATCTGGGTGACTTGTTAAAGTGCGCTCGTGAGGGTATATTGTGCAGGTAGAGTGTTGTTTGCCACCCTGTGAGCCTGGCATTAGGGGTAGCTCTGAGATTAGGTCTAAGGGTGTGTAAATTCGCACACTCGACGTAAATAAGCACTCCAAGTCGAGGTAAGCTGGCTACTCATTGTTGTTGAGAGTGTATAGACCATGCTACACGAGGTGTGATTTACAAACAGTTTGTGCAAACACTTCAGAACTTGAAGAAACATTTCGTTTTGAACTGTTTATTTTTGTGTTTGTATTTTTATAGATGAGATTTCTATTGATTCAAGATAAAATTATTAGAAACTTGGATATTCTGAAATCTATCGTTGAATTATGAATTTTTTCGAATTGGACCTACCATAAGACGGATGTTCATCAGGTATCAATCATACTGCTGTGAAACTCTGTATGTTCAATTAGCAATTGATTGCTAGCAATCAGATTTCATATATCCTCAGAAAAGTACAGGAAAATGATTTGGTTCAGTCATACTATTGCTGTACATATCACAGAATATTAAATTCAGCATAGAATATTTGTGTTTCGTTCATTTTATTCGTCTTCTATATGTACAGCCTCACAGGTGCAATCGCGCAAAAAAAAAAATTTCACCAAAATTATTTCAAAAGTTGAATTCTATCCACATATATTTCACCGACAATTGTTCAATGAACTGTATATATACGTACAGTGCGTGTGTGTATGAGCCTACATTTCTGCCAGTTTCAGTGCGTATGTCAGTACATCTTCATATGACTGCAGTCATATCTCACTTTCAAGAAGAGTTTTCATCACAAAAAATACCTCTGACATTTTGCCATCTCAGAAGAAAAATATTCTCAATCAATTCAGATTGATGAATTCAGAGTTTGTGAGGACAGCCTTGAGTTTCATGATGGTATCTCATCAGAAAAAAACTCGAAACCGAGACATGTGGTCGAGTGGTTATCACACTGGACTATCATTCAGGAAACCGGGGTTCGATTCTTTTCATAGTCGACCATCCTGACAGGGTTTTTTCGTAGTTTCCCTCTGTCATTCAGGTCGATACTGGGATGATTCCTTAAAGATAGGCCATAACAGACTCGTTCCCACTATCCAAAAGCACCTAATGAAATAACCATTCTCATCATCATCTCATATATCATCCACCGACGCCAATAGATCGTAGCCATAAGTACAGTGCGTCGTTAACCCAATATAAAATATAAATAAATAAATACCAAATATATCATACTGAGTGATGAGAATAATATTCTCTCTCTTTCTCTTCAGCATCGTGTGACATCACCTCCTCTTCTAAGGAAGTAATTGTGTATTAATCCCTGTATTGTAATGATTGCTACCACTTACAAGCACTGAGCCCATTGCACCCGCCTTGCTCGCTATCCGTCCTCTACCCACTCCTACCCATGTCCTGAGCCGTCAATACTACTCGATATACACTCACCCAGATCAAGTATGTGGTGTGTGAATGAGGGGATGAGAGAGAGAGAGAGAGAGAGAGAGAGAGAGAGAGAGAGAGAGAGAGAGAGAGAGAGAGAGAGAGAGAGAGAGAGAGAGAGAGAGAGAGAGAGAGAGAGAGAGAGAGAGAGAGAGAGAGAGAGAGAGAGAGAGAGAGAGAGAGAGAGAGAGAGAGAGAGAGAGAGAGAGAGAGAGAGAGAGAGAGAGAGGTTCATCTTGAGACACAAATTTCCGCCTAGTTTCAAACTCATGTGGTATAATTTTGAACGTCAACATAAAAAAATAGGGAACAGTGAATCTATTTCGAGAGATTAATAGATCTGAAATAACTTGATGATAATTGCGATGCTAGAATATGAATAGATATATATATATATATATATATATATATATATATATATATATACATATATATATATATATATATATATATATATATATATATATATATATATATATATATATATATATATAATATATATATATATATATATATATATATATATATATATATATATATATATATATATATATAAATATATAATTCAGTTCGCATATAGATCTTTATTTGTAGTTTTCCAGCTAATCTCCCAAATTGAAGATTCAATGAATATGTAAATTTGCGTATTATAATAATAGTCTGTCCAATCACAGCCCGTGTATTGATTGCTAGCTCGACTGCTTGTGATGAAGTGTGACGATATTCGGCCAGATCACGTGGTAGGTGTGACAATACCGGATCAAGCAGGCCGTGGCAGAGGTAGCCGCCCGAACAGAGCTCGGTTATGGTCGTTGTAATCCGGGGATAAGCCGCTGTAACGCATTGTTGTCGTGCATTATCCTGCGTCACTTGTTTCCGGCTGCTGCTGGCACCAATCAAGACACTTACCGTCCTGCGCAGTAGATACTGGTGTTAGCATGGGTGTGCGCAGAATCTTTCTATATAGGTACGGCTCATTATGGGAAATTGAAAAAACTATCATTAGCAGAGCTATATATTCATTCAAATCAATAAATAGTTGGGTGTTTATCTCATTGTTTATGCATTCTTTTTTATTCATATTGAGTTCAATCGACGCACTATACTGATGACCTCATACATCCATCACATCTCACATACTTTATATAGATGATAGATCTATATTGCACACACATATATACACACACACACATATATATATATATATATATATATATATATATATATATATATATATATATATATATATATATATATATTTATATTTATGTGTAGACGGTGATTCTCGTGGCCAATGGTACATGGTAGGATGATTTCTTCGGTTGTGCCACGAGTTGTAGATGATGGAGATCGACATTCTGAAGGAATTTCATCCCTCATCTTCAGGAGTCTTGTCATGACGAACATCAGCAATCGTATGAGAGCATTCGATTGCTGATGTTCGTCATGGCAAGACTCCTGAAGATGAGGGATGAAATTCCTTCAAAATGTCGATCTCCATCATCTACAACTCGTGGCACAACCGAAGAAATCATCCTACCACATATATTCATATATTCATATATATATATAAATATATATATATATATATATATATATATATATATATATATATATATATATATATATATAAATATATATATATATGATTCTCATTTATGATTCTGTTGAAATTCCCACTGACTGGTTCGTCAACACGTTGGTAGTTGGTACCCACCCTGTAGAGGGTACATCATATTATAGACATGCATAGTTGTTCCGAGTTCATGTTATTTGTTGTCAAGGTGGTGGTACTGATTTTCTAAGACGACGCATTCGGCTGGAAAATGCGGAAAATCATTGAGTGTAACATTTCTTTAGCGACTCTCGTACATATATATACAGAAGGCTCTGCTTTTACAATTTGTTTAAAATTATATTTGGGTCATGGATAAGAATGAGAAGACATGTTTTTTGTGTGTCGTGACAATAGATCTGAAGGAACGTCAAAATTCAAGAGGTAAATGAAAAAAATGAGAAAAAAAGGTAGGAAATAATGATTTCGAATTAGGCACATAGCGGTGTCAGAGAGTACAATACATTTTATCATTTCTCTGCATTATCATTCAAATAATATCAATTTGCCGAAGTGGTTAAAGTAACATTGAAGGTTACAGTTACAGTAATTTCAAGGATCCAGTTTGAAACTATATCAAAGTTAGTGTTCACAATCTGAACATAAGGACGCGAATCATGAAATTTATATATGTTATTATAATAAAATAACGTTAACAAAATTACATTGTTATTTGATTCGTGTAGGCCTATATATGGACTCCTTTCAAGTGACAAATCATACATGGACAATCGTAACCATAGCTATAACTTACAGCAAATTGATGGACTAATATAATATATTTCGATTGATGATCATCAATTGATGGACCTTTGAATTGCAACAATGATCTAAGCACATCGGCCTGAGTTAAATCTATCGATATAACTTTTGTATGCCATTAAAACATAACAGTTTTAAAATATCCGGACATTTTCAACAATTAAGCCTTCACAATTCGTCATTTCAATTCAATTTTCAATTCGATACGTATGCATTGTATTCACACATATGACCTAATACATGAAAAACATAAAACAAAAATACAAAATAGTGATGAACATTTATATATGTGAAGCCCGCGTAAGGATGATATCTCGTGTGCCGGCTAGCTAATAGACAAATGGACAAATAATAAATTCAGCAGACATACATACATTTAATAATGATACTTTTTTTCTCATTTCATTCTCATCTAATAAATGTACATTATTACAAGACATTTTTCACTCTCGAGTGTCCACAAAACCCATTGAGGGTTCAATTGTGGAATAAACTAATAATACTCTCTTCAAAAGACTCATCTTATACATAAATAAATAATATCCAAGTCACGTTTAGCTATCAAACTCAGCTCAAATGAGGATATGATACAATAAAAATGAATAAATATAAACACAGTACAATACAAATACAACACAAGTAAACACGCTACAATAGACATGAATGTAAATGTAACAACAATGAATAATTACCTGAACAAAATACACGCAAGGTTTACCTATAACTTCTACATAATAATTTCATTGATTGATTGATTGATTTTATAATGTTATGTTTCATCATTGAATCATTTTATGGTGCTTGGTAACCAATTCTTCACCTCTCGTTTTATGTTGACATATTTCTCTATTTTTCTCAAGTTTTCAGGCAGCATATTAAAAGTAACTGAAATTACATATTCTAATCGTCTCTTGCCGAATTTATTCATAATAATGATAATAATAATGATAGTGATAATATGAGTGAAGAATATTTCTTCTGATGAAATAAAATCTAAATCAAGTCACGCTATACCAGTACTCTGAAAACTGGATAAATAATGATAATAATGAACTGCATAAACATCCAAATGATTAAGAGTCCACATGAGCTATACCTTATACATAAATTTAAACACATTCATCAAATTTTATCGAATTTCACCAGCCATATTAGCAGGGCTTACATTTCAATGACCCTACCCAATGCTGAATGATTTCAGAACAAAAGATGGACTTATTTCGAAACTTCAATACTGTATTATCCTTACCTATTCATCATCAAAAGGACACATCCTCAAAAATATTTCTAAATCAAAACTAAACATAATCTATCGAAACTATATCCATATCACAATTCCCAATTCAATCGTCCCAAAAATTTCATTCACAATGTCAACCACTTTGAGGTTTGAGTGGGTGGGTGGGAGCGAAGGAGGGGAGGGGGGGCGTCACTTCAATATTATTTACCCAACATCCTCCCAGAGTGCAACAATACACTTCAAATATCAGATCAATGCTCGAAACTCTACCTCGTCAATGTTGTCGCATACTTGTGGACATCTGATCGCACCTTCTCATATCAGTATTTGTATACCCGAGTAGCTGAACAATGTAAATTGGGGTTCTTCTGGTTTTTATTCATTGATAGATGAACAGTTTGTCTGTGTCTTTGAGAGTTGGAAGTAGAAACAGCGGTTTAAAGAAGTACGAGGAGCCAAACCTCAAGATGATGCGGATCGCATTACTGTAATTTGATAGGGTTTTGGAATGGTAGAAAGGAGGGGGGGGGGGGGGGGGGGTGGTCATGGGACCCATGAAGATGGTTCAGACGTTCATATGTGAGCATTTAATCCATAAACCATAAGCTTTCATAGTGAAAAAATATATATATATTCCATTTTTTGAGGGATAAAAACTTATAAGAATTGTATATGTATGACCTTTTATGGACCTTTTATTGGATGGAATTTTTATTCATGGGCTATATATTCATTGAGCTGGGTACGTGTTTTACTGGAAATCTTACAGAATTAATAATTCTGAGAGTTGGATTTACCGTGACACAAATAAATATTAAAAAATGTAGTTGATGAATAGATGATTTTCTGGATTGGTATTTGAAAATTGTACTCACCTGTAGGCCCTACATTTCATCATGTACCGTTACTACATCCGGTTTCGTCCAACGATCCTACCTTTGTTATTTTCAAGAAAAAGAACTTACTGTAAAGTTTTGTGATGTTGAAAAAAAATGTTTAAATACTTCCTTCGAATAAGTTATGATTCCATTTCTTTCTTTCAAATCTCGAACCTACATTTCGATAGTTTATTAGCATATCGAAATGGTGTGAGAATACAATACTACATGAGTGATGGCTCATGAATAGCATATACTTGAACATATTGAACAATCATCCTGAACATCCCGATCGTTTCGCTCACCATTGCCACACGACCGTTCCGAAGCACGACTTGTCACTAATATTATTTACCGTGCTCAATCTGAATGGTCTTATATTATAATTCTCTCTCTCTCTCTCTCTCTCTCTCTCTCTCTCTCTCTCTCTCTCTCTCTCTCTCTCTCTCTCTCTCTCTCTCTCTCTCTCTCTCTCTCTTTCTCTATAGCTGGGCAAGATTTATTACAAGTAAATTTCGCGATTTTAAATTATTGTACAATAATATAAAAAGTATCAATGTAAATAATTACCGAGAAAATAGACATGGATGATGCATTAGTGTATTAAATCTCTGATCAAATTTGATAGCGTGAAAATAGTTTGATAAATGGTATATTTTAGATATTATTCATCTTTAAATATTTTATTATAAAATAGTTTATGGATTTGATCGTATATATTTCAGATATGTATTTTTGGGGAACAGTTTTTGGTTTTGTCAGGTTGTATAAAGCGATTCATGGATAGGTGTTGCCAATAAATCAGATGATGGAATGAAATTAATAATGTTGTCACATGAAATGGCTGTCCGAATGAAAATGGCGTGGGGGGATTTTTGTTTGGGTGCAGCTGGCAAATGTCCAGTGGGGATATTATTGCAATCTTTGTGCATGTCTCTCCCCGAGTTTTATCGCGTCGTTAATCCGTTGCTTAGCAATGGCGATAAATATTCGAAAAATTTAATATACATCTTTTTAGTATTTTTTTTTTTCGCTTATAGGTCTATCGTAAATAAGATACGAATGGATTTTTTTCTACAAGTAGAAGACAAGAATTGGAAATCTCATTCCGTTTTATACATTTCCAGAAAGAACATTAACTAGGACATCTTTAAAACATCATGGTATAGACTCGATGAATTGAATTTTATTAAAAATTTCCAATTTTTTCTTCTCACTCAAAATCAAGTTTTGTGAGAAAAAAGATGGATGTGCATACGAATATCATTCATAATTGTATGTGTGTTGAATATCTATATGCCCATTAACTACCACTTAAGGTACGAAAATGGAGCGTACATCCAAATATGACTAGGCAAACGCGTTATGTGTTGCCGCGTTGATGGATGAGCTGGAACATATCAACTTATCTTTGGATTGGTTATTATATATATATATATATATATATATATATATATATATATATATATATATATATATATATATACACCTTGAAATCCAAACCATTACATCACTGCCATCTTATTTTCCATTAATAATTTATATATTAATAAAGAAGGCTTTGTTTTAATCGTTTACAGTCAAGTGGTGACACTTGTTGCTTTGATTTAATAATCGTTTACAGTCAAGTGGTGACACTTGTTGCTTTGATTTAATAGGTATCTTAATAGCTTTGAATAATTGACACAAATAACATTATATATTTTTTTACATCAAAACGGCTGATCCGATTTGAGTAAAAGTTCGGAATAATGTGTATCATCATCAGATTGAAGTTCTCTGATAATTTGAATCCTCTCAGATGAAATATTTTTCACGAATGTTTTCCTCCGGCTTATTCTAATGGGATTTTTGAAAACTTTGGAATGAGTTTTCTCAGAAGTTGTTCAACCCATCGTGCCTCAAAACTATACAGCATCAAGTCAGATAGGGGTTCATGTGTGTGCCAAGTTTCAACTGATTTTGAATTTTTGTCTGACCTGTGGAGCGCGAACAAAAAAACAAAAAAACAAAAAAAAAAAACAGGCACTTTTTTTTCCGTATAGTGTAATTGAGTCTTCGCTTCGCTCATCCAATGACGTACTAATTCAAATTTCACCAATTTCATTCACCAATCATAACTTGGTAACCATTATTTTCAGTTGGAATGAATTTCACTTCATTTCATTGCAATTAATTGAAGAACGCCTCCTACGGCCGTTACCAAGTCTTATATATAGTTATATTCACGAGTGTTGTACATTTCTACCAACCTAACAATAACAAATAAGACATTGTAATATTTCATAACTTCAGTTATTGGAGGCAAGTAATTTTCATATACGTGATTCAAACAACTATATCTTTCAGAAGCGTTTTCGAGAGAACGTTTTAAAGTGAACTATAGATGATAGACCACCAATACAGATCTTATAAATATGAATATGAAAATAGATAAGAGACAGCTAGGTGATCAAAACCACAAACATAAAGCTTTCAACTATAATTAAAGGTTCCTAAAATAGAATGATTTATCTTCTCTTTTGAAATCTCGACCGAATGACGTATTCTGTCTAGCGTATTATAATATCTCCTACAAGACAAGATATTCCATATATGGTTCGATGTATAATACAACTATATACCTCAGAAGTCAATCACTTTATGTGCTTTGTTCCTATCTTCATACTCTTCTTCAGTGTTACCAACAACCACGACGAATCGTCCAAACATAAAACACTGACATTAAAGTCATGTTGCTAACTTTATGTGTTTACTTTCGTTCATTGCTTTACGCTCCTGTAACTGAACTACCATTGTAGGATCATGTTACCATATCTTCTGTCTTTGTCTGGCATGTACTGGTGTGCCATCTTCTTTCTCTCTTCCTCCTACATGTGCCATTTTCTACCACACGCGCTGTAGGCTACTGTGCCTCGGGAATTATCACGTATATGTACGTTGGTGCATGCGTTACTGGTACTGATATTCAACTTATGGTCTTTGATTGAAAAAAACTTATGAATCTGAAAAAAAGTTTTGAAATTTATTTGATATATTGTCTTCGGATTTATATGGTTTTTGATTGTGAAAAGCTATCGAATTTTAAAAAAAAGTTTCATAATTTAATTGATATAGGCCTTATTGTCTTTGGATTTATATGGTCTTCAATTTAAATGAGTGCGTGAATTTGAGAAAAAAGTTATGAAATGTATTCGATATAAATTGTCTTCAGATTTGTGTGATTACTGAATTGAACTGTTGTGTGAGTACAAGGTGAATTGCACTTGAAAACAAGCTCGCATAAGACATGGATTTTCTAATGTTTTCAATGTATCCTCTATTTGTACTCTTAATAATATATGCGTGTCAAGCAAACAATATTATAATCATTGGCCACATTTTACTATTTTTTAAAATGTACTACATGATAGCTAGGTCTATTGTGAATCATTTTCGAATTAGCATTTATATTTTATCTATTTTATTTTATTTTATTTTAGTATTTCGTTCATGCATTTTATTTGCATTGTTATTTTTTGTCGATTTTATGTCAGTATCCTTCTTTGAAACAGAACCCAAGATTTTTTTCACCCAATGAGAATGTTTTAATTGTTAACCATCCGTTTGTTTGTTGGACAAATTATTCCATTTCAATTATTTTTGGGGTGGTTTTAAGACATTGACGAACAATGAATTTGTATCAGAGAATGATGTGGATGGAGGAGTGTCCTCCCTCATTATGTATTTATTTCCTCATTTTATATTCTTTATTTAACTTTCTGTTAATATATTCTGCACTCCTAAACGTAATGAAAAGGCGTACTCCAATTAGTGACGTCACACATCCTTATAATAATTGAAAAACAAATACCCCCTGATTAAATTCTCCAATCACAATCCCACTATCAGTGTGTTTGCCCTCAACTCTCCCAGTCGCTATGGTAACCTGACAAACATGCCTTCTCTTATAGTGTTTTCCTATTACAAAAACCATCAAACTTCATCTCATCATCTCAGTCGCACTCACACATAACCGCATCGCTCCATCTCTTTCCGACACACGATCGCAACAAGAGAGTCGAGATATTTGGGAATGTGGTCGAAGGCATCTTATTTATTAGCAAAAAGCCAAACACTTGCACTGATATATGAATGTAAAACTGGTATTCGTTTCTGGAAAATGTGAATTACGACTTGCTGGACGTACCGTATCGAATGTGAGAAACTAAACACTGTGCATGGTTTGTACCATGCAACAGGTAACCGGATCATTTGTTGTCGAACGACGTAGCTGATGATGTCATATCATGTTTAACGACTATTGATATCGGCGTAGAGAATGTGAATTATATCGATGATGAATATTATGAATGGGAATATGCATGGTGGATATATTTGATATATTGATATTATATTACATGAATTATAAACTATGAGAAGTTGGTTTGGGATCGGAACTGTATGTGCTGGGTACTTCGATAAAATGTTATGACCATCAAAAAATGAATTATCATTCACCTTTCGAAGAAAACAAATTACGGGAATAAATGTTGCTATGTGCAATGTTTGGAATGATTGCAGATATAGGTAGGCCTACACTTTAGATCCCTGATTCGGTTGCTCCCCCTTCCCCTCCATTCATTACTATCTCTCTCTCTCTCTCTCTCTCTCTCTCTCTCTCTCTCTCTCTATGTATATATATATATATATATATATATATATATATATATATATATATATATTTATATATATATATATATATATATATATATATATTTATATATATATATATATTTATATATATATATATATATATATATATATATATATATATATATATATATATATATACATATTCATATATATATATATCTATATAAATATGTATAAATATATATATATATATATATATATATATATATATATATATATATATATATATATATGTGTATATATATGTATATGTATATATATATATATATATATATATATATATATATATATATATATATATATATATATATACATATATATATATATATAAGTAATACATGTTTATTCATTTGATACCAATAACTTATGATTCATATTGTATGAATATAATGAATGTTATGGGAAAGTTACCTTATGAATATTTCAATAGATCTCTAATTTTCTCCCACATCTATCATCACATGCATAACAGCAATTATTCGTCTGTCACGGAGCGTAACTGCTCTCGTCTCTTGTGTGCGCATGCGCAGATCATGTTGTGCACACGAGTCGGCGGAAAACAAGGCCTATATATTTCTTATTTATTTGTCCAGGTTATAAACGGCGATATAATTGCCCGGACACCGAGTCGAGTTGCGATGGTACAGTCGTCGCCAGGCTGAGTGCAACATGGAGTAGGATTCTATTTGGTTGAATGTGTGATCGTTTTAATCGATTTTTGCTCAATATTTTGTTGGAATGTTGATATTCTGTTGACTTGTTTTGATGTCGTAGATATTTTGTCCTTATCATTTTATAGCTTTCCTTCATGACGTTATTGCAATGATATGTGTGATATTCCGTCATGATTCATAATCCAGAAATGAGCGATCAATTGTTCGAATACAATTTCGTGAAAAAAAATTGTGTACCAAAATCATCATCATTATCATCATCTTATTATTCGAATAGTTATTTCATTCCAATACATTCTTGTCTATTTCAATGCATTCTTGCATTCATTGTTTGTTGTCCATTGTTGTTGTTGTTGTTGTTGTTGTTGTTGTTGTTGTTGTTGTTGTTGTTCGTTGTGTTTCGTTGTTGTTCGTTGTTGTTGTTGTTGTTGTTGTTGTTGTTGTTGCTTCATTCAGAATCAATTCCCAATAATATTGACACATAATGCAAATAATGAATTGCGAACCGTTGTATTGAAGAATTAGAGATGGCTCTGGGTGATGATCTGTTTATAGAGAATTTGAATTTAGAAGGAAATTCTTATTGGATGGTCTTGAGTGGTTCATTCGACCATCGTTATATTCTCAAGTTGTGCTAATGGCCAACATTCAAAAATATCAAAAAAATATAGGCTTAATCAAAGTGAAATATTCTGAAATGAGCCAATTTTTCTCTATTTGTATACAGAATTGAGGATGGAAAACGGACACAAACCTTCACCAAAAAATATCAAGAACAACAGGATATCTTCGACGTCATTGATCAAATGAAAAAATTCATCTCAAAACATCTCATTTCCAACTAAATCCCTATTCATTCTTCGACCGCATCGTCTCGTGAAATCATCTAGCTCGTTTCCCTGCTTGTTCGTGTTGCCATGGCCGCAGCTGTACGGTTGGCTGTCATGGCGACGGGAATGCTGTGTATGTGACCTCTGACCCGTGTAGTCCGTGACCATGCTGTCAGGAGGCGCAAGACGTACAGCCTGGGAAACGGCGATAACCGAGGAGCTAGCTTCATGGCGCTCCACGACGCTTACTTCTGACGCTTACTCACTCAACTCACTTTCTATATACATGCATGGCGCTTAGAAATGTATCAAGGTGAAATAATTCGTATTAGAATTTTGTTCTGTTTACTCTTGATACCAATGCTGATAATGTCCGGATATATATCTCAGAAACGGTTTTTACTTAAAATGCGTTCCGGACTTTCGGAAACTGTAAGACTGTTATCTAGGGCGGAAGTTTATGGTCATCGACAGCGCAGTCCTGGTGTTGAAGTTCATTGGTTTTGAATAATTAAAATGGGGTAGTATAAGATCACCCTTGTGGTGCCCCGTCCAAACGATCCTACTTTTCATCCATGGTCTTAATTGGAGAACAATGATTCTGTATATCATGTTTCAATGTCATTAAAAAAAAAGAAAAAAATTGATTTGAACTCTTTCTCTATGTAAAACAGTACGCTGAATCCGAATCTGGACACGGTATCTCGCTAAAAAAATTCCGATCGACCGCAACATCGCCGTTTTTTTTCAGGGTGATGTTGTGATCGATCGGAATTTTTTCAGCGAAATTCCGTGTCCAGATTCAGATTCAGCAGACTGTTTTACGCATAGAATAAGTTATCATCGAAATCCTACAACGAATTCCGGATGATGGCGCTTCACAACGCTTGCTCGCTCACTATTACTATATACAGCATGGCGCTTAGGTGCAATGTGTCAAGGTGAAATGTTGGGTGTGGGTTCGAGTACCGCATATTATTATAAATAATATATATATTAATATATAAGCATATAAATACCGGATGTATTTTCACCTATTATCACTTCATCGTTTCACAATCACTTGATCATTCGTACCCCCGTATATCTAAGCTGTTGGTGGGGTCGTTAAGCAAACAATAATCATCATCAAGGTGAAAGTTATTTTTTGTATTGTAGTATCACCAATCTGTAGCAAGTTTTCATATCTCTTCGATCAGCTGAACTATACTGAGTCGGTAAACGTGTCAATCATAACTCTACAGTAACAAGAATTTATTTTTTCCTGCATTTTGAGGACAAGTTTGTAATCAAAGGTAAGGGTTGTTGTGCGATGTTGCTGAATCAATTTGTAAATCAATAAAATAAAAAATAATAGTCATTCTTGCTTGATATTTACATCTATATAATTGGAGGCGGTAATATGAATGATTGCAAAAAATGTTATTCTGCAATTTCACGTTTCCAGATTATTTCAACTTTCAACTTCCGTATATTATTTTAGATTTTAGTCAACTCACAAGTAATATATTTTGAAGAAAGTGCAACAGTGTATGAATCCAATGGAGTCTGTAGAGATGATTGACATGTTAGGAGAGCGAACTACAAAGATCTCCGAAACTTGCTCCAGATAGCTGAGACAGACTTCACGTGAATTCGTTGAAACTGACAGCATGCTTCCCTGAACAGCATCCTGGAACATGAGTTCGATCCTTGTGCGAACTGAGACTGGTGGATCAGCTGCTATAGCGCCGCGTTGAACCGTTGTTCAGGAGACCGCGGTTCGATTCCCGCCTTGATCGAATAATGAACCGAGTTTTTGTTCATAGCTTCCATCTATTGTTGAAGAAGAAAATACCGGGTTGATGAAAGGAGGTTAGATAATTATATTAGTATCTAACCTCCTTGGGTTGGTGTCTCAATATCAAGCCTTATCATACTCATTCTCTCTCTCTTGGACCTTCTCCTTTAGATCATTCCGAAATCATTCCGGCATTCATCTAGGCTACACAGGTCTAGGTGAAGATGATCGGTGGCGGGGATCGAACCAATACCCGATCTGTGATGCCCTGGTCAGATATAGCAAGCAACATTTACCAGTCTGTCGGAAGAATTTGCAGCAATTATGTGAATTTTTGCCAGGTATCTAGCTCTCGAATTCTATAATCATGATTTTTTATAATTATGCTGACCTATTCAATATTACTTGTAATGCAATTGGAACCAATGAATAATAACTAACTAACTAACTAACTAACTAACTAATATAATCACTTTACAACGACGACATATGATGATAATGATCAAAACAATTACAATTCGAGATTCATAAAAATGTATCAATCTTCATATGTTATGTGAGCATTACCCACGTCATTGTCATGTGAAACTCGGTTGTATAACTTGTAGAAAATATCAATTGAATAGAAAACAATAATCTTTCAGTTTTTTCTTGTGTTTTCCACATCTCATCTCCGGTATTTATATAATCAAATGTCAGATTTTCCATTGACGTGCTCATGTCATTATGTCACTGACTCGTCAATGTGAACTGTGCGAGAGACAGAGAGGGAAGATAGTAGCAGATCTGAGAGAGAGAGAGAAAGAGAGAGAGAGAGAGAGAGAAGATACAAGACAGTAGCAGATCTGAGAGAGAGAGAAAGAGAGAGAGAGAGAAGAAAGAGAGAGAGAGAGGGATAGAGAGGACCTCCCACGGTCGCATGTTTTGTCGAACATGATGTGTGTCATCCCTGAAAGCTGTCAGAAACAGAACGGTTCAAGGGATGATATTTCTAGGAAACAACGTGATGTTAAGAAGAAAATTGGTTTCGATACCCAAGACACTTTCTTGTCTTATTTGTTCACTTTGTGTTCTTTTAAATGTCATTTCTAGTTCGCCGTTCTTTCTGACTATCTGAGAAATCTGATGGTATCTGGAGAGTATTCATCTGTTTATTTTTATTTATCCAAAAACTCCTTACAATTGCACATAAATACGCCGTATGGATCATTCGCATTCGATGAACACTGGATGAGTGCTATATTCTCAAATGAATATGTATAATATATATATATATATATATATATATATATATATATATATATATATATATATATATATATATATATATATATATATATATATATATATATATATATATATATATATATATATATATATATATATTTATTCATATATATATATATATATATATATATTCATATATATAAATATATATATATATATATATATATATATATATATATATATATATATATATATATATATGTATATATATATATATATATATATTTATTCATATATATAAATATATATATATATATATATATGTATATATATATATATATATATATATATATATATATATATGTTTATATATATATATATATATATATATATATATATATATATATATATATATATATATGTATATATATATATTTATATATATATTCATATATATATATATATGTATATATATATATATATATATATATATATATATATATATATATATATACACGTTATATATATATATATATATATATATATATATATATATATATATATATATATATATATATATGTATATATATATATATATATATATATATATATATATATATATATATGTATATATATATATATGTATATATATATATATATGTATATATATATATATATATGTATATATATATATATATATATATATATATATATATATATATATATATATATATATATATATGTATATATATATATATATATATATATATATATATATATATATATATATGTATATATATGTATATATATATATATATATATATATATATATATATATATATATATATATATATATATATATAACGTATCTCAGTCACACTAATCATCTCCATTTATCTGTGTCTTTCCATCAACCTAACTATTCCCTCATATAGTGATCAGTTCGTTATTTTAATAATACTGTGTATTTAATCAATTCTTTTCTCAACTGAACCCTCCCCCCCCCCCTCCTAAAAAAAAAACTATCTGATATTGTTTCAAATACAAACAAATTTATAAAACCATTAACCATAGAGAGAATGACGAATATATATATAGGCCTACACAAAATTAAAATATGATACTAAAAGAATTACCAGTTTTAATCTAGATAGATGAGATTCAGTGTGGTTCCGAACCAACCCCAAACTAACTTTAAATAATTATTACAGCAGTATGATACACACCCCATGATAAAAACCACCCCCGTAATGCCTCTTAACTCCCCAAATACGCGTATATTTGACGACCCAACACGCGTACTGTGTTGTCTCATTAGGCAATGTTGGTAGTATATATACGAGGGAAGGGTAGGTTTTATTTAATATTCCTGCGGGGCCTATCGATTAACTAGGGGTTAACAGGCGAGGGGGTGGGGTGAAGGGGGTTGCGGGGTGTTTATGCTAAACCATTTGTTATTGGGTGAGTAATTTAGTTAGCAGCGAATGACTTTCGATGAAGCTTTGCGATGGAAGCAAGGTTCGGATGAAGAGTGATTTAGTTTTCATTATTATTGGATTACGAAGTCTTTGACACACTGACGATGAATCAATTTTGTAGTTTATCGAGGTGGGAGTTTCTTCTTTGACTTTATATCATTCGATTAGAAACGTTTTTAGGGGGTGAAATGAAATGTGAATTGATTAAAAAAATGTAGTTGCTATAAATTAATAAAACTGACTTTGTTTTGAGATCATGACAAATCTCATGTTTGTTCCGACAGAGAGGGGAAATTAAATACAGAATATGTTGAAAAATAAGATTCTCATTTGAAAGAGGAAAATTTTCTCGAAGATCCTTCAGATTATTCAGATCAAAGACAAGTGAACCTTTCAAATGTGAAATAGTATACGACATTCCACCATTTGCATCCAATTTGAATTCAAAGTTCATTTTTCGTGCAATCACAAATTATAAATTTGTTGCTGGGAGTGATATACTTTTTTTTTTTTAATAACATCGAAACTTGATACAAAACCATTGTTCCCCAATTAAGGCTAAGGATGAAAGATAAGATCGTTTGAAAGGGACATCACAAGGGCGATCTTACCACCCCATTTTGATTATTTAAAACTAATGGTCTTCAACACCAGGACTGCGCTGTCTGTGACCATAATTTTTCGCCGTAGATAAAAGTCTTTCAGTATAAACACACGAATGCTGATATCTTCCACTTAATATACTAGGCCTATGGGCTGAATTAGAGTGGTCAAGAAGTCTTGTTTGTATTTTCATACCTCCATTAACTTCTCACTTCTACTGTCATTGATCAAATATCTTATTAACCTCCATCAATATTCCATCTTCATCTCTAATGCCATATCTATTATTATTCTCGAGCTTTTGTGTTGAATATTCATTCCTATAATTCTGTGTCATTAGGCCATACCAACTATTTGATCAGAGATTGTGAGTAAAAATTGAACCAACACAGATCATTTTTTTTTTACTAACATCGAAACTTGATACAAAATCATTGTTCCCCAATTAAGCCTATGAATGAAAAGTAGGATCGTTTAGACGGGGCACCACAAGGACGATCTTACCACCTCCAAAAAATACTAATTAAAATCCAAGTTTAATCAATACATTTCAAATTTAGAGCATATATCATAAAATCAGAACGACAAAATAGTGTATAACATTTATACACTCTAATATTATTTTCATATTATTGAATCAATACGTTACATTTATATTCACCTACAGGGTAAAAACTACCCCCGCTCCCCACTTTAATCCTCAATACATCTATTACGTCATCAAGCTTAGATCTGTATTCACTCAACGCGATTAGAACGACATCTGAAGGCGACTTTATTAAGTTTCTAAGCTCGAGCTTTTTCCCAACAATGCGACACGAGAAATCTAATTAAAGCAAAACACTATTCGCATTCACAGCGGATTATTTGTGAAACTTGGTTTTAATGAAAGTCGATATTTGACGCGTCGTTTAGATGCGTCATTGAGGCCAGATTAACATATGGAGGAGTGATGAATGGAGCTGCGGTGTGAATAAAGTGTAATTTGAAAATTCAATTTCGATGAAAAAACATTTTTTTCATCATTATCATCATCATTATCATTATTTGATGTGCAAAGTTTTATTATCATTTTTTCGAAGAAAGAATCACATGTTCATGAAGAAATAGTAGCCTATAATTTCTACACACCTCTATTTGGTCAATATTTGTATGAAATATTTTTTTTCCCTCAATAACATCGAAACTTGATACAAAATCATTGTTCCCCAATTAAGGCTAAGGATGAAAGATGGGATCGTTTGGACGGGGCACCACAAGGGCTATCTTACCACCACATTTTAAATGTTCATAACCAATGAACTTCAACACCAGGACTGCGCTGTCTGTGACCATAATTTTTGCCGTAGATAAAAGTCTGAAAATAAAAATAAAAATGATATAAAATATATATAATTATATTAATATGAAATAATATAAGATATACATGGATATATTATATAAATGTATATATATATATATATATATATATATATATATATATATATATATATATATATACTATATATATATATATATATATATATACATATATATATATATATATATATATATATATATATATATATAAAAAAAAAAAAATATATATATATATATATATATATATATATATATATATATATATATATATATATATATATATATATATATATATATATATACATATATAAGTTATATATAAATATATAAAATAATATATTTGATAAAAATAATGAAATATAATGGAATATATCATTAGAAATTCAACGATTGTCTGAGATAGGTGGGGTTCACTAAATTGAAAGTGGTCTTCCACCCAAAACTTTTGATAAATAATAAAATTGTAATAATGATAGTTAATGGCACAAATTAACAATTTTTTTATTTTATTTTCATTTTCATGCAATGACTATAAGAGTGTGGGTCTAATGGTGACATGATAATTTAATGAGGATCGAATGGTAATAAAATGTACTAAAAATTATAATAAGGAGTTTCAAGTAAGAGGAAATATTAAAGAAGTAATGATGATTGTGAGAGGTAGGGGAACTCAGAATCAAGTTTCAATATAGGCCTATTCGTAAAAACACGTTGAAAAAAGGTATAAAATATCTGGTAGAACATTACATTGTTCAGTTCTACGCGTCCTGAATGTGAGTATAGTGATAACAGTCTTGGGTCTTTAGAAGTCTTGGTCTTGAAGTTTCAGTTTTCAGTTACGGCTAAATTCTGTGAAAGATGTACAAATTCAATTTTAGTTCAGTGGAATAGAAGGTTTCTGAAATATCATCAAAGGATTTCGATGGATATAACATCATCCTAACGAAAACTTATTGGAATACAAATCCATTACATTTTGTCTTTGAAGGATTGTAATCAATTTTTTCTCCCTTTTAATTCAGTCTCCATGCACGACGTACCAGTCGATATAATTGCAGAAAACTAGAATTAAAGGAGCTAATTTGTCTTTTTTGCGACACAGAAACTGAAATCGATTAATTATCTTCAACGACTGTGAAGTAACAGTTCATTCGAAGTAGACATGCATAGATGTAGAAAGATAGAGAAAGAGAGAGAGCGAGAGAAATATAGATGGAAAGAGAGAGATAGAGAGAGAGCGAGAGAGAGAGAGAAAGAGAGAGGGAGAGAGAGAGAGAGAGAGCGAAAGAGAGAGAGAGAGAGAGAGAGAGACATATACAGAGGGAGAGAGAGAGAGAAAGAGAGAGAGAGAGACATATAGAGAGGGAGAGAGAGAGAGAGACTTATAGAGAGGGAGAGAGAGAGAGAGACTTATAGAGAGGGAGAGAGAGAGAGAGACTTATAGAGAGGGAGAGAGAGAGAGAGAGACATATAGAGAGGGAGAGAGAGAGAGAAAGAGATACATAGAGAGGGAGAGGGAGAGAGAGAGATAGAGAAAGAGAGAGAGATAGAGAAAGAGAGAGAGAGAGAGAGAGAGACAGACAGAGAGAGACAGAGAGAGAGAGAGAGAGGTTGTCTCGCTTTTGTAATAACGATTAAATCTCAATTAAGCTGCCTCATTTAATCCCAGCAAGTCGTATAGAGCCAACAAGTCAGACGAATAACGAAATGACGTGTTTTTTTCGCACACTGAAAATGACTCGCGGGAAGGGTTGTTCAGTGCGCATGTGCACGACGGTGGCGCTATTGTCTGGTGGGCGTGGCGTGGTACTAGTAATTAACAGAGCCTGGTGACGTCACGGTGATCACGCTCTCGTCCATACAATCAATGATCAGATACAGGAAACAATTAGGAATGAATCTGAATGATAACAAATTATCAGAATAATTGAGTTGATTTGGTTCAAATAGGAAAGATTGAAAATACGGCTTTTTTAAATTTTGCATCGGCCTACCTGAATATTCATCGAACTTATCCTTGTTCTCCGATATTGGAACCTGATTCAAAATCTCTTTGTTTCCCAATTGCACGAGATAAAGAGAGAGAGATAACTCTCTCTCTCTTGAACGCAATCAAGAATATAAGTTAGGTCTTAAATATGTAAATGAAAACGATTTTAAATAATTCAAAAATAAGACATTGTTACCGGCACATGCAGCGCAGTTTTATGTGATTCGGTAGGTGAGGGGAAATATCTGACCTGGTTCAATCCCCGTCACCGTCCATCTTCACATGATTTTTCCGGGGTTTTCCTACATGTGGTTCAGGCTAATGCTGAGTTGGATCCCACAATATAGGCCACCGCCGCTTCCTTCCCCTATCCTCTCCATGACATAAGAACTCTCCATCATCCCACCATCTCATTAATCATCCACCTGACGCCAATAGATTACAGTTATCATTACAGTGCGTCGTCAAACCTGAAATATATATATATATATATATATATATATATATATATATATATATATAACAAATTGTTCGACTAATTTTTGTTCAGGTGTAGTGAACCATTATGACGCAATCAGTCGCTACACCACCGCACACCGCTGTCTCATGTCTGACAAACCAGGCAACCATCCCAAGCATATTGATCCGTGTGCAAAACTACAACAATCGTCAACACCCATTAACCTATCAGTGGCCATCATGACACGACCGGGTCAACTGTGCTCCACTGCGCGACATTCGGGCGTGCTCGGCCACACTTCGTTCGTCCTAGTCACGAGTAGATCGGGTGAACATTTTAAGTCAGCTGCACTTTTGGGGTATAGTGGAAAGGCACGTGTAAGGGGTACTGGTTCGATCCCCATCACATCCCATTTTTTTTTTGTATTCATAACGCCTTTTGACCATGGTGAATCTTTTGAATTGAAGGTGCTGGAGAGCGATTACAGAAATAGGGATACAACGAAGAGTGAATGTGGGCTTGGCGTGTGAAAATACCGTGAGAGCTTCTATTTCGGGAAATTGGTTAGAGCACAGAGGAGCTGTGGTTAGATGTTTTTCGGTCAGGTCATGATCGTTCTCTCGAATAGACACATCCTCTTTCCAAGTTGAACACGCCAAGCACGATCACTCTTGGTAGTATATCTATTCCAGTATTAACTCTTTAGTCACCCCTTTGAATTGCTTCCATTCTTTTCGATTGTTTTTATTCCATTTTTTCTTAACTACTGGACGAAGTATGGCCCAAAATGCTCGCATGTCACGCAGTGGAGCAGGGTTGACCCGGTGTGGCAGTATTTCTTTACTGTGGTATAACATTATGTACAGTAATGATATCCCGGAAGGAGATTATGTACTGTAAACTTATCCCGGGATATTATTACTGTACAGTACAAAAATCCCGGTAGATTATTATGGGAGCTGGTATATTATTATAGCATTAAAAAACATATCAGTAATAAAATACTGGGGAAAAATCAGAGAGAAAAAAAGTACCTGTTGTGCACCTTTCAGTATGATCTTATCCCAGTGTGTTTTATTTTAGTCACCCTATGTAGTGGTTGCGCATTATTGGTTATGTAAAAATCCCTCTTTTGGTATTGTGGGAATTTTTCTCTCTGATTTTTTCCCAGTATTTTATTACTGATATGTTTTTCAATGTTATAATACTATACCAGCTGCCATAGTAATCTACCGGGATTTTTGTACTGTACAGTAAAGTTATCCCGCAGTGAAACGATTCCTTTACACCGGTCGTATCTGGGCCGTATCCAGTATGCCGTGAAGATGACACAGTACAAATAGCTTCTTGCTAAAACTTCAAAATGACTGAGATAATTTGATTGAAAACAATAAAAATACCGATTTCAATATTTCTGGACACTGAAAATGTTGAAAACTCGTCCGTTTTCCACGTCAATGGTCTGAGTTTTCAATTACAAATTGCAAGTTCAATAAAATGGGTTCAAACCCGGGCACTGGTGACGTCCAAACTCTCAAGACACCAAACTGGATGTCATTCCCAGAATCCTAGATAACCTCACCATACTGTTTCCCACCTGATTAGAATCATCTACATGGCTATGTTATTCGTGATTAAAAGCTAACCAGGCGGCAGCACTGTCGAAGTGGGCGATTGGCCGTCCGGAGGCAGTTAGGCCTAGATGTCATGTTGTTGTATGCTTACACACATTATGTTTGTAATTAATATTGTAATTTTGATAATGAATAATTTTAGTGTTTTTAATTTTGTATTTAATATTGTAATTACACATTAATTAATTTGTATATAATTGGAAAGTGTCTGCCTCCGCCTAGTTCACTGAAACGTCACCAGATGTCAGCCACTTTGCTTTTAATCGCGAATACATTTATAGAAAGTATAATGGGGTGGATTCGAACCTGGGCATCTCATCGCAA
>OZ023336.1:30773916-30833639 GCA_964007535.1 Brachyptera risi
AATTTGTTGCAGTGTTATTACTATTGAAATGAGAATTAATGACATTAACTCAATATATACGAATTCGACTTTCAAATTATCAATGATAGGGCCTATGTCCAATAACGTGAGTCTGTTGGAGTTGTTATTGTTGAGTACTGAATAATTTTACTCATCTTCTGAATTTTCACAAATTCTCCAATTATCTCTATAGGGTGTTGGCACGTAACAAACGACAAACAATCGTTACTATAGCAATACAGCGAACTGGTGGACTACCAAATATTCTGATTGGTCAATTCCAACTAGTGCACATTGTTGTCTGTCTCTTTCAACAATGGGTGACGTCCGTTGAGAGTACCCTATATTGCGGAAAAAATGGCGGACTCACGGAGATTAGAACATTGTTGACTGAACGTGCCAACTTGCTAAAGGTTCATTCTATGCTGGGATAATTTGAGAATTCATATTTGTAATAATTTTAATCCAATCAAATGAGAAATAGAACTGGAAACATTCCTTATTGTTTCAACAATCAATGATTGACATGAAGTCACTCATTGTTATCCAATCAATGCTGAGAATCACAAGGTAGGATCGTACGGACAGGTCACCACAAAAGCTATCTCACCAGAAAACACGTCTAAAAATATTATCAATCAATAAAAAGTTGAAATAAAAAACAAGAAAAATATTGAAATATTGCTTCACAGTCACCAAACCATAACTCCATATTAGTCCGCTAGTCTGTTAGTTTCCTGAAACGTTTGCAGCGTGATTTACATCGTGTGGGTGGTTACCATGGTAACCGTGGTAACCACGGTGGTCGCCATGGTAACAAGGGGTAGCCACACAAGTGACGGGTTTATTGCCGCGGAAGGGTGTATAAGTAAGTCGCTACAGTTGAGTTATAGCGGTACTTTGTTAGGTTAGGAAGTTTACTTTCACTTCAGGATAAGAACACTATCTTGGAGAGGTATATTATGTGATGTACTCAATTGTTTTAGTTGATAGATTATCTAATATATGTGGAGTAGTGTGTTTGAATCGAACGGTTCAAGATAGCTTTTTCACTCGGGTTTGTTTAGGATCACGTGGGGGAGTTGATTAAGCTCAATATCAGTATTTAGTGATGACTTTCAAAGGTTTGGTATATCAAAAACACAAGCATCTTCGTTAAAATCAGAAAAAATAGGTTGATTCCCAGGTAAAAAGTATGTTATAGACGTATGCCATTGGTGATTATTGTGTGTATAGGGTGAATAATTCCTCTACATATATATTTTTTTCATAACATCGAAACTTGATACAAAATCATTGTTCCCCAATCAAGGCTGAAATCATATCATCATAAATATATCATCAAATAAACATAATATATCATTTATAAATATATCATTCTGGTGGTTCTGAAAGCTCTGTTTTTCTGAAATAAAAATGTTGATAATTTAAACCGTTTTGAGTTGATCAAAAAGATACTGATATTTCGCTGAAACGACTCTCAATGCACTCTTAACACTCTCAATGAACTACCCCACTAACATTCAGATCATTCAGGGGTGATATCAGAAGGCTTGAGATGATAGATGAACGTTGACAAGGGATGTGCATCACGAGGGACACATGAACTAATAATCAATTAAGACAGAGCTTAAAAAAAAACTTGATGAAAGATTCGAAATAATGATACATAGTCGTTCAGAGTCCATATGATCAACTTAGAAATGTTCCATTTTAAATTGTAATCCTCTTGGACGAAAATGAAAATAAATAAATAAATACAATTTTCAAGGGAAGAATAATCATTCCATAGGCCCATCTTTCACATCTTTCAGAGAAGGTTCAACATAACAAAGTTCAAAAATGAAAAAATATATACTGAAACCATAAGCCAAAAACCAAATTGCGAATATATAGAACACGCAACCATAATCATAACGAAATCGAATGGGCCCAATTTTGTTTTGAATTGAAAATAAACCAAAACATCTATCAAAATAGGTTGATCTCACTCTAAATTCTTGTTCTTTGATATATAACTCTACTCTCAGAATATACTGTCACTCTCAATAGTTATCTCTTCTCATCACGAGGTATTTTATTTAACTTCTTCAACAGCAATCATATAGTAGTTTGACCGACTGGCCTAATGAAGGAACAATTAAACCCTGATCGTTTATATGGAACACCACTTAAACATCTATCTTTAACGATGATGTTAACTTAAACCGCATGTTTTACCTTTGTTCTATCGTCATTAATGGGTCATTCGACAAGCACTTAGGCACAATTAAGCGGCGTGTACTGCGCAGGTCATGGCCATATCAACAAGTGGTGACATTAGGTTTTAAAAGGTTTCACGTTTAAATTGTTGAACGGTGACCGGAAGACGGTTGTAAACGATGCTGGTTTGACTTGGAACTTTATAATGCAGGTGACGTAATGAGACATAAATAAACAGATAGATCCGACGTTCCGAGGTATTTTAGAGATCTGAATGCATTTTGAACAACTTCGTTCATTTTTTTTGGACCTGAAACTTGATATATTTTTTTTTTTTTTCTAATAACATCGAAACTTCTACAAAATCATTGTTCCCCAATTAAGGCTATGGATGAAAGATAGGATCGTTTGGACGGGGCACCACAAGGGCGATCTTACCACCCCATAAAACTTAAACAAATAACAAAAAACTTGATATTGGAACTATTTTTCCTAATTGAGACATGGGTGAAAGATAGGATCGTTCAAATGGGGTGGACATGTTTACCATCCCAATAAATAATCAATAAGATGACTCATTTCACAAAAAAAAAAAACATGGGAAAAAATGTTAGCGATGGAAAATAATTCAAACTGTATTCACATTGGGATTTTTGAAAATCTTCATACAAAATCTTCATGAGATGACTGGATCACTTTTGTCGTGCCCCGTCCGAAAGATCCTACATTCTCACCCTCGGTCTTGACTGAGGACAATGTGCTTTTGTCAAGCTCAGCATGGTTTCAGTATATCCGAAAACTGATTAATTTCCAGACATTTTCAGAAATAAGAATCACAAACACAATGGAATTGAGGGGGTCAGAAGCCAACTGGAATAAGTGACATTAGAGAATAAATGCGGAAGGTATTGTTCATCATGGCTAATATACTAGTCTTTAGCGGCCAAAGGGTATAAGTGCAGTTTGAAGATGGTGGCGACACCTGTTCCATTCGAAAGCAGCACTTATTCCGTTCGGCCTCCTAAACACAAGTCTATAAGCTATGATGAACAGGACCTAACTCATTTATTTTCGAATGTCACTTATTCCAGTTGGCTTCTGACCCCCTCAATTATTTTTGTTATTATTATCACGTCTTTATTGACAACAGGGCAAGCCCCACAAGTGCAATATGTTATAACACAAACACAGTAAATAGTAATAGTATACATAAACATAAAACTTATAGCGATCCATAGCTATATTGGTCAAGCATAGTCGTAGATTGTCGCACATTTGAAAAAAATTGTTCGGGATGTCCATATTCTATTTATAAGTTTATTTCAATATCTGTTGAAAATTTCACGACACGTATATATTTTTGGAAAATTTTACTTTTTCATATTCAATAATAATTATCAGTTTGTTACTTACCACTATTTTGATGCGGAACCATTCATAATCAAACAATAGTTCTCCCCTAACCGTTGGTTTCATTTGAATACATAGGCCTACTTGTATCAACGAATAGATCGAAAATTTGAGTTTCATAAAATCATATCAATTTCCTATACAATTTTTTTTTGAACGAATTTTAATATTCAATATGAGAAAATTTTGAGTTTTTAGAAATTTTTTATAAAATCATATCAATTGCCTATACAATTTTTTTCACGAATTTTGATATTCAATATATGAATAGCTTATACATCTTAATCACTATCATAACTAACCACTCCATCACACCAAACCATAAAGCATCAGTAAATCTTTTGACATCTGAAATTGATTCACTGAAAATATTTATTACACTTTTTATTGACATTTCCTTTCAACAATCGTTTCGATTCCATATGTAATCAACCCCTATTGTCCATCTGTGTGGCATTAGTGAAAACACCCTCAAGATAAAATCACACCAAACTACCCTTTAGCACAACACTTAGCCCCCTCCCTCCCCCTCCCTGTCTACGGCGCATTATACCCCCCTGCGATATAAGTGAGCATATGATCACCCCCCACCCCCACCCCGATCAGGACAATATGGGAACGGCGTCGGGATCAGAAAGGAAATCCGGGGTATCTATCATGTATATGATATGAAGCACCCCTTACCCCTCGTGTGACTTCCTCCCTCTACCCCCCCCCCCCCCCCCCCGCCGAATCATCAAGCCTTTCATCAGGGTGCGAAACAAAGCTTAGTACAATTATTACACTGCACTGATGAGGAAAAAGGTGTAATACTGTGTATTTGGTTGCGATTGAGGGTGAGTGGTTGGTATGATTTGTCCTTATGTTATTTTGATAATTGTGGACATATTTAAGTTACATTTATATTCGATTTTATCTTTGATGTTAATCCACATCTATATATTTGGTTCACTTTATTTCTGACTGTATTGTTTTCCTTCCATTCTGTTTCGAATAAGATAAAGAATAAAAAGATTCATGGATTGAAATTGAAATTGAATTTGATTGAATAATTCACAACCGAATTATCGTGAAATGAGCATTTGTTTCATATAATTATCAAGATGGTTGAATATTAAATTTTAAATACCTTTCAATTTTATGATTTGTTTCATTTGTGACACAATTCCATTCGAGGCATTCTTCTCCAGCTTTATTCATTCATCACATATTCGCTTTGCCACGCCTAAAGAGCATATACTGGAATAAAGTTGACTCGGTTGTGTGACATGGGTTTGGGTGTCCAACCTTACCAGAACCCTAACCACATTCTATTGAAAAGTGCCCTGAGGCCCATGTCACACGACCGAGTCGACTTTATTCCGGTGTTACGCTCTTCAGCCACCCTTTGGCTTCATGATGAATGCCAACTATGCTGAATGTGAATGATAAATGAGAGTGACAGAAGATCAGAGAATTGATTTCGTGCCATTTCCCCCCCAAAAAAATTCAGTAATTCACTTCAAATACTGAGTAAATACTTGTAAACCATCAAGCTGCATGGTCTTCCATGAACGCGGTTTGCGTTTCGATTTCGCAAGGCGGTGGAATTGAGGCGAGCTCAACGTCACTGATTGGTCGTTTTATCATCATGGTGGCTTAAAAAACCGCTTAGCAAATTCGCTAAGCGAACACCGCGTTCATGAAAGTCCAGCTTCAGTCGACCATGACGGGAATCAAACCCCGGTCTCCTAAACGACAAGACTGATCCACCAAGTCACTCTCTCTGCACATCGTCGACTTCCAGCTATCGGTAAAGTTAATGAAATTCGATGTGAACATAATTTATTTTCATTTCTCTTCGCCGGTCAAGTTGGTCTAATCGTCTACACGTAGCTTAACGTATCTTGTCCAACACGTAGCTACGTGCAGCTATACGTGCTGTCCATGTTAACCCGCGGTATTGATGAATATTCAGTGTACGTCGCCAAGAAAACATAGATTACTTGTAGAAAGTAGACGATTACCAAGCAATCATGTTACTTAGGAGTGATATAAAGTACGCTATACGGTTTAAGATTGTAGCATTGTATAACATTCGGGGAGAAAGATGTAGTTCATCATGTTCACGTTTGAGTTGGGTATGAGACGTTGATAATTGTTTGGTTGAATAAACTTGTGAACAGCTGGGATATTTGGGTGTATAGATCAACGGATAATTATATTATTTTCATCCATTCTTATTTATTTTGAGGTTTTTATGGAAAATATTGATGATTGACATTGAACATTGAACAACCGATCCTTATTCAAAATGACCCAAAAAATAATGGAATTCAAATCAACTGTTTGGGTAATCTAGAACACTATATTGAGTTTTGTTCGAGGGGTTATAGCAACTCTTGAAATATGGTGTACACTTGTCATGAAATCTTCCTGATATTCTTTAAAATTCTCTGCAAATCCCTTGCAATCTTCTTGAAATCCCGTGAAATCTCCGTGAAATCCTGTGCAATCTGAAATCAGGTGTACACCAAATGTACTAGTGGTTCACCCCTCGGTTTTGTTCAACAAATGAAGCCTGATATTAATTTTGTGATGAGATGAATCGAGGATTTCGATTCCGCTGGAAGATGGTTGTGTATTTACACAACCCATGAGCATTATTCTGGACTCGAACCCACACTCGACAAGATTCCGGTCCCCAAGAAAACGCCTTCACTGACTAGGCTGGATGGACAATAATACCCAGAGAAAGAGCACCATCGGAATGAAAATTGATTTATATATAATTTTCATCGTTTCATCTTCGAACGTTTATTGTTCTACCAACATTTTCAAAGTATATTTAAACAATTTACAATTTTTGTCTCCACCTTTATGAGCAACATTAACGAAAATGTAATCAATTACCGTCTCTCCAGTCATTTAATGGTCCCAAGTCTTCATCTCAAGACACTGTTGTGTAAATATCTCCATTTGAAAAGTGTAGTTTATATTGTCATGAAGTAATTACATCTTCACCTGAGTTTCGTGTACACAACGTTCCTCGAGTGACAAGGGCTGTGGAAGACGTGGAAGTTTGTAACGCGATCATCAGTCATGGAGGATAAGATCCCGAGCTAACGTCGCTTACAATTAAACGCTTCGAGTAAATGCTCTGGCCTTACACCCATTCATCTTGATCCAAATTCCATTTGAACTTCAATTTACCCACCTTGCTTCTATCTCTTATTCTCACCCACCTTCTCTCTCACTCACTCTATTTATATCTCTCTCCTTCTCTGTATATCTCTATGCCTCTCTCTCTCTTTCTCTCTTTTCCACTCTCTCTCTCTCTCTTCCTCCCTCCCTCCCTCTCTCTCTCTCTCTCTCTCTCTTTCTCTCTTTTCTCTATCTCTCTCTATTTCTCTCTCTCTCTCTTTCTCTCTCTCTCTCTCTCTCTTTATCTCTCTCTCTCTTTATCTCTCTCACTCTTTTCTCTATCTCTCTCTCTTTATCTCTCTCTCTTTTCTCTATCTCTCTCTCTTTTCTCTCTCTCTCTTTATCTCTCTCTCTCTCTCTCTCTCTCTCTCTCTCTCTCTATCTCTCTATCTCTCTCGCCTATTGTCTTGTCAATCATCAAAGACTACATTACCAGCACTTGGGCAGGTCTCTTGCATTGAAACCCTTTCACTGCACTATAATACCATACATCATCTCCCGGTTCGACCGGGTGTCTCCGCGTATCTCTCAATGACGGCGGTCGGTTGCCTCGAGCCTGCAAGATGTCGGTGTATATAGAACTCTATTTCCTGTCCAAAGATCTGCATGTGTGTACTGGAGAGATATGATCACCTGTGTTATAATTACTGCCAGGTTGGTACTGAATATACTAACAACCACGAGTTTAGTATTCATACCAACATAACGATCTGAACTGTTATTTGTGTTGTCATGGTTACACAAATCTGAACGAATTATTTTTAAGGACGTCACATTACAGATACTAAATTTCAACGAATAATTACAATAATCCTTCTTTCATCTTTAGAGAAAACTTTTTTTTTTAAAAAACATCGAAACTTGATACAAAATCATCGTTTTCCAATTAAGGCTATGGATAAAAGATAGGATTGTTTGGACGAGGCACCACAAGGGTGATCTTACCACCCCATTTCGATTAGATACAAGTCTTTCATTTTCCAAATGTCCAAGTTTTCCGTTTTTTCAAAAGTCCGAAAGTTTATTTACCGAAAGTTCTCAGAGAAAACCAGAAATAATCTTCCCAATTTCAGGAAATTAAATTGATTCACTTATCTTCCAGGATTCTGAATTCTTTCTCAGTCGTGACGTGAACATTACTCGATTCTGTTTATGTTTCTCTACAGAATCGGTTGATATCTGCTCACACTAACGTGCATGGACTTGCTTTGCCTACGATTCACCAATTCTAGTTTGTAATTCACAAAAGATCATAACTCTGATATGGCTTAAAGTCACGACAATTTCTAGAGATAATACCATATTTGATCTATTATTTCTGATTTTTTAATTTCAATGAATAATGGATTGATGATAATAATGGATTCAATCGAAAATTTGGATTGACAAATGGAAAATAATATATCAAATATGGTATTTATTATCTCTAGAAATTGTCGTAACTTTAAGCCGGATCAAAGTTAGGACCTTTTGTGAATCTGGGCCTAGCGCATTATCCACAAGAATCAGACTGTGGATGTGTATAAATATATCTTCATGACTTGCACTATACCATTCATAACATGATCCGCACTATTTACCTCGTGACCTGCACTATAGACCATTTAACGTGGTTTCCTGCTCGATCTGCATTGAAACCTCCGCGCTATCGGATCATCACCATGATTACAAGACGATGATACTGACTATCCTGCGCAGTAGGGGGTGAACCGTGTACAGATCTGCGCATGCCACGTGATACAGCCCCCCTGCGAGGTGCGGCAGGGTGGGGTAGACTCGAAACCGCCGCGCGTTCGAGGCGAACAGATGGAAGAAACGGTCGATTGTCGTGTCGAATTCTCGACATTGTTGTCATCGACAAAATGATGACTGAATTCGTCATCGAAATATTTCGTTTATAAGATCCTGGATGGCGAAGATTTTTTTCAATTGTTGAAATAGTTTCCCACAGTTGGTAATTAATTTCTACAGTGAGTTTTTTTTACTAGATGGGAATTAGCTATTGTGGAATGTATGGGAGTGTAGCCCAAGATGCTTTGAGGGTCCCGTTGGTTTGCCGGTTAGAGATGGTGTCCTCACTTCCTATCCCTTCCATGTTGAAAATATGTACCAATTCACTGGCGACATTTGAAGAATTATCGATCGTGCCTATGTAGTAAAGTAAAAAAAAAACTAACTTCAAGTGCACGTCACCTCAGCTGATAACAGCTGTCATCAAGTTTTGCGTTGGCATCGCCTCAGCTAATAACAGCTGTCGTTAATTTTGTCAGTCTGTTAGCCGTTTCTACAAAACAACACTAGATAGAGCAGCGATCAATGCTTCTCCGAAAAGTAGGCCTACTTAAGAAATGGATCTAGGTGGCCTGGCGATTAGCCACGCCTATCACTAGTGGTCAATTAAGGCTGTGGATGAAAGATAGGATCGTTTGGACGGGGCACCACGAGGGCGATCTTAACGATTGTTGCGTGTTTTATAATAGAGATGGTGGAATATTCCACAGCCAACACCATCATTGAGAATATATCTTCATCAAAAACTCTCGTCGCATCGTTAAAATAATATGATACTCATAACCTGTAATTTATGAGCACTAAAATTTTTCATCAAATAGAGATTTTGAAAAGTGCTCATTAACTCGAAATTAAACTGGGAATAGAGGATTTGCTGCCAACTAATAACGTGGTCTTGATTGTTTTCCACATTTTCTCATTGTGTTTCATATTATATTATCATCAATAGGTTGGTCGAGGATTGAAGCTGTTTATCTGCTTAGATACCGATGTTATATTAATTCACCAATCAAGATAATGTCTTGAAATAACTTGAATATCCAAGCTGTTTTATTTTAGTTGTATACGCTTGACAGTTATGCGACATGACTGGAATAGATATAACTTACATCATCTTAAAGCTATTATAATTGTCTATGTTTCTCGCGCATTAGAATTTTGATATCTCACACCGTTCAAAAGTTATCATCAAGAAACTGATATTTCGATACATCGACTACTAAGCACTCGTAAGATCATTCTTTAACGACACCATCTATATCAATGTCCCACATTACTAATGAAATGCCATCTCTCAGATAGTTTGGTTTGCACCTGTGGGTATTGTGATGGGGAGGGGGGGGGTCAAAGAATGCAGTTAAAAGAGGAGGGGGGTGGGAATCTATGCGCCCACTCACTTCATTATTCGCTTTCGAGTCCCACAGACCAGAACCTCCCCACTTTGGGCCCCATTGTTGCACCCTAACCGTACTGTGTGTGTATGGCACCCGAGGAATGAAAAGAGGCCCACTATATTATTGAGGAAAATAACTGTCCAAGAGAGCAGAGAAATAAAGTTGATTTACAGCACGAATTTCATCCGAATTCGTAATAATAAACCTTCTTTTAAACAAGTTACCAAGTTCTGTGTCATTTTGAAACTGTAAACTGGAATCTCTCTAAGGAATCCAAAGTGATACTCCCAATCGTCTATGACGGCAGTCGTTCGATGAACTCATTCCGAATTATATCCAATATGATATGAATGCATTTTGTTCTGAATATATTCAAAATTCCCAAATTATTCCCATGTGTTATCAGTCCCTAGGATGTATTTTGTGTATGCATATTCATTTTGAATACATTCGTTTCTTCATATTTCCTCAGTACATAATATGGACTCCGGAAAGAACGACAGCTTTGTGAAGTGTGTGATCTGACATACTAACAATTGTCTAAATAGCCTAATATTATTATTCTCCCCATTGATTCACTCTAATTGAAATAAATTTCATTTTTCATGTATTTTCATGTATTTTTCATGTATTTTCATGTATTTTTCATGTATTTTCATGTATTTTTCATGTATATTCGTATGAGTATATTTCATCTTCGAATTTCTGTATTATCTATGATTACATCTTTTTTTCTCTTAATTTTCGCCTTGAAGTAATTTACTATACATCGAATGTAACGTTCTTATTACATCGTGTTTCAGTACGCTGTGATACCACATTATACCTGCGTTATGTTGCAGAAAAAACTTACACTTTATCATCATGATTTTCCAAGTAAAAGTATCTTTTCTACTCTTTGGGAGATGTCATTTTCTCTGTGAGTGGACCAGTTCATACCTCTCTCTCTCTCTCTCTCTCTCTCTCTCTCTCTCTCTCTCTCGCTCTCTCTCTCTCATCTCTCGCTCTCTCTCTCGCACGCCAAGTAACTCGTATAGCTTATGTAGTTTACGAATGCCTTTCAGATTTATCAACCGGAGACCAACCAGACCCAACAAGAATGACTTTAAAGTTATTGTAAAGCTATCTCTCAAGAAGGCCAATACAATTGACATCGAGGACTTGTCATTTCTCAACTGAATTGTTGCAATAAAATCTGTGTGGTGTGGCCTCAAAGCATATCTGCAAGCGTGCATCGATCAGTAATCCCATAGTTCACATGGAAAACGATGTATATAAGATTGTAAACTTGATACAAAATCACTGTTTGCCAATTGAGGTTTTGAAGGATAGGATTGTTTGGACGGGGCTCCACAAGTGCGATCTTAAAAACCAAAATGATAATGAAAAATAGGATAACTCATCTAAAAAACAATGCATATTGAGGTGGTAATTTTACGGTCGGAAAATAATTTGAACATTCACAGTGGAAAGTAGAAAATGAAATTGTTTGTTCATAATGGATTATTTATATTGTGAAGAATTGAAATTAGAAAACATTCGATAGTGAAAAAGTAATTAAGTTGATGAGTATTTCGATTTTCTCAATCATATCGGTTCAATATACCGATTGTTTTGATTATTAGGATCTATTGGCGTCGGTGAATGATGAATAAGATTGTGGGGGTGAATGTGAATTGTTTTTTATCCGGTTTTTGTACCACGGAACCCGACGAACGTTTCCCGGGTTCCCGGGAAGGAACCCGACGTGGCTTGATCCCAATAAATCAGTTATATCAGAGTTTACTTTTACGAATGAATATAAAACAGTGTAAACCTCTGTCAGGATGGTCAACAATGCTTGATGGTAATCGATATATCATCCTTCACTGCTTTCATCGAAAATAATACATATTTGTGAAAATCTACGAAAAAAACTTCGGAATTTTTGAACAATTGTGTACAATTTCACAACTGATGAAGAATTATTCCGTTCAAGTTTATATTCAACCTTTTACATGCTACAAAATAGAGGAACCCCATCATGTTGATAAGGTTACCATAGCAACTAGATGGAATAGTTAGTGACAAGCTACGTGTTACTGAAGTTGGGAATGAAGAAGAAATTAGAGGGACATTGTTGTAAACTTACTACAACAATGTTTGGCATCACTTGAAAGATGCATCAAAAATTGAAAAAAATCGAACCATTTAATTGAATGAATTGGGTGATGTCACATCTTGACTATTATTTGCAGAACCACCCCAACAACAGCTGGGTTATTTGGGGGTGGAAATAAGAAGATTATGGAAAAAGAAGAAATTACCGTGACCAAAAAGACGCTCACAAAGACCTACGCTGTATGCGGGACTCGAACCCACGCCCAACGAAGACTCAAATTTCTGAATCTGTGCTGACTGAGCTACGGAGAGTGGCAATGCTATACATCATGAATATATATATATTTATATATATATATATATATATATATATATATATATAATATATATATATATATATATATATATATATATTATATATATATATATATATATATATATATATATATATATATATATATATATATATATATATATATATATATATATATATATATATATATATATATATATATATATATATATATATATATATATATATATATATATATATATATATATATATATATATATATATATATATATATATATATATATATATATATATATATATATATATATATATATATATATATATATATATATATATATATATATATATATATATATATATATATATATATATATATATATATATATATATATATATATATATATATATCTATATATATATATATATATATATATATATATATATAATATATATATATATATATATATATATATATATATATATATATATATATATATATATATATATATATATATATATATATATATATATATATATATTATATATATATATATATATATATATATATATATATATATATATATATATATATATATATATATATATATATATATATATATATATATATATATATATATATATATATATATATATATATATATATATATATATATATATATATATATATATATATATATATATATATATATATATATATATATATATATATATATATATATATATATATATATATATATATATATATATATATATATATATATATATATATATATATATATATATATATATATATATATATATATATATATATATATATATATATATATATATATATATATATATATATATATAATATATATATATATATATATATATATATATATATATATATATATATATATATATATATATATATATATATATATATATATATATATATATATATATATATATATATATATATATATATATATATATATATATATATATATAATATATATATATATATATATATATATATATATATATATATATATATATATATATATATATATATATATATATATATATATATATATATATATATATATATATATATATATATATATATATATATATATATATATATATATATATATATATATATATATATATATATATATATATATATATATATATATATATATATATATATATATATATATATATATATATATATATATATATATATATATATATATATATATATATATATATATATATATATATATATATATATATATATATATATATATATATATATATATATATATATATATATATATATATATATATATATATATATATATATATATATATATATATATATATATACACAGAGGATGAATTTTAGATACGAGTTCCAGTTTTGTCCTCCTGACCTCTGTTTCCTCGACGAGATTGCGCAGAAAAAGATGTCCGCCCGACGCGTTTGAAAGATACGAATGACGCAATCGCCTGACGTCTAGTATAGCTGGAGAGAAGTCGCGCCGGACCATGCGGTAGCCGCAGACACATTACTTGACGCAAATCTACACTAAAACATCTACACGGCTCTGTTAAAACAAGGACGTGCGTGTTGTCACTATACATCACTTGGCTAGACAGGCGCTTTGAGACGGTTTTGCGAAATAGCAATCTTCTTCCATATGCTAACGGTATATGAGATATATCGAGATATATGAGATATATATGATGGATATAGGGCCCTCAAATATGTATATATATATATATATATATATATATATATATATATATATATATATATTTATATATGTATATATATATATATATATATATATATATATATATATATATATATATATATATATATATATATATATATATATTCATTCTTATATGTTCAGATTTATATATATATATATATATATATATATATATATATATATATATATATATATATATATATATATATATATATATATGTATATATATATTTTTTTTTTTCAAAATACATGTTTTTAATAACATCGAAACTTGATACAAAATCATTGTTCCCAATTGAGGCTATGGATGAAAGGTAGGATCGTTTGGATGGGGCACCACGAGAGAGATCTTACCACCCCATTTCGATCATTTGAAACCAATGAACTTTGATACCAGAACTGCCCTGTCTGTGACTATAATTCTCCTTCGCAGATAATAGTCTTCGCAGTTTCCAAAAGTCTGGAACACATTATAAGTAGAAACCGTCATTATGATGTATCCGAACATCACCAGCATTGATATCAAGAGTAGACAAAACAACAGACCGGCACAGTAGCTGAGTGGTTAGCTCACTTGCTTCGTGATCCGGGAGGTGAAGGGACATATCGGACCCGGTTCGATCCCCGCCACCGTCCATCTTTACAGGGGTTTTTCGTGGTTTCCCTCTGTAGTCTTGGCTAATGCCGGGATGGTTCCTATAATATAGGCCACGACCGCTTCCTTCCCACTATCCTTCCCACCACCCATAAAAAAAACCTTCATCTCATCATCCCATCATCTCTTTAATCATTCATCCGACGCCAATAGATCTTAGTAATCATTACAGTGCGTCGTTAAAACCCCAATATAAAAAGTCTACAAAACACACGAATGGTAATATCTTCCACTTGAACTTATATTTTGAAATGAATTTCGATGAGAAATAATTAACTTGTGTTGTACATTGTACCACTCTAGACCTGTGAAGCTGGAAATATTCTTCATATATCTGCGTCTATAGGAGTCGATCAATCGAAATACCAGTTTTTTGCGATTTCTTTCGAATGGTGTACGATTTCGAAATTCCATATGGGGTAACGAATATATTTTCAATTTCTCCCAGATGGTATGGGCTAGAAGTAGAAACTATCTGACCATAGAAACGTATGACATTTACAGATATACATTTGAAAAATGCATTTCTAATTAGACCTTAATTTGTTCTGATTTGTTTGATATACTAGAATTACTAATTTGTTGATAAATCATAAGTGATGGCTTACTGTCATACTCAAATGTAATGCCATTGATTAGTTATATTGTAAAATATGTGAATTGTGTACCAATTTCCTCGAAAGAGAGTTAAAGGAATACACACTTCTACTTCTACCACTACTACTACCCTATATGCCTATATACAGCATTTAAAATTGCATGCTATTGATTTGTATGTATATGTACATAATATTGTCTACTGAGGAAATGATTTTTTCATTTCTCCTTTAATTTTTAACACATTTTTTTTTTTTTCTCATTCATTTCTTCTTATCTTTTTTCACTTTTTCATATTTTTTCCCTCCTCTTCCATTTTTTTTTCTCTAAAAATATTATATATATCATATATATATATATATATATATATATATATATATATATATATATATATATATATATATATATATATATATATATATATTATATTATATTATATTATATTAAATTATATATATATATTATATATATCATGTACTCATGGACTCACAATTCATATTGAATGAACAAATGTGTTATTCTCATTATCATCATGAGTTGAAGTAGTAGTTTATGAGGGTGATATTATGTCTAGTCAAACAAAATTATATGTTCTTTCCATAATAATTTCCATAATTTTAAATCCATCCTGACTTGGTTTTCAAATTTTGTATCAAGTTTCGATGTTATTAAAAAAAAAAATAATAATAATAATAATTTGATATCCTCAAACTTATGAAAAGATGTCATGAACAAAATATTATCTCTCTCCGAATCCATATTCCGACTCAATAGTTTGCATATAGTTGGCTGAATAGTCTAATGTACGCAGTTCGGACAAGCTGAAAGATTAGCTGATTTCGATTACAGAGGTTGAAGGCCATTCAAAACAAGACTTTCGTCTCTGAAACCTTTTTAATTGTTTTCTAATCGAGAGAGACAACAATTAATTCGTTATGCTATAAATAAAGAGGTTTGGTGATTTGTTGGAATGAGTGAATCAAGGTTGTGATTAAGGAAAGGAAACAATTTCGAGTTATTTATTCGATCTTGCATTTGAAACATTACCGGGTAATTGCATTACAATTAGACAGTGATTATTTCCCCCGGTGTTGAACATTGTTGATGGATATGCAGTTCTGAGAGTGTAAAATGAATAATGCAGTTCAGTCGGGATGGTTTTCGTCTATTTTACGCTCGAACTGTGATTGAAGTGGCTTCATATTCTATGATAGCATAATTTTATCTCCACTTTTTCATATTTTTTTATCAATATGTGGAACCTGGAACCAAGTCGTTGCTCCCCAATGTATGCCAGGAATGACAAGGTAGGATCATTCTTACGTGGCATTACAAGGGCGATCTTATTACCTCGCAAGGGGAAGAAACTGCGAATAGTATGTCAATACCCAAGTTCAGGGATAATGCAAATTTTGATATTATTTTTGTTTTGGAAATGAAGTGAGTCATCTTTTCTATTTTTTCTTCCCCAATAAATATATACAGTATTTTCTCCATTCGAATTCTTCTCACATATACTGAGAAAATACGTTCGTTCGAGTTAATCATTCACCAAGATAGGTACAAAAGTATAGCATCAATTGATAACCACGGATATGATAAGAAGTCAATCCGTTGATAAGAGCTCAATTATCATTTTCATTCATTTTTCTTCATATTGGTATTTCATTTAACTGCCCCACATCACAGAAAATTCATTCAAGTTTTTGACGTGATCATCATAATTTTTCACTATCCAATAATTCAATTGATGAAATCGATCGATTGTTTTCGTTTGTTGATACAAGAATAGTGAAATATAGTTGTATGCTTCTGTAACATATCTAGATTTGTTAATTATAAGCGATTTCAACCTCAAATCAATAAACTAGTATGAATTATTACAAATGTCAGATTCCATTATTGACTTGTTTCAATTTTGGTATAATGATATCATTTTGTTTCATTCTTCAATCATCCAATTGATAGAAATAGAATGTATCACAAGTGGCTAATTCCATTATTGACGTTTGAATTTTGATTGTTGTAATCATTCTATTTCATTCTTCAATCATTTGTAGAAGTGTCTGATTCCATTATTGACTTGTTTATTTTTCAATTGTTGATATCATTTTTTTTTCATTCTTCAATCATTTGTAGAAGTGTCTGATTCCATTATTGACTTGTTTGAATTTCAATTGTTGATATCATTTTTTTTCATTCTTCAATCATTTGTAGAAGTGTCTGATTCCATTATTGACTTGTTTGAATTTCAATTGTTGTTATCATTTTTTTTTTCATTCTTCAATCATTTGTAGAAGTGTCTGATTCCATTATTGACTTGTTTGAATTTCAATTGTTGATATCATTTTTTTTTTGATTCTTCAATCATTTGTAGAAGTGTCTGATTCCATTATTGACTTGTTTGTATTTCAATTGTTGATGTCATTTTTTTTCATTCTTCAATCATTCAATTGCTATAATTAATGTATAACAACAAGTTGGCTAATTCCATTATTTTCTTCTTCCTCCAGGCGAAAAACCATTCAAATGCGAGTTCGACGGCTGCGACCGCCGCTTCGCCAACTCCAGCGACCGCAAGAAACACTCCCACGTGCACACCTCCGACAAGCCATACACCTGCCGCATCTCCGGCTGCGACAAGTCGTACACGCATCCCTCCTCCCTCCGCAAACACATGAAAGTCCACGGCTGTTCGACATCCAGCACCGGCGGCAAGTCACCACCTCCCGGTTACGACAGCGACGGCGACGACAGCAACTCTTCGTCGGCAGCCTCCATCGCGGTCGCCGGTACCAACTCCCCCGAGCAGATACTAGCCCGCGATACGCATCATCACGGTGAAACCATCCTCCCCGAAATACCCAATCATAATCGCGATCACAGAGACAATATTATTAATAGGGATAACCAACATCATCATAATCATTTACAAAGAGATCAGAATCATTTGATAAGAGATCAGTCACATCATAATATTAGTAATAATCAGTTACATCATCAGATTAGTCATCAGCCACCGCAGGGTAATACGAACTTGTCGGAGTGGTATGTTTGTCAGAGTGCTGGAGGGATGCCGACGCCGCCGAGTAATGAACATTCGCCGGTGAATCATTTGAATCATTATCACCATATGATGCAGCATCATCATCATCATCACTCGGGAGCGGCGACCGCGTACTGAGACTCGAACCCCGCTACCGTCATGCCTGCGTGGAGGCTTTAGGTGCGTGCGTTGGTAACCGTGGTTCGTTGGGGATGAGATGGTGGATTTAGAGTTTTTGGAAAAAGATGAGTTGAGAGTTTTTGAAAATTTTGAATGTTGAAATTGAATTTTGATTTGTAATTTTTTGAATGGTTAGCAGAGTCGATGAAACAGTATTATTAATGAACTGGTTTATCGATTAGTTTGTAAGCGAGGAATGTTGGAACGCAACCAAATGATTGTAAAAATCATGAAAAGAGGTTGAATTTTTTTTCAGTAAAAATTTAAACGATCAATATTTCAGGTCATGAGAAGTACAAATATACTATATAATTTACACAGTAACTTGCATCAGATCCACCGAGCTTGTGTGTACTTCAATTTTTGTGATTGTTATCAAGCGAAAATTGTACATTTTTTTCAGCTGTAAATCTGAAAAAATTACTGTAGATGGGCTTGTTCAAATAGGCTTGCAAATACACCATACACGTATAATGGAGATCAGTACTTCTCATATATTGAATTGGATGTTGATCCTGTGAATTTTTGAAATTATATAACAAAAAAAAATCGAATTATTTCTGTAAGTGATGATAAATTCAATTTTCAAAACCTATTTTTGAATATATGTAAAAATTATATGATACTTATTTTTCGAATGTGAATGCAATCATCCAAAAAATACAAGATTTGGCGGAAAATGAGTCGAATGAGTAAACATTTACTATGGACATTAAAATCCACACTCATCATCACCTGACACGGTTACCAACGTACCCAACAACAAAATATACGTGTAAATATACCAAATTCGAATCTTGATAGTATATAAAATAATATAAAAAAAGCGTTTTCTGAGCAGAGAGCAGAGAGTTTCACAATTCGAGGCCGACAACACTTCCAGCCATCTGATTGGTCCTCGCAGAAACCCAAACGGAGCGGGGTCCCCGAGCTATACGTGATAATATTAGTCAAAACAAAAACTATTACGATTAAGACTTAAAGAAATGAAGAAAAGTGCTTGGAATTTTTTTTTTCAATGCAACAAAATCAAGAAGCAAGTTCACCACAAAGCCTAAGAAATAATTTACGATGATAATATATTTTGACAAAAAATGCTTTTGAAATATTGTATGGCTTATAAATGTATGCATGTTAAACTTAACTTCGAAGTATAATTCAAAATGGAAAGCAACTCGAGAATTTGAAACTACGATTTCAGTTTCTCTCAGTTAGTCATCAAATGATCAATATTACAATGTAAAATTGACTGTCAGTTAACTGGTTATCAACTTTTTTTAGTATTCAAGAAATTTGATATTGTAATTCAGGATCCAAGACAAAACAAAATACGTATAAGAGCAACGTCATATACTGAAATGTATGCATCTTTAGAACTCTACAATTTGTTCCAATAGGCTTCTGTCAAGTGACGTCACCTATTGTTGCAAGAGACAGACAACAATGTCAACCATAGTTGGAATTGACCAATCAGAATGTTTGGTAGTCCACCAATTCGCTGTGTTACTAATGGTATAACGATTGTTTGTCATTTGTTACTTGACAGAAGCCTATAGTATTGATTCTTCTTCCATTCGGATGATTTCTCGTGCTGTTCGCAATCAGAAAAAATATATAATTCAATTCGAATCAAATCAAACTTCAATTCAATTATATATTTGATTGATTAGGACATCACCTTATTATATGACCAATTTTCCAAATATTACTGCGGTCGATTTTCAACGATCAAAATTGGTTCAATACGACACTGTTATCTGTTTCGTACTTTTTAATAATGCCGATACACATTTTTAATAATTTCGTTCATTCAAACATTCTAAAGTGTGATAAAAGTTATTTGTAACGAATGTTGTTTTAATATGACAAGACAGTATTCCTGTGTTTGTAACAGTTTTTTTCGTAGAGTTCGAAAGTCATGTTTTTGTTGTCTCGAGTTCTAGTATTCACACTCTCTCGGGGTGACTGATTGACAGGCGCCTGCGTCGAATCACCACAAAAACAATCACACTCTGTTTATTCAGCAGTCTGGAACCATCTCAAAACACCGCAGGACTATTTATTTTCGCTCAAAAATGTTACAATCCATCATGGAAAAAATATATGGAATTTTTCTTCTCCATTCATCACAAATAATATGCAAATATGCTGATGTCAATTGACGACTCGAAATAGGCGTGGCTTCACCAGTAGGTCAGTTGTATCTATTTCATGTGTGGTCATTTGAAGATACCCCAATTGACGACTAGTGATTGACTTACCCACAAACGTCACAAAACAAAACATCCAATCAAATGGGCTGTTTGTTATGTGGGTAGATTGACACTGCCTATCAGAGTATCTCTAAATGCCCACATGAAGTATCAAGGTGGCCTGCCGATAAGCCACGCCTATCACTTGTGGTCAGTCGAATATTTAAATTTCACCACAGTTCTAACAGCCCTGTTGATTGAACGGTATGATTTGTGACGTCATGGGGGTGGATACTGCGGGTCGTTAATTGTTCCAGGTCTATTATACATTTTGATGATATTAAAGTCAAATTATCTATTTCATCAAAGCCTTGCATCTTTGTGAGCTCTTTTCTGGGTATCAATTCAATAAAATTTCAAATGATACATATACTTGATTTGAACTTGGAAAATATATTCTTCTAAATTTTAAATATCTCCAATAATTTTATAATCAGTATTTTTTTATTAATTATTCCAAATTGATTGCATTTCGATTATTGATCGATACTATTCATAACTTTTTCGGTCATAATAATCCTGGGAAATGTATTAAATGTTATCATATCAATAACTATTCCACTATAAAACTTTTATCAACCCCTCCATGAAAATATCATCCCAGTATATTTTCAACCCACTAAAAATCAAGATGATCCAACAACGCTGATTTGGAATGTAAAATTCATTCTTGCCCCCTTATCGCTCGTGTTATTGACATGGTTCCGTATTCTAATGGGTATGACAAAGACAACACCTGCATTCACATCTGTATTCCCGGGTGAGTAGGACAGAGATAGGACGATGCGCATCTGTGCGAGTAAGACAGAGACAGAACGATGCACATCTGTAACAACATTAGCACGGCGTATTGGATTCGTAACGTTTAAAAACAGGGCGTACAATTAACAAATGAAACTGGATATTTCGTAGTTTTGTTGACAGCAAGAATTTCACTCTTTTTTTGATTGAAAATTTGACAGGGCCGGAAATTGTGCCGTCTCAATTGACACATTTTAAAATCTCGCTTTTCACTTCTCACTGATTGATGTCATTACTCCTTCATCTTACTCAAGAAAGAGATTGATTTTCGGGAGGAAATCACAAGTATTGTATTCAACGTAGAGGTGAAGTTGCTCTACCAACTGGCAACATTGGAATATTTCCGAGATTGTGGAAAAAATTTGGTGAAATTTTGAATGTTTAACGCGATTGAATCATTTAATTCATGTTTCCAATCATAAATCTCTTACTGAAAAATTATCCACTTTTGAATACAATAGAAATGAAAATATATTGCTGATATTTGATTTTGTTATGTTGGTCCACTTTCAACTCACAAATGTACGAATTTCTCTCTGTATAAATGTATGACTTGATTAAATTACGAATCATGATATCATTCAATTCCTTGGATATTTCAATATACTTTTTTTTTAAGTTTTCAATTTTTGTGAATTTGCATTAACCTAATCAAAATCTAAACGTGTTGCTTTGATGAATAATACGATCGATCAAGTTCATTTATCGATTTAATAATTTCAATCTTCTGGTTGATTCTGTCAGGTGTTGAAATATCCAATCACTTTCGTCAAATAATAACTTCAATCGGTACTCGGAGTCGAAATGATATCTATCTTCAGATCGACTCGGTTCTCTCTCTCGGTTGCTCTGGTTACCAATGGTCATCAACATGAGAGACACAGACAAATCATCTGAAATATAACCACAATTATTTTATTCTGTTATATGAATGAATATCAATTACAACTATTTTTGATTGAAAGATAGTTCAGAAATCAGTTTCATAAAGAAAAGACAAAAGTGAGATTTTATTTTACCGTTTCATTTTGTCATAGGTGTAAGTTTTATATATGATTGATCAAAATAAGCATTTTTTTTTTGTGTTGCATGCAAAACAATATGAAATTCACACCTTTCAGCAAATCGACTGCAATTATAAAATATATAATTTGTTCATGTCAATAACCATTCAATTTGTTGCCTTGAGTCTTGTCACCCAATATTCATCACCCTCATTTTAACAATGTAATTTATAGTTCAATAAACTGCCACATAAACCAATGCTATACATTCTCATCAGATATCGATGAGGAAACATATTTGTATTTACTGCCTTAACTCATTAATGAATCTAATTTTGCATTACACAATATATCGAAAATGAATTTATTTTGCTCTCGCAAATTGTATTTTGTCAATAAAATATACGTCATCTGTGCACTTATAATTATTTTGATACTATATCTGCAGACAGATTTAAACTGTAATTGCAAGCCTCTTCGGTATGATTACTATGAATCGTATCAGATGACGTTGATGATGTAATGAATGTGTGTAAATGTTTACAAAATACTCCCAATATTAAAACCACGCGTGTAAGGACGATAAGAAGAATGTCCTGCATTTGTAAAAAGATTGTGTAAAAATATTGTGCATAACAATTTGTAAAATGTATATGTAATATTATTCTAAAAAGAATATCAACTATGTTGTTTTCTTCACGTAAACGGATAAGAAATAAATGTATCATTCAAACAATATTACATTCTTGTATTGGCGTTTATTGGAGGTACTGGGTTCAGTTCCCGACTATCTATTATTCCCGATCTATTTTACTCATTACCCTTCAATATGTATATACCTATATGATCAGACCCAATTGACGACTCGAAATAGGCGTGGCTTCACCAGTCAGCCAGTTGGATCATATCATTTGTAGTCATTTGAAGATACCCCGATTGGATATTTGAATGTAATTACAGATTTAACAACCCTGTTGATTGGATGGTATGATTTGTGACGTCAAGGGGGCGGAGACTGCGAGTCGTCAATTGGTATATATAGTATTTTTCAAATACTAACGGAGTTACTAATTGACAATGTTGCAGTGTCATACTTTTGTTACATAGACTAAATAATTCATCTTGAGTCATGGTCGTAAGCAATTCATCAGAATTATTGCTTATAAATTTGGGCATGACCCTTTTCATTGACCCAATTAAAGGGCATCACAACCCAAATACTGGATTTCATCAAATGACGATATTTATTTCCCTAATTTCAAAGATAACTGAAAATCATCATCTCAATTTCAGAAATTAAGATGATTTATTTGACCTACATGACCCAAACTTTCTTCTGAGCCGTGACGTAGACATTACTCGATTCTGTTTACGTTCCTGTACATAATTCGTAATGTCAACATCATGGTCCCTGGAAGACCAAACAAATTATTACAATTTCTGTATTCGAGATGATAATATATTTATTGTCTCTATTTGGTCCACAATTGCACATACAATACTACATAAAATACATTGAATCAAGTCATTGAAGGATGTTTAGACATTTAATTAACGCTTGAAACAATGAATAATTATAATAAGTTGCATCTTGATTGAGAGAAGTAAGTAAGCCCACAATTAAAACATGATTACTTGAGTGAAATTAGAATTAAATTCTAGACTCACGTCATCATGTGATAGTTTCTTGTTCTCTCTAAAATTGAAAAAATAAGTGATTGAAATCTAGGTTCATTGTTGTAATGTCCTTTAAGAATGGTTATCTGATGTATTGAATGAAATGAAGCAGAACAAAACTAGTTGGTAATAATTCCAAGAAAATCAAACATCCAAGAGAAGAAGAGAAGAAGTTGAAAGAAAAAAAGATCAACAAACACATTTTTTTATCCATCCTGACGTGGTTTTTCGTGGTTTCCCACAGTCCTCGAAGAAAATGCTTGGATGAAGTACTTTAATTGGCCAATACCTCCAATGAGTAGAGTGATGGGCCTGATTAAAACAGTTTAGGCCATCACTCAGTTTTTTTTTTAATTTGCATAATGATAATCTTTACATCTGCTGTTAATGGAAGGAAGTGATCATTGCCCAAGAGACTTAGTTCAAAGTGGAAGATATCAACATTCGTGTGTTTTGTTCACTCCCAATACCAATGCTGATAATGTCCGGATATATAAGATATATCACAGAAACGGTTTTTACTTATAATGTGTTCCGGAGTTACGGAAACTGAAAGACTTTCTACAGCGCAAAATTATGGTCAGTCCTGGTGTTGAAGTTCATTGGTTTCGAATAATCAAAATGGGGTGGTAAGATCGCCCTTGTGGTGCCTCGTCCGAACGATCCTATCTTTCATCCATAGCCTTAATAGGGTAACAATGATTTTGTATCAAGTTTCGATCTTATTGAAAAAAAATCACTACAACAGACCACATTTGTGTGGTTCATACATTTCTAACAAACAAAAATATATATAAGGCTAAATTAAAAAATCAAAAACAAAACGATCCATATCACATACAAAAACGAGCTCATACATTTTCCCATCGACTAACGAAATACGCGAGTGTGACTTCAAAATGTAGTTGCATGCCCAATTAAGAGTAAAAGTTTTGTTCACCGTTAAAAAACGTAATTTAATCCAATCGTACCAACATTTCATCCAACTCGTACAAAATCCCATCTCTGAAGCTTATTTATAAGCCTCCTGTATAAATCAACCCAACAGACAGCTACTTTACCGACTAGGCTACCGGGGTGACAGGAAGCACGAAACACATAACCACTCTACCAACAAAACAACAACAACAAAAAAATACTAAAATCGTGCTCAAACTCCGAAAAAAAAATATACATACACCCGACGACTTCTTACATTTTTCCTGTCAAAAAATCCAATTAAAATTTTTTTATAGAAAAAAACCAATCCGTTCTCCAAAAATGATGTACGACACTGTTTTGTTTTCGGCTGCCATGTTACGTATTTTAATGACGTCATTTGAATGCTGCGTTCTGATTGGTTGTGGTGTATTAATGGTGGCTCGCTACTGGTTGAAATGGTTTGGCATTGATGAGTGGGTATATACGTGAGTTTGATGGTTGATGTAAGGTTATTAGAGGGCTGTTGTTTTAATGGCTGGGCAGACAACGTTGATTAGGTGACCGTAAGGCACGCAATGGAGCGTTCTAAAGCGTGATGGAAGCAGGCGATTGCACTCAGTTCTATACAGTAATAACAGGGTCACGTGACGTTCGGATATTCACCCGTCTGTGAGTTTATTCCGGGGAAATACGTATTCGAAAGAATATTAATTGTTTGTACGTCTAAGAGTGAGGTTGTTTGTATAAAAAAAAGGAATTTTAGAACGCATCCAATAAGCATCTGATAGGTAACGTGCAGGTAATTTGTGATTTCACATTCAATCTATCAGAAACAAATTTAATTCTCATTAAATTCTAAGAAAGTTTGAAAAATCAACAGAGTGGGCTCAAAAAAGAAAAAAAAATACGAAAATCATGCAACACAAACTTGTTGATTCAGATGAAACACTTGCTTTCGAGTTGAGAGACTCTATTTTTATTGATAAAAACTGTGACAACAAGCAGCATGAATATCCTGCCCTGAGACGTATCATAACATGATAAGCTATTGCGAGCAGAACCGAGCACTTTGAAATAGTGTATTACACTTTTAATTCGCTGAACAATTCCCAATTAAATTATAAGAATGATTATTGGATTTTTGAGGTATTTCATTAATAATTTCTTGAACAATCGGTTCTCATCGATATTTTCAATTAGTAGTAGTAGTAGTAGAAGTGTTTATTCCTTTAACCCTCTTTCGAGGAAATCGGTACACAATTTACATATTTTACAATATAACTTATTAATTAGCATTACATTTGAGTATGGCAGTAAGCCATCATTTATAATTATCAACGAATTAGTAATTCTAGTATATCAAACAAATAGTACAACAAATAATGATACATTACAGGATTTCAGATTGATCGTTACGGAATTGAGATAAATCAATAGATCTCGTATATGTAGACACTCTGATACATAGATATAGATAGCTGGATAATATGAATAGTCAGTTGAATTATAATTAAAAAGTATTATGAATTTACTGAAATCCAGCATCAACGAACTCTTGCACAGAATAGAAACTATTAATTGTGAGGTGCTCCTTGAGGAGTGATTTAAATTGATTTAATGGAAGATTGATTTGATTAGTAACGAATTCATTGAATCTCAGTTGATGATCAAATCAATTGATTGATTGAGTTTTCATTCAATATAATACATCATGCAGGTTGCAGGTCGTCTATATCAGAGTGTAAGCCAAGACTTAAAAAAATAAGAACATTATAACTGTCTTCAAAATTATTTCAACTTGATAATAAATATGGTTAATGAATGTTCGAATTTTCTGTCTCTAATAAACTTCTATTTTGGCCATATCTGTGTACACATTGAATACAGTTGACGAGATGATTGTGTATAAAAAGATGTCGAGATGCCCGAATGAGTGGATCGCCCTGCGAGACGACGTGAACTGAATCACATAATGCCCAAAACTAGGCTCATTAGACATCATCCGCATTCCAGTCAGGCAGAAGAACGTTGACAAATTTCATATTTAATTGGTGTAATTAATCTGAAGAACAAAACTACAACTGGATCATGTAATGTTTCCATAAAAAAAAAATCCATTCAGCTGGAGGTTTTTTGACAATTGGTTATTTCTCCAGATGATTTTTTAGTACACTCAGGCCCGGTATTACCACGGCCAGTTTGTATTCATCTGAGAGTTGGAGAAAAAAATAGCATTAGTAACCATGGTGATAACAAGTTTGAACTGCCAGATGAAGACTAACTGGACTTCGTAATACCGGGCCTTAGGCCCAGTCTTATGACTGCTCCCTAAAACATCCACTTATGTAGGTACCACTTAACGCTAAGTGACACTTAAACTGTGGGGGTGTCTTATGAACGAAATTAGGGTCCCTCTTAGTCAAGTGCCACTTATAATATTGGTTATGTTTTGTCTCTACGGTTGGTATTGAAATTTTGAGTGTGAACCAATAGCTGTCATCTGTCAGATCTGTGAAAATGGCTGCCAAAACAGGTAATAATAAACGAGATGGGAAAACTAATTATTCCTTCAACGATTGCTGCAAATTTATTCCATCACTAAAACTATGCTTACATGAAGAATTGAAAAGAACTGCTGGAGCCACTTGGAAATAGAAGGTAAGTAGGTCTAAGACTCTGTGACTTCTCTTCAATTGCTAGGTCAAGTCATGAATTTTATAGGTTATATTCTATTTTTTCATCTAGGTCTAGGGCCCTCAGGTATTGATTTACGCTGGCTAGGCATAGTATTGAGCCTATAGGTGTACATATAAATCTAGGCCTACAGCTCGTGAAAAGATTTCTAGGCCTATAGCCCAGGGTCTACACCATGCCGTAGGGATTGTTCAATCGCTGGGCCTAGTAAACCTAATAGGCCTATAGATCATTGTCTTTGCTTAGGCATTGATTTGGGCAGACTTGGCAATAGTAGGGTCTAGTCCTATACATCTATAGATGTTGAAAAGATTGTCCATCACAGTTGGGCGTGAGTTCGAGTCCCGCAAAAGTCATTGGTTTTAGTAAATGTCCTCTCACTAATCGTCACTTAACATAGTTTCATACTCACCTGCCTATTCGTACCCCCTTATAACATAGCTGTTGGTGGGATCGTAGAGCTAACCATGATCAATCAAGATTGTCTAGCCCACAGCCAGCTCTAACATGGGTATCTAGGCCTACCGTACTGATCCACCTTAGCTGCAGCATCTAGTTTACGCTGCGACCTAGCCTAGTACCGTATATGCGTTTATTGATCTAGGTTATTGAGCTTCGTAAATTCGGTGACATGGTCTAGTACAAATAATCAATACCCATGACTAGAGATTATCCTGTCCAAGTCTAGTAGGCTGGGCCCTGGAGTTGGAGCTTGAAATATGATCAGCGACTGATCATACCGTATCGTACTTGAATTTGCAATGTCTCCAACCCTGCGTAGAATTTCAAGTTTCCAACATTAGTAAGGGCATTGAATTTGTAATCTACACTATGAACTCAATGGTAGGCCCACTTCTGAACTTTTGTAAATGTTGAAATAAAATTAGGACAAATGATCATGTCACAAACACAGATCAAACATTACCGGTATCCATTTATGATGAGATTTATGATGATGCGATTCATTTATAGGTGCTGTACGACCCCACCATCAGCTAGGTTATACAGGGGTCCGAATGAACAGATGATAATAAAACTGTATCATAGTAAGTGAAAGGACGTTCACAAAAACCCATGCCTCATGCGGAACTCGAATCCACGCCCATTGTCAAACGGCGTCGACGACCCAACGCTCAGCCCGGCTATGATGCTGAAGTGGCTAAAACTAACCAGCTTATTATGTTGACAGAAAAGCAAATCTGTTGATGAACATAGGCCTACCAGTACTACTTGTAAGTTAACATAGGACTAATACAGAATATTGAAAAATATGGAACGTATTGTTGAAAACAATCAACACACACTACATACATTACATTTGCATTCTTATTGTTGATAATAGGTCTGTTTGTTTGTGTTGCACCAACCTGCACCGTGGTGTAGGCGGTGCAAGTGAGTGTACAGCGGATATACGTCAAAGTGCAGGAAGTGAGCTCATCAACAGCTTACACCTTGAATTCACAAACAAACACAATTGTGGAGGCTGATAAAGCGGTAAAGATGTCGGTTCGAAGTGACGCTGATGAGGATAATATTGTGAATTATTTTATGGAGGAAGATGATAGTTCATCTTCATCATCTTCTTTGGATTCAAGTGACTCCAGTGATGAAGATGAGGCTGAAGCAATTTTATTGGGGTTAAATCAACAACGTCAATCACGAAAAATTTTGCGTATCAAATTTCGTAGAAAATGTCGTCCCTTCCTGCAAGGACAGGGAATTCGTCATACATTTTCGTATTGGCCGTGATTTAATGCAACAACTTGCAGAAAAGTTATCAAATTCTCGATTTCATTCTCATCGGTTTTCACGATGAAAGCGTCTTCAACATCCGCCATGTCATCCATCATCATTGCATTTTTGGCACTCAATTTGTAGTGCTGTAACTGCTACACCACCTCCAGAGCTGGTGTAGAAAGTTGCTACACCTCTTTGCACCAAAACAGTTACACCTTACAAACAAACGCGGTGCAACGCAGTCGGTGTTACACCCATTTTACAAGCAAATGCGAAAGTGTAAAAAGTGCAACACAAATAAACAGACCTAATGTTCATGTAGCAGATCTCTAGGTGTACTATTCAAATTAAGCCCACATGATTACATATATAGTGATTCCTAGGACTAATTTAATATATCATCAATTTTACAATCTTCAAATCCAATTCCATTGTTGATTTCATAATGACTGAAGTGATAAATCACAAGATGGAAATACTTGAATCTAATATCTATACCTATTCTCATAAATATTCAGACTGATGTATAGAAAAAAACCATTGTTGTATTTCTATGAACTATAGGCCTACTAGCAATGAACACACAAAAACATAATACTGTAATTTTAATTTCTACAACATTTGATAACTTTTAGGTGTGAACAACCTGAGTGGTCCAGGTTCAACAAGCCAGAGATGACCAGCGCAACGTCACCCGCACATGCTACTTCTGTCGGCTATGTACCGTTTCGTCAACTGGCGCATTGAACTGAAATCTAGATTCGTCTACTTTTAACCATTTACGTAGCTGTCCGATTTGTTGACTGGCACGATTCATCGTAATCCCGTAGGTCTACCACGAGAGCGACACTCTCGTGAAACCTTATGAAAGATACAAGATACATTTCCAAAAACTGAAAAGATACAAGATACAAGATGATTTCAATAAAGTGGGTCGAGATACAAGATACTTTTCCAACAACGTTTTTCCAACATTTGCCGTGTTATCCAAATATTAGCAATTTTTTCAGTGAAAACTGAGGTTACCATTCAACTTGGATAATTCTGATCAATACGAATTTTAGGATATTACCGACTCAATAACGTCGACGACCAAAAGATTGCGGCAATAATACCGCGAGAGACATGATATTGCAAGTACATAATATCGCAGACAAAATGATTGCGGTGACCACATGATCGCGAACAGAAATATCACGGTCAAAATATCGCCTCGACCAAATGATCGCGAACGAAAAGACTGTGGCGACTTAATGATCACAGCCCAAATGATCTCGGACAACGAGATCGCAGACCAAATGATCGCAGACAAAAAGACCGTGACGACCATATGATCGCGGACAAAAAGACTCCGGCGACCATATGAACGCGGACAAAAGATTGCAGGCAAAAAAATTTTAAAAAGAATTACATGGTCACCGCATCTTTTTGACCGCATCTTTTTGCCCGCGATCATTTTGTCCGCAATCATTTGGCTGCCGCGGTCTTTTTGACCACGATCGTTCTGTCCGTGATCATTTGGTTGCCACGGTTTTTTTGCCCGCGATCATTTTGTCCGCAATCATTTGGCTGCCGTGGTCTTTTTGACCACGATCGTTCTGTCCGTGATCATTTGGTTGCCACGGTCTTTTTGCCCGCGATCATTTTGTCCGCAATCATTTGGCTGCCGCGGTCTTTTTGACCACTATCGTTCTGTCCGTGATCATTTGGTTGCCACGGTCTTTTTGCCCGCGATCATTTTGTCCGCAATCATTTGGCTGCCGCGGTCTTTTTGACCACTATCGTTCTGTCCGTGATCATTTGGTTGCCACGGTCTTTTTGCCCGCGATCATTTTGACCGCAATCATTTGGCTGCCGCGGTCTTTTTGACCACGATCGTTCTGTCCGTGATCATTTGGTTGCCATGGTCTTTTTGCCCGCGATCATTTTGTCCGCAATCATTTGGCTGCCGCGGTCTTTTTGACCACGATCGTTCTGTCCGTGATCATTTGGTTGCCACGGTCTTTTTGCCCGCGATCATTTTGTCCGCAATCATTTGGCTGCCGCGGTCTTTTTGACCACTATCGTTCTGTCCGTGATCATTTGGTTGCCACGGTCTTTTTGCCCGCGATCATTTTGACCGCAATCATTTGGCTGCCGCGGTCTTTTTGACCACGATCGTTCTGTCCGTGATCATTTGGTTGCCACGGTCTTTTTGCCCGCGATCATTTTGACCGCAATCATTTGGCTGCCGCGGTCTTTTTGACCACGATCGTTCTGTCCGTGATCATTTGGTTGCCATGGTCTTTTTGCCCGCGATCATTTTGACCGCAATCATCTGGCTGCCGCGGTCTTTTTGACGACGATCGTTTTGTTTGTGATCATTTGGTTGCCACGGTCTTTTTGACGACGATCGTTTTGTTTGTGATCATTTGGTCGCCACGGTCTTTTTGCCCGCGATCTTTTCGTCCGCGATCATTCGTCCACGATCTTATTACCTCCACGGTCTTTTTACCCGCGCTCATGTGGCTTACGATATTTTTGTCTTTGCGACCTGATGTATGCGCGATCATTTTACCCGACTTGATATCATTGCCGCGAGATTACTGTCCGCGGTCTCATATTCGCAACCTTTTTGCCGGCTACCCAAGATAGCATCAGTATCTTGAGATACTCAAAAGATACTTGTATCTAAAATACTGCCCAACTCTGAATACAGTATTACTTATCCAGTACTAAATGTTGTCTTTTATTATATCTATCTTACCAAAAGCTACAACAATAAATGGCTATATATGTCTATAAGGTAGCAGGCGTCAAAACTTTTACATTAAATAGTTAAATGAGCAACGGGGAGTCTGCAGTCATATTAAGCCTCTTCCATATAAATACGTTGTGCATGAACGTTCCTAAAACGATCAAGGAATTCAACTAAAACTATTTGACGCAATTTCATGTCATTTTGGTTTGTACTGTATAGGCCTAGGCAACGACCGGGTATTGTCGATCAAGTTTGGTGTCGATAAGTTTCTTGATAGGCAGGTTACTCTTAGCAATATGGATCGATAACCAGCTGTTTTGTCGATGAAAATTGTCAATTCCAATCAACAACAAACTATAGAAAATCGATGCTGATCCGAGTTCGTTGATTATCTCTCGCACTTCATGCAGCTTGTTACGTTACGTATTCACTATGTACGATATTATGTAACAAATACTGTGATCGAAACGGTACATTTAAATAAATCAAGAGACTAGATTTAGATTCAACGTAGATTCGTGTTTTACTGAGGGAAATCTATTTTTTCATTATAAAAGCAACGTTATACTTGGATATGCTGTTCTGTTCGAGTCATGCAAACGAATATTGGTGTACGTCTTGCAATTGCATGGGAAACTCGTTCAATTACGACACCTACCGTACGCTATGTACACCCGAAAAGTCGACAACGGCAATCAGCATAGTGTCAAGAGCTGGAATCTTGACAGTCGACGGAAGCTGATTTATTGATGACATTGACATATAATTGTAGAATTTTTAAGAAATTATTTGAGTTGTTTGTATATACTGTGTAATAAATATGAGATGCAAACAATTCTCTTTCAGTTGAAACAAATGTATGGCCTAGCCTGATCCTTGTAACAGAACCACTACTGCTGTGTAGGCCTATGCACATGACTATCTGTATTTTATGTGCAAGTTGTTGAATATGTCATTCATAATTATGACTGTATATAGAATACAATAGAGGTTGTGTATACAAATTGTATGTCTGTATATACTGCACTCTAGTCTGGATCGATGTCTTTTTCGGTCGACAGGTCGATTATTGGTACGGTTGGTGGCCGAGAGATAGTTTACAGCGTGAGCTTACCCACAATTTCTTTACTATATTGCGACACAATGTGTCTAATTAACAGAAGTTGGTGAACAGAGGAATATGTGTCTTGCATCAATTCAATATCAGCCATAGGCCTAGGCATTGATTTTGTAATAGCACAATCTCAATGGCCTAGTGGTCTAGTCTAGGCCTACCATTTCTGCAGAGTGATTCTTGACAATCTAGACCAATATTTAACCTTTGAACCTTCTGTTATTTACAATGATATTTCAGTTGATGGATTCTTGAATGACTGTGAAATCAGTGGCCTTTTAGTATGACAAATATAGTTGTTTGTTCATTAGGAAACAAACCTTTCTGTCCATATCCCCAAATCCAAGTTCCTTCTGACAGAACTACTACAGCTGTGTAGGCCTATGCCTGTCTGTATTTTATTGTGTAAGTTGTAGAATATATCATTCCTAATTATGACTGAATAGAATACAATAAAGGTTTGTATACAAATTATATGTCCGTACTCCATTCTAGAACGATGTCTTTTGGTCGGCGGGTCGATTATTATGTCGCGCTAGATAGTTTAGGTGAGCTTACGTACAATTTCTTCATCATACTGTGACACAATATGTCTAATTAACGAAAGATAATGAAGAGATAAATCTGTGTCTTGCATCAATTCAATATCAACCATAGGCCTGGGCATTGATTTTGTAATATCACAAACTCAAAGGCCTAGTTGTCTAGTCTAGGCCTACCATTTCTGCAAGGTGATTCATGGCAATCTAGACTTATATTCAACCTTTGAACCTTCTGCTATTTACAATTATAGTTCGATTGATGATTCTTAAATGACTGAAGAATCGGTGGCCCTTCAATATAACAAATATAGTCGTTTATTCATACGAAACAAACCTTTCTGTCCATGACTCGACCCAACCTAACCTCATTTTGTTCCCCAAAAACAATACTGTTGGCTTTTTGTGAGCCTATGGGTTTCTAAAATTCCTCTTTATTCCTTATAATAGAATTTTTCGTTCTGGGTCCGATGATTTTGAGTTCCCTGGTCCATAATCGGCATTTCATCATCTGAATTGAATTTCATCTGACATATCGACGGCCATTTTAATATTTTGTAAGTGCAACTTAAAATTTAAGATGTGGTTGAACTAGCCCCTAAAAAAACCTACCCTTAGCGAATTTTAAGTTATACTTAGGCCACATTTGGGCATCATAAGACACCTCTTAAAGTTAAGTGCCACTTAAATTTTTAAGTGGCAGTCATAAGACCGGGCCTTATTCGACTATATACATATAAATGGAATAACAGCTTATCATGTTGAACCGTCATGATCTCTCGTTATGTCACATATTTCATTTGTGTATCCAAAGAGAAAAAAAATCATCCCGGATAAATGTATGAATGAATTATTATATTATTATTTCATTTTATTCCAAAGGACATAGACATTATTTTGATGATTATAATGTATAACATATATGGAACGTCAATCAATGAATAAAAAACAGTTATACAGGTGAGAACAAATACAATCCTACAATTTCACATATATACAATCATCTAGTTCTGTATATATTGGGGTTTAATGGCGCATCAACGACGTGGTTAATGGCGCCGATGAATGTAAATGTGAGTATGTGTATGGAGAAGACCCATGTAGCCATGAATCTCGAAGAATATTAAGACCCCGACACTAGATTTTATTACATCTCGACGATATTCATTCTACAAATTTTAATGAAATCTAGAATCTATAGAATCTCAGTTTCAGATTTGCATTTGATTTTTCACCCTCCAAAGAGCTTGAGTCGTCATTGAACGTGGGCATTACCGATTCTGTAAAGAAACATGCGAACAGAATCGGGTAATGTATATTATACGTCACGACTAAGAAAAAAGTTGGGTCGTTGAGGACAAATACATTGATCAAAGTTACTGAAATTGAGATTATGATATCTAGTTTTCTCTACAATTGGGAAAAAAATATCATCCCCTATTAGCTAGAATCTTCTTGCAGGGTTGTGATATGTCCTTTGAGATTTTTGAAATAGTTTATACTTCTTAAATCACCGGATCAAATTATCACAGCTATCAAATATGGTGGTTTGATAACATTCACAAATAAAGAACAAAATCTATGTTCACCATCTGATTTTTTGTGTATATACTGTATACTCATTTTTTATATTTTATATCGGGTTTTTAACGACGCACTATACTGATGGCTACGATCTATTGGCGTCGGTGGATGATGAATGAGATGATGGGATGATGAGATGAAAGGTTATTTTACTAGGTGTTTTGGATGGTGGGAAGGAGTCGGTCGTGGCCTGTTGTTAAGTAACCATCCCTGTCTTGTGATATTCCTTTCATATTTAATAATGTAATAATGACTTGTCTAATATCGTTGTGAACGATCAATCTAGATGAAAAATAAATCTATTCTATTCTATTCTATTCCTAGTATCAACCTGAACGACAGAGAGAAACCAAAAAAAAAACTTTCAGGATGGTCGACCATGGCGGGATTCGAACCCTGGTCTCCCGAATGACGGTTCAGTGTGTTACCACTCGGCCATGGGTCTCGGTTTGTATATACTCATCCTACAGTTAAACCCTTCTGGGATTTTGTATATTCAAGATGTTCAGTGTGTACCTTATTTTGTCGTCCAATAAAGATACTTGAAAAAAAAATATTGCGATCATCTCACATTTCATAAATGTCTTTCTATTGTAAATGAAAAGTGGCATGAAATAAACCGTACCAATATTCAAATATTCGATGTTTTCTCTGTAGTTAGTACACGCTGCTGTGTTTTGGTTTGTTAATTAGTTTTTCTGATCACGCAATAAGCCATCAAGACTGGTTCTCACGGCAACCAGAACCGAGCCGTCTGATTGGTTGAGAGGAGAAGATCAAAGCAAATCATTACCTTTAAGAATTCAGTAGCAGAAACAACAGGAGAGAGGTGGTGGGGGAGGGGGTTGATTAATAGGAAGGAAGCAATGACAGCAAAGCAAGGAAAAGGGTTTAATATATATTTATATTTTGGAAAAGAATTTGTCTCAAGTTTATTAAATTCAATTCAATTCAAAAATCATTTTATTCTATACATAATATGTACATGAAGAATTACAGTTTCAAGAAATGCGGCAGTTTTAATTTCTCACATAGTTGACATTATTACGCACGCATTTGGTATAGATATAGATTAAACCATGAGAAAGAAAAAATTAAAAAATGAAGTAAATGAAGATATTTCGTTACTTGAATTATGGTAAGATCCAATTTAGATAATAGATAATAAAATCAACGAATAATAATTTTCTTATCAGTATTGCTGAATAAGTGGATAGTGTTATGACAAGGAAAATGAACCTTTTCATTTAATCTATTGACGGAACCTTAGATCCAAAAAATAACTACAGCTAAGAATGGTGTAGACTTTATGAAGGTTTGACAGCCTGATTGAAAAAGTTATAGTTCATCATTCGGAAGGAAAATTTGAGTTCAATTTTGACTATGATTCGATTTTTTAATCTTCTGAAATTAAGTTTTGCGAGATTATTCTTCACACTCTCACAATTGAATCGGCGACATAATGGTTCGGAAAAACATTTTCAAACAAACAGAATTGACTCCAACATTTCTGTACACATTCAAATGAATGATCAAATAACTGAACTGTTCAATTCTCACTAGTGCAATTGACCGTTGTAGATCGTCAGCCCTCGTGATGTCACAAAATATAAAAACCAATCGAGTGGACAGTGAAGCAGAGGAAAATAGGGAAATAACTAATCAAGGTATCTAAAATTTCCCCTGCTTCGTATAAGTCACGCCCATCTACATTGGTCACTTCATCATTATTTATCATTATTTCCATTTATTATTCTCATTTTACTTGCGTGATTATATAAATCTGTCATATTCATTCTTAATATTATTTGTAATGCTTCCCTTAACATGTGTTTGTTATGATGATAAATGTTGATTGAATAAATAAATAAATGAAGATAAGCTCGCTATTCTTTCATTCATATTTTAACTGGGTTATTATATTCTTTGTAATGTCGAATTGATCCATAAATAGGTATAACAATACCATAACCATCAAGATTCCAGATTCCGACGAATAAATCCATTCTCCCAACAAACGCACGTGTTTCGCAAATCTCCCATCTCTTTTCGATTCGAATAAACTATTAATGTTTTGTTTCTCTCCTATAACCGCATGTTTGCCTCGTCCCATCTTGCATTCCAGCGAGCAAAGAGACAGCGATCTTAATAGGTGTTGTGTATCCTCTAGTGCCTGGGCACAGGTGTTTTGTAGGAGGGCGCTGTAGGGCGCATTCCAAGCATACCTCACTCATAGAGCACCCACGCCACCACCTCACCCCCCCCTCACCCCCCCCTCCCCCCTCCTTATCCAGGACAACAATGGTGTGATCTTGATTTGATCGAGGGCGTTTTGATGACGACTGTATTGTTGTGATGGCGTCGTTCATGTGAGTGGTATCTATAGTGATAATAATAATAATTTTTGAAGTTGAAATTCCTTTTATTTTGCAGTATAGTCCATACATCAAGTGTGTTCACAAAAAAAAAACACAAAGTCTGATTCAGGCCCATCTGTGGAATAGATATTAAAAAAATACAATGTACATGAGGTATGAATTATGGTGAATGGAAAAAACAAACAATTACGTTACAAGTAATGAACGAATTGATTCATATTTGGATATATGAAATGGATAGTGATCCATATGATGATAACATTTAATCTAATGATTGAAAAATGAAAATCAAGGTTCACACAATATTTGAGTGTCACAATAATAAAACATGATACTTATGATTATAAAAGAGTAATTACAACGAAAAATAAGTTTGAAGTTTCTTATCTTGGAAAAGAACAAGACAAATCACAACAATCAATTGAATGAAATATGGTTCAATTTTATAATAATGATGATATTAATAATAATAATTCCGTTCCATAATTGTGAATTGACAATAAGTCATGTGCGCATATTTATGAAATGAATCTGTATTAGTATTTAAAATTGAGATACGTTAATTTTGGATATATTGAAATTGGTGAAATCAGTTTAAAAAGAGTCAAATACATGAATGCTTCAAAGTATCATAATTTGATGAGAGTAATTACATCTCAGTTGAAATATCAGCAAGAATAGTGAATTATCATGAAAATTAGCGACTGAAAAGCGTTTAATTGGGGGTTGTGATTGAGTTCGTTACTAGTTGATTGAAGGATGAGCGAGCCAGAAGAGGAAAATTGCATTTTTTCAAGGTCCAACAAAATAGTAGGAATATTTTATCTTCACTACATCGGAATTCTGATATTTAATGAGTGTTTCCCAATTTTGGTTGAGGATGGATGAATGTAATAATACCGTTCAAAACTGACTGAAATTTTCAGGCTTCTTAGCACAGAATTGAAATATTTGTGAATCGGTCATTTTGAAATATAACAATGATCTTTGACTTCAGGACTGCATTGTCTGTGATCATCCTCATTCGCCTCAGACAGCAGTATTCAATTCCAATTGATAAATAATGAAACTCTTACAGGAAAAAGAAATGTCAGCACGAAATGCATTACCCGATGCAGTTATTAAAAACAGACAAAATAGTTTTTCGAATATTTAAGGTGGAAAATCTACAGTGGGCCTATATTGTAACAGCATCAAGAGAAGATTCAAAGATGATGGTACAGTGGGCATTCAGAGTGATGTATAGAGGAGGGTTTATAATAAAAATAATAATGTATTTTTGAAAATATTTTTTTTTATATTTTTGAAAATATTTTTTTTATATTTTTGAATATATTTTGAAAATCTTTTCACAGTTGTATTACTCTTTAAGATAAATCCTATGAGGGGGGTATGGAAAACATATTTGTTGGGTTAGGTCTACATATTTATGAATATTCACAATAAAATATAGACAAGAAGTGTTTCACAAAATCATTACCTAATGAAATAATACTGTAGTTTGAAGAAAATATGAAACAATTGCTACTTAGCAAAAATAATATTTCAAATTCTGAAATCAGATTTTGAAATTTAAATATTCTTCTACCGGATGATATGCTTTATTTTCAGGAAAAGTTCAGAATTTAGGTACGAGAACTTCAATTTTATTTATACATTTTAGATTTTCGAATAATTTATTATATAATTTTGAATTAATGTACTTTGAATAAATTTGTGTTAATTTTGACCTTTGTTTTATTATGTGTAAATTTTCTTTTTGTCGCGTGTCATGAGTATCTATATTTTTATTCAGGGTTTGAGTGTTGAATAATTTTTCAACACTTTAAATAAGTATTGAATAGAAATGGGCTATTCAATCCAATACAGCTTACTTCAATTTCAAGTCAGATTCGATCTTACTTTCAGTAAACTAGTAAACGTAATCCTCTGTAATGTAAAAAAAAATTAATGAAGTCGAAATAATTCAAATATGCAAACCAGCAAGAAATCCACGTATGAAACCAAACCTGATATCATTCCATTCCTTAAATGTATAATGAAAAAACATATTAAACATTCCTACCGATGTAAATTAAACAAACTTAATTTGTCAAGCGATAAACATTTGTTTTTTTCTGTCCATTTACTTTTCTTATCTTGTCCAATTATCTCTATACACACACACACACACACACTGATATTCCTACCACATGGGTTCTTGCATGGTGTCTGGTCATCGCCTAAGAATGCTCTAATGTTCAAATATCACTCTTATGGTAACCAATGGCAACAAATCATTAGCATAGGAAGACGTAAGCGACGGGACCGGAGGGGTCACCGTGTACTACCTAAAGGTCAGGGCACATTCCTAGCATAGCTGGATGAAGAAGAGACAATAGGCACCCACGAGGATCATAGATCACCATGAAAAGAGGAACGTTGCCAAAAACGTACGGAAGATGGAGGTGTGACATTTATTACTGCCCTACTGGGGATGGAAAAAGGGGATGAAGAGAGTGATTCAATGAGCAGTTTAGTTGAGACGGTTACTGCTGTGATAACTGGTAACATGCAGACGGGCGCTGGTTCGAGCCCCACTGCAGTGCTTCGATTGGTTAACGTCCTGTTACGTATTATTTCTTCATCGTTCCATTACCAGTGGTGCGATCGTGACCACATATGACTCTTTCTCATAGCATGCCGCATTAAATATATAAATATATATTCATATATATATATATATATATATATATATATATATATATATATATATATATATATATATATATGTATATTTATATATATATATATATATATATATATATATATATACATATATATATATATATATATATATATATATATATATATATATATATATATATATATATGAATATATATATATATATGGATATATATATATATATATATATATATATATATATATATATATATATATATATATGAATATATATATATATATATATATATATATATATATATATATATATATATATGTATATATATATATATATATATATACATATATATATATATATATATATTCAAATATATATATATATATATATATATATATATATATATATATATATATATATTCATATATATATATATATCTATATATATATATATATATATATATATATATATATATATATATGTGTATATATATATATATATATAAATTTATATGTATATATATATATATATATATATATATATATATATATATATATATATATATATATATATATATATATATACATATATATTTCTAATTTTTTGAAAATTTGAATGAACAACTTTATCCACAGCAAATCGCAATCAAAATGAAGTCTGATGAATGCATTTTCCATACAAATATGCACAGTAGAGCAGTCAAACCTAATATCACAGGTCAAAGTGATAACACCTAGCAATGCGTCACCATGACAACGTATTCATTGTGTACGATTCGCAGTATACACGAATCGAGACGACAAAGTGAACCCGTAACCAATTCCAATTCGTTTCGCTGCGGATTAGAATCACCTTCCAGAATAACACACATAAATCGTCGACTTATAGAATACCAACAAACCATACAAGAATAGAGCTAAGAAAGAAGAATGTCTTATTTTCTTATAATATTTTGATCCTATTTACTAGATAGACAAGTCAGGCATTGTCTGGCTAACAGAGGGAGAGACTGAGAGAGAGATAAGTTGGTCAGGAACAGATTTGATTGGCTTAACTGATCTGTTATGGATGACGTAACAATACAAAACGTTTGTGTGTGAGAGGTGTATGAATAATAGATGATAGAGTAAAGGACGCGAACAACGAGATTGACCCGAGTGGCTGAGGGAGTTAGGACTTTTGAAGGTACGATTAGAGTTTGGAGGATGAGAAAAAATGGATATTCATCATTGATTTATTATTTGTCGATACTTTAATACGTTCATTGTTTGCTTATTGGTGAGAAAGAACGGAAATAGGAGAGTCCAGTTTCATCATGATATTCATCACTTCTATTGATCTATTTTATCTATTTTTTCTGTTTTATCTAATCAAAATGAGGTGGTAAGATCGCCCTTGTGGTGCCCCGTCTTAACGATCTCATCTCTCATCTACAGCCCTAATTAATTCGGAAACGATGATTTTTTATCAAGTTTCGATGTTATTAAAAAAAAAAAAAATTCTATTGTTCCAGAATTAAATGATATGATTTATTTCATGTCAAGGATGGAATTGACCTGATATTTCGGAATTTTTTGATCGAAGAATTCTTCACCAACCTGGATACTCATACAGGCATTAAAAATATTCTCCTGGAGACTCTTAGAGACTAGACTATATAGGAAACAAGGTTGTTGAAGAAAATTCAAAAAAGGTGAGAATTCCATTTTGGATCAATTATATATGGTTATATACATATAAACACACATACAGATACACATATCTATATATGTATGTATGTGTATATACATACATATATATATATATATATATATATATATATATATATATATATATATATATATATATATATATATATTTATATATATATATATATATATATGGGCCTATATATATTTGTGTGTTTATACTCATTTTTGAGAATCGATTTTTCAGTGTCCATTCATTAATATTACTCGACATCATAATATTCTGTTGTATATTTCATACATTATTTCAGTCATCAGAACATAAAATTTCAGAACGATAAATAGCATCGCAAAACTGAACAGAATAAAAGCAAAATGGAAAAAAACTAATTTGAAATTGTTCACATTCCGGCAATGTCCAAGAATATTTATAATAGTCAAGTCTCAAGAAAGAGAGAGATGGAGATAGAATATTGTATTATCATACACGATGTATAAATAAGTATAAACAGAATTCCATAGCATCATTTTTCACGATGTAGTTTTTCTTGATGGTTCAACTAATTTATGGTCAGCTTTTGCTTTGCGTTTTTGAATCTTTCGTCTCATCGACCGAGGGAGAGAGAAGGAGATAGAGAGAGAGAGAGAGAGAAGGAGATAGAGAGGGAGAGAGAGAGAGAGAGAGAGAGAGAGAGAGAGAGAGAGAGAGAGAGAGAGAGAGAGAGAGAGAGAGAGAGAGAGAGAGAGAAGGAGATAGAGAGAGAGAGAGAGAGAGAGAAAGAGAAAGAGAGAGAGAGAGAGAGAGAGAGAGAGATATCTCTCAAAGTTGAATTTCATAAGCAAGTCATTCTGTGGCTAGTTTCAGTACTAACTGGTTGAGAAACATATTAAACTCCGCCTTTCTGCTAATGTTATATAGTTATTTCATGTCCCATTGCCATATATCACATAAGTCTTTCCATGCTCTAGTGATTATTCAATAATAGGAAACGTCAAGTCATTCTGGATCACTCCAACTGAAATATTGTAAGAAGTATCAATATCGTTATTGTTATTGTTGTTATTGTTTTGAGGTGCGCTGACCGAACGATCTTATTTGTTATCGTTCTTTTCAATTAGAGCTTGACGACATTTTTCTAAATTTTTCCTGTTATTGATGATGGTGAATGAATAACTTCATTACACTTATTTAAAAATCAGTTTCGAATTTCAATCTCGTACGAATATACTGAGAGAATGAGATTATTAATTTTTCCAGAAAGTCAAAAAATATTGATTTTTTATTTTATTTTTTTTAAACACTTTTTTTCATTATCATCAATGCCAATTTTTTGTGGATTTTTTAATTTGTTTTTATTTATTTGTCAATTCAAGATCATACAGAAAAGTTCACAATATTCCACAAAGCCTGTAAACAGGCTTATCTGTGGTTTGCATTATAATTATAACACATGAAAAATATAACTGATACAAAATAATTACAGGTATAGTGATGGCGTGTTTAGTTTTGTGAATTAAACGAGTTCCAATGATATTATAATGTGCCAATATAACAATACATATATGAGTTTTTTTTCCATTCTCCTCATTATTATAATTTCAAAATATATAAAAATTGCCATTCGACATACACTACATAATGATAATAACAAGTTATTGATACATAATGAAACAATAATGCACAGACTCCAATTATTCCAAATAATTCAAACAATTTGAAAAGCAATACATTCTTATATAATAGTTATGTCGATGAATATTATTGAATGCTCAAGGTGAATGATTCAAAATCATGATTTAAATGACATTTATCCACATTTTAACTCAAGCTCAACAAAAATTCAAGACTATCATTTCCACATCAAATAATTCGACTGAAGAAGTAATCCATTGAGAAGATGTTTTCTCTTCAGTTACTACACATTATTTCAAACAGCAAAACTCCACTGTTGATAAATGATCCACTGTCACATTGTCTGCAGGCTTTAGTATAGGAAAGGTCAGGACTAAATATTCATAGGTATTTAGTCCGTCTCTCTCTGTTTCATACAAACCTTCCATCTAGCCATCTCTCTCACACTCGTGGTTGTAGACGTTGGAATTAAATAGCATTTGATAACATTGATATAGGCCCTAAGTGCTTCATTATAGATACAACTTTTATGGGAGTACGGAATGTATTATACACTTTTCTCGATAATCACAAAATCCCGAAGAAGGTATTATTTAGAAATATTGTAAACTCAGTTTTGATAGATTCGGTAAGTCTTTTATACAGCACCATTAATATTCTTTCAAATAATTTCAATCTCTTTGATAATATTAATAATACCTTCTTTTTCTATTACCTTCTTCCATTTTCATATTTTTTTGATACTTTTGTTATCTACCCTCAATTAAATTAGTTTTATAATATTTCAGGATTTTTCTGTGATCAATTTTTTATCACTTTTGTAAATAACCATTGTACTATGTATTGACTATATTACGCTGTACCATCTTGGTATCCCGCTATGCGGACAGCCGTCAATTAAATTGTCATTCTCTCTGTCTTGAAAAATTTTGAGAAAAGAATTCGCCGCAAGACAAAATATAGTATCAGGTTGTATTGATTGATTTTCATATCCGTCAAAGAGAAAATATATCTGTTATATCAGTCTAAGAATTGGTCCATAATATTTGCATTGTCGAAGATTTATGAGAATCAGATTCATATATGAATCATATATGGAACCATAGCTAAGAAAACGTAACGTATATGCGTTGAGATATCTATAAATTCATCAATTCATCAATTTTTGATTGATCATTAGGTACTATTTATACTATCAATATTATTATTAGTTATCAATTTGATACATTTACTGTAATATGTGTCTTTTGGCCGAAATACTTATCTAATCAAAGTGTCTCAATACTGGTTTCATGTAATTATTTTTTCCTACAATCTTGTACGACTGTCTAATTTTTTCGCCACTAGATGTAACTTGATTGCTCAGAACTATAATAGTAATCAAACATACCTTACACTTTGTAAGTAGAATGTAACAAATCACTCAATGTTTTTTTTTCTTTTCACTCCCAACTACTTTAGGCCTATTACTTTTAATGTTTGAGAAATACGTTCAAATTTGAATCGTACTCATAACTCACTATTTTACCTCACATTTAAGATTTTTTTGAAGTGCTCTGTGATTTTTTTTTGTTGTCATTGTGTTTTTATCACTGTATTAGTGTATGTGACCAATGAAAAAAAAGAGATGAGCGAAATTTCAGATGAAATGTACAGGGAAAAATGATGAAGTTGAACACACCTCTATTTCAAATATATATATATATATATATATATATATATATATATATATATATATATATATATATATATATATATGTATATATATATATATATATATATATATATATATATATATATATATATATATATATATATATATATATATATATATATATATATAAACTCACTGCCTATACCTGAATCACCTATTGATAATTTCAAACATTTCATGGTCTAATTAGTTTCACATGTCAATCATTTTTTAGATGAGCGTAAGCGAAGATTCCATTCCACTCTTATAGGGCTTTGTCTGTGTGTTTTTTTTTTGTGGGCACTGCACAGGTCGCAGGGGTTCACTGATGAACATGAAATTTTTTTCGACACGCAAACTTATCTAACTTAGAACTGTACAGTTTTTGGTATGAATCATTTCGACCAATTTTGAGAAATATCATCACAAAATTTCTAAAAACCCCATTAGATTAGGCTGAGCAAGAAAATTTGAAAAATAAAATCTATCCAAATGAAATGAAATTTTCTGTGAGTGTATATACATGGATGATACACATTATCATGATTTTGTATCCAATTCGAATCAGCCGTTTTGAAGAAAATGGTTAAATTATCTGTTTTCATTCATAAAAAATTACTATAGAAATTGAAACAGATTCAGGTTGCCGAGATTCACTGCTTACTAGATTTGTTATGTGCTCAACAATGAAATCTTGAAATCAATCAATGAATGAATGAGACAAAAAATGTATGAAATCAATGAAATGAGTACTCTTGATTGTAATTTCTATTGTTATAGAATTTTAGTTATTGAATTCTCATTGTCGACCGTCTGAATATCATGTGAGTGATCAATTTGAGGACACTAAACATATTATTATCATTACTAGGAAAACGCGGGATGCGCGTTGTGAGATGAGCTTAGAAGTATGGCAATCTAGAATGAAAAATAACTTGTCAGCTCAATTTACATCTACAAACCTTGACCTACTTCAAACGTTCAAAAACCTCACCTGCAACTTGTTGATATTTATAGTAACCTGCAACCTGTCGCATAAACACTTTGCAAAACCAATTGATACAAATATTCAATAAAATGTACACGTTTATTGCGTTTTCTTCATTATTTCTTATCCGATTGTTGTAAAAATCTCTGAAAAGGTGTATAGTAGTATTTTTCATATTTTGTGAGAATTTGAGAGCTTTTGAAAAATTCTTGTTTTTCAAGTATTTTTCCTCGAGGTTATTCTCATGAGGATTTTCCAAACTTTCCGATTATTTTCCGGAAAAACCTTCCGAACGATTCCTCTGAATAACAATCTCAACCTATTCTGGTATGACACCAACGTTCAGAAGAAGTTTCAAGTTGATTGATTCATTTCTCTGACGTGTATACCGCGTACATAATTACAAAAGAAAAAAAAAACATAAAAACGAAGCCCATTTTTTTCAGGGTGTGAAATGGAAAGCTTCGCTACGCTCATCTGAATCATTTTGATTGTTTGTCTCTTTGTCTCTACTTTATATCATATTTTATGTATTCATCTACATGTAATTAAAATCACTTACAATTTGAGCATATCATTTTCACACGAAACCTGCACTTGATTATTATATTATTAAACTGTTATTTCTACCATTTATGATACTTTTTCTAATATTTTATTTTATATACTATTTTGTGTCTCACATGTACTGTACATATACCTTGCGATTTGTGTACACCCACAGACAAGCATGTTTCAGGCTATGTAGTCATTTACTGAGCAAGAAACACTATATAACATCGTACAAAACTATTTAAATGAATAACAAAATGAAAAAATGAAAAAATTACTTTCCCGATGGTGAACTACTCAATTATTCACTCCAACTTCGTATCCAGATTGTAAATGATACATTTATCATGACCATATCATGTACGAGTGTAACGATATATCATATGTAATGACCTTTAAGATTTGACAAATATCTTCACATTACGTCAGAGCTACGCATTCAATCATCATTAGTGTGCAAAGATGTCTGTATTTATCTCATTTTGATTCATATCCATTTATGATTGTTTTGTTTGTGAATGATGGCTTAGCTTATAGTTATTAATAAAAGAATATAACTTAAATATCGATTATAATTAATCAGTCTGTCATTTTCTTTTATGTTGGTATTCAACGAGACTCGTGATTTTATCTGTGACGTAGATAGCAGAGTGGTCACGCGTCATCGAGTTTGACAACAATGTAATACTAAACTTTGTTGTGACAAGTGGACAACAATGTATTGAGGAATTTTGTTAATTCGAATTTTGAATTTTGTTCAAATTGTTTACTTATTTATCTTGTTTTGCCATGAATAGCATAGATTCTGAAAAGTACTCCATTGTTTTTTAGACAGCCCACACGCAAGACATTGTCTCACGCGGGCTTCTTGAATCTTCAATATACCTAAATTCAGAATTTCATTCAGAACTTTTATAATATAGCTAGTTAGCTACATAATTTAGATAAGTGATGAATTTGAAAAAAATTTAATAATTTCCTACGGTGGATATTATTTATATCATTGTTGAATATAGTTTCCATGCTAGAATTTGATACTAGAGTATATAATTTGATACTAGTTGCTGACGTCACACATCGTTGAAAGAGAGGGACAACAATGTCCACCAGTTGGAATTGACCAATCAGAATATTTGGTAGTCCACCAGTTCGCTGTATTGCTATGGTAACGATTGTTTGTCGTTTGTTACGTGCGAACACCATATACTAATGATTCTTCATAACTATATATTTGCAAAGATGCTCATTGAAACTTACTCAGGTTAACTCTGATTATTTGAAATTCAAACTATATAATAAATTGCCAGAAACTTTTAAGAATATGGAATCATTATCACAATTTAAAATTAAATTAAAAAACTTCTTATTGACAAAGCGTATTATTCTTTGGATGAGTATATGTCAACATGATGACGTGAACCAAGAAGGCATTTGTATTTATATTCAGTCGTTGGGTTTTGAAGGTTATAAATGGTGATAATAATATTTACAGATTGACAATGTTTAATTATACTGACATATCTTCATCAAGATGCATTGTACTATATATATTGTTCAATTATTTATATATGTCTCAACATTCTTCAATAATATAACGTGAACTTGTTTCCTGTTGGTATTGTATGTGGATCCTCTTAGAGACAATAAAATAAAATAAATGAATAAAAAAAATTATTGTTTCGTTTATTTCTGTTGGTGTTGTATCTCTATGTTTATGTTTATGTAGAAGCTGAAATAAAATGAATATAAATAGTAATAATGATAACAAATTGTGTTCTTCAAGACAGCGATTAAGAAATTATACAAATTTGTTGATTGGATAATTAATAATTGGGGTGCAAAAAATATCGTTTGTAACCAAGGGTGATGAAAGTTGATCCATTGATAATTTCTTCATCAATGGATGAATATTATTCGTGGAACCTGACATGAGCATTACTGAAGAATTTAATTGTTGGTCTTCAACTTTTCCAGCCACCGTCTCGATATAACGCGCCTTGATTTGATATATCCATATTCCATTTTCACTCCCACATTTGTTTACAAATAATAACCTGGTGAATTGACAAATATTCCTGAATGAGAAATGCCTCTCTCATGGGGTTTGATGAAGGAAATGAAATGATCTGCTATTCGATGGAATTAATATAGAGTAATAATGGCAAAATGGATCATGGTTTGGATAAAAAAAAAGCATCGATTATTATTGTGAGAACGATTAGCTACAGATATGACAGGATGATGGTATGGACTCAATTTTGATTCATTTGAATATGGAGTGAGATAAAATATATAAATATACATATTTGTCGAAATCGAATAGTGATAATGTTCACGAATGAACAGTTTTAATGAATGGAAAAATCAGTTCTTTCAAAATATTTTATTTGGAAAAAATTGTATTTGATTATCATTCGCTTAACTGATTTCAGAATTTTCAATTCTGATCATTCTTATTCTGTGATTATTCTGCTTCTTGATCTTCAGTTCAGCTGAGATTCCGACTAAAGTATGCCACTTATGAACTATACTGACCTATGGCAGTAAAACAGGATAAAAAATGAACACAAGTCCAATTATAGGTACACTTAAATACCTGGGTCGCAATGATGAAATTGAGTGAATATATATTCTCATTATTAAAAGCATCATTGAAGATATTCAGTAGAATAATTGATGAAAAAACTCAATTATAGGCCTATACACGTTATGATGAATAAAAGATTGAAGAAGAGAGAAAAATGCAGGAATTCAAGAATAATAACAAGAAGAATATCGAGATAATGAAGGAATTGGAAATTTTTCCTCCTGATCGTGAATTAATGTTCGAATTGGTAACTATTCCTGAAATAATCACTTTAAGATTCATTTCTCGCTGAATGAGTAATCCTATTTCAATCTTCCATATTATTTTTATTCTCAATTTTCTTTCTTCATTATTCATCATTCTATATAATAATCTTATTCTATATCAAGTTTCGATATTGGTGGTAACAACAGCCTCTAAAATGAAATAAAATGAAATATATATTTTATACGATAAAAAATAAGAATCACAATCACAAGTCACAATCTCTTCGCTCGTTCAGCTATCCACGGAATGTGAAAGAAAATGTCCCCACCGAGAATCTCCACTAAATAATGTCGATTTAAACGACTATCAATGGATACTATTAACTTTCCGTATAATAAAGTTATTGTTTTACTCCAGACAATATCTCGGCTCCGATCAGACATTCATATGGTAATTCATCCACCAATAGAAACACAGCGACATTCATCACACATGCTCATGTGTCGCACGCGCACATTCCTCACATTCGTCGGACAAGGGAACACTGTACACTCTCATGCTGGCGGGTGAGCGAGTGAGAGAAGGGCAGCAAGGGATATTCATATATATATATATATATATATATATATATATATATATATATATATATATATATATATATATATGTATATATATATATATATATATATATATATATATATACATGTATATATATATTTATATATATATATATATATATATATATATATATATATATATATATATATGCATGTATATATATATTTATATATATATATATATATATATATATATATATATATATATATATATATATATATACATGTATATATATATTTACATATATATATATATATATATATATATATATATATATATATATTTATATATATATATATATATATATATATATATATATATATATATATATATATATATATATATATATATATATATGAATATATATATATATATATATATATATATATATATATATATATTCATATATATATATATATATATATATATATATATATATATATATGAATATATATATATATATATATATATATATATATATATATATATATATTATATATATATATATATATATATATATATATATATATATATATCATTCGTTCGGTCAATATCGGGTTCTCGTTTCCGTGCGCAATCCGTATACACTGCAAGGCACACAAAACTCTACATTGGCATTGCTGATCTTCCAGCTCTAAAATATATATTTTTTCATAACAATCGGTGAAGAGTGGATTTTTCAAATTTTTGATCACAATTTTGAGAACATTAATGAGATTTATTGATTGATTATTATTCGCTTAACGGCCCCACCAACAGCTGGGTTATACGGGGGTACGAATGAGCGGATAGTTATGAAACTATGAAGTGACGATGGGTAAAAAAACATTTATAAGAACCCATGTCTTATGCGTGACTCGAACCCACGCCCAATGGTGTCTTCTTCAGTTTATGAAGCATTGCCTCAGCTGACTGAGCTACCGAGGGCGACAAAATCAATTAAAATTCAAACGAGATATGAGTGAAACATATGTTATGCGAAAAGATGGAAGAATGAGATGTTACGAACACAACAATGACGGTCAAGTTTCACCATTTTCATGAAAATCGGAAAATTGATTCCTAGATCAAGGTGCGGTGATTTTCACTACATTTCATATGGGAATTTTGGCTCATTTCAGAGTGCATATGTTAAGTTCTTCTGATGTATTTCAGAATAATATCCAGAATATCAGAGAAATGTGGTATCCGGATATTAGATGTAATCAATAGTTTCATGAAATAAAATATCGAAATATGAATAGAAAGAAGTTCAGAGTGAGATGATAGATGATTATGACACGATTTAACCATGGTGCAAGAGAGAGGGTAATGTATAGAGAGAGTGGAGAAAGATAAGAGAAAGAGAAAACATAGAGATGAATAGAATGAGAGAGGAAAAATAGTAAGATATAGGTGAAAATAGAGATAGTGAGATGGAGAGTAAGACAGAAAGAGAGACGAAAGAGATGTGGAGATGGAAAAAAAAACAGAAGAAGAGATAGAGAAAGAAAGAGAGAGAGAGGAAAAACAGTAAGATATAGGTGAAAATTGAGATAGTGAGATGGAGAGTAAGACAGAAAGAGAGAGAAAGAGATGCGGAGATAGAAAAAAAAACAGAAAAAGAGACGTAGAAAGAAAGAGAGAGAGATCACACGAATGTATAAGACAGAGAACTAGATATAATAGATTTATCTTCCTATTGTCTTGTTCACTAAGATGCAGTTCATGCGTCGTTAGTTATTCATACTGGTTGTCGCGACTTGTCAAGCCCAGCCAGACCACCCATGTCGGCCTGCCCGATACCGAACAGTCTGGGTTCGAAGCCCGGTCGAGGCGCTTCGTGATGAGAACGTGGAATTACTACAAGTTGGAGAAGAAAAACAATATCAACTATACATTACACATTGTTGTCAGCAATCAGCTGTTTGTAACTTGTTCATTTACGAATGTACACTTCAATTGTTTTTACAACGGTAATGATGGAAGCTGATTTATTATATTCGCTGTGTAGTAATTGGATGAGCGTTGTGAAGAGACTGCGTTTGTGTTTTTCTTTATTGTCGATAACCTGAATATGACTTGAGGACACTCGATTATATCCTGTGAGAAGTTGAATGGTCTATATATACAGTTTTGAGTAGGATAGGTCTACATATATATATATATATATATATATATATATATATATATATATATATATATATATATATATATATATATATATATATATATATATATATATGAATAAATATATATATATATATATATATATATATATATATATATATATATGAATATATATATATATATATATATATATATATATATATATATATATATATATATATGTATATATATATATATATATATATTATATATATATATATTATATATATATATATATATATATATATATGTGTGTATGTACAAAAGGTTTCATGTCGATCTGTCAAACTGTGCGATCTGTGCAGTGGGTACAAAAGACACACACACACACACACACACACATGCACATATGAACAGACAAAGCTTCATTAGAGTGGGATGGAAGTCTCTGCATTCGCTCATCCAATTGATAATGCATCTGAATTTCCACATGTTGCACTCCAACCACGTGTCAAGAGATTTTACCTTCTCCATTACTTATTCTTATTTGCATTATATACATCATTACACTACATATACACAACATCCAAACTTATTTTTCTAAACACAATCGTAAACATCGTTTCTCTTCGTATAGCTACAGTTATATATAATCTAGATCAGATCGCTATACTCAAGATTCGATAAATAATATAATCTCAGAAGAATCAACTTAAACGATTCGCAACTTATAATTTAAATTGCTGCTTTTATATTATGGCAATTCCTTTTTTTCAATGTAAGTCTATTTGCCATAAAAAGTCATGCAATCATACCGACATGAAGCCTCGATTTCCTTATTCCATTGACTGATGGTTTTACAACTGACGTTTACGTGACGACAATTCGAAAATAGAACGCGATCGTATTTTATTTGAAAATGGAATCAATTACTGTGAATCAGTTATATAACAAGATATGTACACCAGAAACATGGAGAAGAAAATGTTCGATGAAGAGCCAATCGGATGGGATTGAAGACTACTTATTTGTTATTTTATTGAAATTACCACAACAATTCTGTTGAAACATCAGTCTGATAAGTGGCTGATTGTACGTGGAAGGCTCATGTGCAATCGAAGTGATGCTCAATTGATTGATAATATCATTTCAATTTCAATTTATTTATTTCATAATTGTCACTTATAGGCCTACGCACAATTTCATAACATAAATCTGTACGATTGAAATACGTCAGTTGTGTGTATTTTGAAATTGATCAAATCAGATAACAAGTCAATTATATCCATGATTCAAAGCATCATAATTCAAACTGAAATTTGAAAATCTAGAATTTTCAAAAATTTAAATTTTTGAAAAATTTAAAATTCGTGAAAACTAAAAATTTCACCAACAAAATGGAACACATAGATCACTAAAAACGTTCGAGTCTGCCTCAATAAAAGTTACACATATGAAAATCACTAATCGTCGTAGAAGAATCACATATCTTTCATAATTCATGACGTATATCATAGTGTTTGTACAGTCTCCGATAATAAAAAACCATTATTATTATTATTATTATTATTATAGGCCTACTTGGTTCATGTTCATAATATGAAAATCAGTGTAATTATATCTTATTCATGCCATCAGTATCATCATGTATTATTATTTTTTCAGTATCAGTATGCAAGTAATATGGGCATTTTATACTCACCAAATCCATTATCATAATTTATATTGTGAGTTTTTTCTTCTCAATTGACTTATATTTCATTATTATCATATGTGTCTTTGTCAATCATATATCATGACGTGGACCACTTCATGAAATATGAACATTCTCAAGTTGTTCCACAAAATTACAGAATAAACTGTGGTAAAATTCACGGCACCTCCACCCACGTTATCACTATGCGAATATCTAAAAAAAAGACGATCTGAAAATGAAATCTTGACTATATGGAGATTTGGGATATCAGTAAGGTTACCATAGCAACTATAGAAACTTCAGATAGTAAAAAAAATAATATCATGATTAGAGAACATGATTTGAACCATTAAGAGCCCGCATCTTAGACAGATTTACAGGGTGCACTTCCGCCACATATATCTCAAGAACCACAAACACTACGGACTTGCGGTAAAATGCAATGAATGAGTAATTCCCTAACAATTAGATATGCCTAATCAAAAATTGAAGAATAATTTCACTATGGAGCAATCATTGAATCAAAATGTGTCTAAATTGATGATTTTCATTGCTTAATTTCCGGTTACCGAATAATAGTAGGAATGAATTACAAACGCACATCCTTAAGTTCAACTTTGCGTATCAATATTTGAAATTCCAATTTGCCTTCTATTCTACGGTTTTCCCAATTTCCTTGGCCAAAATGTGTAATGTAACTAAATTTTGTCCAAATTATGAGATGAAAAACTCCTCCATCTAGCGGTGGTTCCTGGAACTCTTCCAATATTATCCCTCCTTCACTTTTTAGCCCACAATCAAACTTTTGAACGCACATCGAACTTGGGTGGAGCATTTCGAAGAGAAACATGCTCAGCTAAGATGCGGGCTCTTAAGGCTATATTCATCCGTCTAAAAATGAGAATCTCCACTTCTGACAAATGACTAAATTTTAGTCGACTGATGCATGACCATTGAAGGGAATTGATGTTAAAATGATAAAAAAAAAAATCGGAATATTTTTTCCTTTTTTTCCCGCGTGCCAAAAAATAGCCAAAAAAGCTCGCTAAACACGCGCATGCCACAAAAATGATTGCAGATTTTTGAAACATGTCAAAGTTATTGTTCACACTATTGAGCATGTCATCAGATGATTATAATTTTCATAAGTCTTGCCGTTCTATCGATACAAATTTAATTATAATCACATAAAATGTTGTAAATACTTTCAGGCAACTAAATCTTCTATGGTGATAGATCGTTGATTGATCGTCATGCATTATTTAACTCAAAATCTAGTTATTTGTCAGAAGTGGAAATTCTCATTTTTAGATGGATGAATAGCACTAAAGCTGGCCTTCCATGAACGCGATTTGCGTTTCGCTTTCGCAAGGCCGTGGAATTGAAGCGAGCTCAACAATCAGAAATCACGTAACTTTCGTCACTGATTGGTCGTATTATCATCATGGTGGCTTAGAAAAACCGCTCAGCGAATTCGCAATCCGAATAACGCAGGTATAGAAGCCCAGCGTAATTGTTGTCCACTTATTACAACAATGTGTGACAAAGTGAGAGAAGCATGAACATTCCAAACTGTCTTGCAAGTTCGACACAGCCGATCAATAATGCTGATCGATATGGAAGACGACCGATCGTCGCCGCCAACTTACAGTCTCAGCTCACGTCCTGACTGTAAAGTAGGCTGGTAATATTATTCCACTTGGAACAAAGTCTGAGTTATTTGTCAGTCGTTGATTGACGACATTGCATTGAAATAAGGACGAAAAAACTGATTATTCCAATTTACTAGATTTATAAATAAATATTATTGCTGGTTTATCGAGGCTGAGTTGAAAAAAAGATACGACTTCGGACGTGAACGAATTGTAGAATAACGGAAATTGGGATTGTGATTAAATTAACATGTCAACCAAATTAGTGAGATTTATATCTTTTTTTTCATTATTCTTACAATAACTGTGATTTGATGACGTATAGATTGGAGTGTGCTCAACGACCCCCCCCCCCCCCCCTCTCCCACCAACAGACGGATTATTTGATAGTGGGCCCACCAAGTCCCAGTTTTAAGGACTAGTTGCTAGATTAAATTTTTATCACCTCAGGTTACGTGTCAGTTTCGTACTTTAACTGCTGTCTAATTGACACTACAGTGGTTTCATTAAACTGGCTCAGAGTGATCTTCATTCTGTCCTGAATATTGGAAAAGTGTGAAATTCATCTAATAATTGTGAGGAGTGTTTTTTTCCACTTGTTTTTCCCAAGACTCGATCTTATGGGTGGAGCTAGGAAAAAATCAGCCGTTGTGAGATGAGCTTGGAAGTATAGGAATCCAGAGAGAAAAATTTCCTGTTAGCTCAAACTTCATAATAGTTTGATCAATTAGTGATACTTGTTGTATTTTCTGTATTTTGTGTGTTAAAAAATTGCATCAAAAATTCATTTTCTTCGTTATTTCTCTACCGATTGTTGTGAAAATTATTAAAAATGTGTATCATATTTTCATTCATATTCAAAGAAAATTCTGGTGCTCTCGAAAATTTCATTTTCCAAGTATTTCACTGTGGGTTATTCTTATGACGATTTCTCAAACTTTCAGATTTTATCCTGAAAAAACTTTCCAACGAATTTTTGGAGAGACAATCTCAATATTTTCTAGTGTAACAACAATATGCAGGAGTACTTTCAAGTTGATTGGTCTTTTTTCCTGACCTGTTTGCCGCGCGCACAAAATTACAAAAAAGGAACCCGTATTTCATATCAATGGTCAAACATGTCGGTTATGACTGCCCACATGAAAACCCTGGTAACATCATCGTTTTTTCGTATACAAATATCTCTCTCGTTTTTTCATCATATTATTTCATAAATTACATCATCAATTTTCAAAACCAGCCTGACCGATTCTTGGCCCAAACATCATAGTACCCAGTTGGAGGATGAATAATAATATCCAGAAAAAGTTTCTCAAAGTGAATGGGTTTTGCCCTGCAACCTGTGGAGAGAGAGAGAGAAAAAAAAATAGAGAAAAAGCCCCGATTTGGGCCGATTGGATGTCGTAGCTATTCTGGTCATCCAATAAACATCCAAACTGAGAGAGAATAATTGTGTTTATCCGTTGTTTGAAGAACTGGTTATGATAAACATTCAACAATACAACGTTTGATTGAGTAAAAACACTTAGTGAAACACAAACTTCGAACACATAAAAAATGTATACATAATTTTTGTGTTTCAAGTTTTTCGAATAAAAAAAAAAGATCATTTGACTTGTCCGATATAATTTATTGTCGCATGTAAAAGGTAACATTTGTTCACAAGCCGTGTATACAAGACATTGTGTACACAAGGTCGGAACATGGCTTAGAACAGACCGAACTGCATGGAACAAATGTACATGACTTATCATCTCAAAACGTAAACCAGGAAGAAATCTGTTTCAATTTTAATTCATGAATTTTTACACCCTTCATCTTATTTACGATACGAATGTGGTTTCCCACAGTCCTCGAAGCAAATGCTTGGATGAAGTACTAATTGGCCACGACCATTAATTAGTGGAGTGATAGGCCTAATTATAACATTATAGGCCTGTCACTAATTTAATTTGTGCTTTTTGTATAATGATCAATTTTACATCTGCTGTCAATGGAAAGAAGTAATCATTGCCCAAGAGATTCAGTTCAAAGTGGAAGATGTCAACATTCGTGTGTTTATACTGGAAGACTTTTATTTACTGCGAAAAATTATGGTCACAGACAGCGCAGTCCTGGTGTTGAAGACCATTAGTTTTAAATAATCAAAATGGGGTGGTAAGATCGCCCTTGTGGTGCCCCGTCCAAACGATCCTATCTTTCATTCATAGCCTTAATTGGGGAACAATGATTTTGTATCAAGTTTCGATGTTATTAAAAAAAAAAAAAAAAAAGGGGGGAAAACCATACAAACAGTGATGAAGTGACCAAATTTATGTGGATTAACATCACAAAATCGAAAAAAAGAAGAGAAGAAGAAGCCCGCATTAGAACTAAATCTAGTTTGCGCGCATTACTGCTAATATTCATGTTGACGAAGGAATCAACCTAAATCACTGTCATTGATTACCCAAGTGTGGATTACTGAAGAGATTCGAAGATACAGTTAGGAATACATAGAAAAAAATTTGAAGAATATCAAAAAACATACCCAATATTGGTTGAATAGAAAAGAATAATTCATGAATGAAGACACTGTGGTCATACTCGATGAATGAGTATAGCAAAAGTGCATGTAGAAACATAACACAAATTTACAATTGAGTAGTTACAATAAATTCATGAATTTCTCTCTCGAGAGTGGATAGAAGAGTAGTTAAACGAATATTGAGAGCAATTTCAAACGTGAGTTATCGCCCCGAATATCTAAAACTGAAGGATTCATTCAGCATTTCAGATCTTGTAACCTGCGTTAAAATGTGATAATTTGAATAATGATGCATGATTGAATTGAATCTCACACAACTTTCAATCTAGTATTTCTGTTTTTGTGAGATCGCCACCAGAACGATCAAATCTTGTCGTTGGTATGAAATGAGAAATAACGAGACTGTTGCAAATTTTCGATGTTGATGAAGTTAGTTGCCAATTATTGCAACGACTTCAGTATCTAGTATTCGGGAAAAAAAATTTCGTTGAGAATTGACAAACTTTGCCGTTCTCCACATAATATTGCAATATGATGATATTCATATTCAGAACGGAAACGATTATATTGAAATCATCAATGGATACGCTATTCATCTGAGAATATATAAATATATAAATATGTATATATATATATATATATATATATATATATATATATATATATATACATATAAATATATATATTCATATATATATATATATATATATATATATATATATATATATATATATATATATATATACATATAAATATATATATATATATATATATTTATATATTTATATATATATATATATATATATATATATATATATATATATATATATATACATATAAATATATTTATTTATATATATATATATATATATATATATATATATATATATATATATGTATATATATATGTATATATATATAAATATATATGGTTGAATATATATATATATATATATATATATATATATATATGTATATATATATATATATATATATATATATATATATATATA
>OZ023336.1:30833839-30866339 GCA_964007535.1 Brachyptera risi
TATATATATATATATATATATATATATATATATATATATATATATATATATATATATATATATATATATATATATATATATATATATATATATATATATATATATATATATTTATATATATATATATATATATATATATATATATATATATATATATATATATATATATATATTTTAAACGTCATACGTCATACGCTGTGACACCAATCACAACAATGTATGTTTCATAGAATTCCTAATAATCCGGAGTAGTCTCCACGGATTCACTAGCAACAATTCAAATCACATTTCCTCACCAACTATTCCATCGACATTCTACATTCACCTCAAAATTACCCGTTCGACATCCAACTCGTGTTTTCATCGAATCCTTTTGTTTTCTCTTGTCACTGCCTTCAAGATGCCCGACCTGACTAGGCCCCCGTCCGATGACGTCACATTGCAGCAGTTGAAAGCGGCGTACCAACCCACCAACATCACGCACAAGACGTCGCTGATGATCAATCAGGGCTTCCACGCCAACACGCTCATTGGGATCGTCAGCAAAATAGGTACGATCGTTTATTTGTCGCCTGAACCAAAAAGCCTATTAATATACGATTTGGTCAAATCATTCGATCAGTAGAGTGATAGGCCCAATTATAACATTTCAGTTATATCAATAATTTTTTTCTATTTTGAATGATAATGAACTTCACATCTGCTTTGGGAAGAAGTGATCATTGCCCAAGAGACTCAGTTTAAAGTGGAAGATATCAACATTTGTGTGTTTTGTTTACTCTCAATACCAATTCTGGTAATGTCCGGGTTCATCACAGAAACGGTTTTTACCTATAATGTGTTCCGGACTTTCGGAAACTGAAAGACTTTTATCAGCGGCGGAAAGTTATGCTCACAGACAGCGCAGTATTGGTGTTGAAGTTCGTTGGTGTTGATTGATTATGATAGTTTGGTAAGATCGCCCTTGTGGTGTCAAGTCCAAACGATCCTATTGCAGTATTCGCTCTTCAGGTGCATCCTTCCATCCTTAGCCTTAATTGGGGAACCTAATTTAAAGTCTAACAGTCGTTTGGTCAGCAGAGTCAAAAAGTAATTTTGAAATTAATTCTACACTGGGGAAATTTTAGTCAAGCTTTATTGAATATGTGTGTTCTTGAATTGAAATTACATCAGAAACACTGTCATATTTTTTTTGCCGAAGTTTCAGCGCTTTGATGAAATATTAAATTGCTATTTTGACTTCATTTTGGTGAAAAATCAACTATTTTTCCCTTTAAAATGAGTGTGATCCATAAATGAGAACGGGTACCTATATTTATTTTTGCATAATTCCATTTACTATATCTTCATCCACAATAAAACAAGTTTTTTGATTGAATGTTATTCCTTTTAGTATATTTTAATGATCTGTTGAATAATAAAAACGCATGAAATTTGAAGGTTGCGTGCTTAATGATAGGGAAACATCCAGTATTTGAAGCGATATAACTCAAAATTTATACCGGTTAGCCTATCATCTGTTTGGATATTATTATCGAGCACATCAAAACGAATCGACTGACAAAAACTCATGATTTTTTCATGACTACGAGGTAATGGAGGTTAAACCTTAAGGAATGATTTTGTATCAAGTTTCGATGTTATTGAAAGAAAGAACTAATTGTTGAGGTCCCGCCACCAATAACCCCGAGATGATTGTCGAGTTGATGAAGAACGGCATGAACATCGCCAAGGTCAGCTTCTCATTGGGCGACCACGCCGAACACGCAGGTATCATCAAGCACATCCGAGAGGCCGTGAACGCGTACGGTCAGATGAACGACATGGTGTACCCGCTGGCGATCCTGGCGGAGACCAAGGGGCCGGAAGTGCACTTGGGACGACTGGCAGGGGTGAGTGTAGTGGAAGAAGGTGAAGGAAAAGGAAATTCTGTCACATACACATGCGTATACGGAAAATGTTTCATGTTGATTAGTTAAACCTTGCGACATGTGCAGTGGTTAAAAGAAAAAAAAACGGACAAAGCTTTCTTAAGAGGCCGCAGGTGCTCTACGCGGGCTCGTTGATCGCTCGCTTCAGACTCGAGATCAACATACATCGGGTACTAGGCGCAACCCGTAGACTAGCCCGACGAACTCATATTCACATGAACGCCGTTAATTCTCCAGGTCACACTTTTGATATATTTGACATTTTATATTTTTTTTCGGTATTCCAAAATATGTATCCAGGTATTCGCAAGATAAAAATTTCTTCACTTCCCGTTTGAAGAATTTGAAAAATCACAAATTTTTGATTCAAAATTCTGTACATGCAATTACCTCCGTTTCTAAATTATCAACAAAATGCAAACACAATCATATTGATATCTCAAAACTCGCGGAGGTGAGAGTTTGTTGCGTGAAATACGAGCGTCTGCGGCCTCTCAAGAGTAGAATGAGATGAGAATAGAAGGATGCGAAAAGAACTCGGTTTCGCCCAAGGAATGATTATCTTTGAAAGTTATTCACCGTCAGCTTTAACTCGATCAAGTTCCCCTCTATTCCCGTAGGATGTGGGTGAAGTGTGCCTCGTGACGGGAGAGACTGTCGTCCTGACCTCGGACAAGAAATACGAGAACGAGGGAACGAAAGACATCCTGTACGTGGATTACCCAAACATGACTCACGATATGGAGCCGTCGTTCACGATCTACATCAGTTACGGTAGGAACATCGATATTTCATCAATTAAGAGTCTCTTCGGAACATTCTTGCTCTCCTCGAAATGACCGGTTCGAATCTAGAATAAGATTTCGATTTCAAATTGAGATTTCCATTTGGAATATTCGAAATAATCGCAGAATTTATAGAGGTAATGAATATCTGAGAATACTTCTATTATTTTCATAAACTTAATACCATTTCTTTCATTGTTAAAAATAATAATGGTAATTCTTCATTACTACTTGATATATACAATCATTATTATTCCGTTCATTTATTTGTGTTGCATCCATATGTGTATGTATTGAGAAGAAAAAATGAAATGATTCGAAAATTGAAATTGAGATCAGATTGCATTCGAAATTGTGATGGTGAGTATCATCGTTCATATACGGAGGAAATTTCAGTTCTTTCAGAGATTTCTTTTCAATTTTTTCTTCGCCAAGCTAAATCTGATGAAGTTTTCGAAAACTTTCGAACAAAATTTCTCAGGAATGTTCTGATCGATATTACCCAAAAACTGTACAGTTTCAAGTTGAATGAGTTTTCGTATACGGCAGAAATTTCATGCGGATCAGTCGAATAGTGTGACCTGTGCAGTGGGTATAAAAAAAACACACACAGACAAAGGTCCATTAGTGTGGAATGAGAGTCTTCGCTACGCTCATCCAATAGAAGCCTTTCGATGGGAGTTCACCAAAATATGAGATCTATTCCTTCTCATCATTTCATATATCACATTGTTCGACGTCGATAGATCTAGGTTTTTATTACAGTGCGTCGTTAAAACCCCATATGAATGTAAATTCATGCATTCTGATGAACATTCACCTTGTGAGTGTGAATGAAAGTATTTTGATGAAAGTTCACTGAATGAATATCAGTAAAAGCATTTTGACAGAAATTCACCCAAATTACAGATCTATCTTCCAGATTTTCTGGATTTTTTTATTTTTTCGATTTTGCGATTTTTTGGTTCGAATTTCAGATTCATCTTTCAATTTCTTAGGGATCTGTTCAAAATTCACCCAAATCAGAGATCTATTTTCCTGATTTTCCTGATGCTTCGATTTTTTCGATTTTACGATTTTTTGGTTTTGATTTTCGATTTTTTTTTAAATTGGGGGATTTTTCTCCATTCTGACAGGAATTCTCCCAAATCAGAGATCTATTTTCTTGATTTTCATGATTTTTTTTATTTCTCGATGTTTTTGTTTTGATTTTCGATTTCTTCTTCTTTTTTGGGGATCTGTTTCCATTTTGACAGTAATTCACCCAAATCAGAGATCCATCTTCTTGATTTCCATGGTTTTTCAAATTTCTTCATTTCACATTTTTTTTTTGATTTTCGATTTAAAAAAAAAAATATTGGGGCTCTGTTTTCATTCATTTTCTCCCTCAGGCTTCGTGAAACTGGATGTAACCGAGGTCGGCCACCACGACATCACCTGCCTGATCGACTGCGGCGGCAAAGTCAACAGCTACGACCTCGTCAACCTCCCGTCCAACTCGATTGCGCTGCCCACGCTGTCCGACAAGGACAAGGAAGACATCAAGTTCGCCGTGGAGCAACAGGTCGACATACTGTCCGTCGCGTTTGTCAGGAGCGGCGAGACTGTCAAGGAAGTGAGAGAACTCATGGGTATGTAGACGTCTACCTTATCGACGTGTGGAATTGACGACTCGCAGTCTCCGCCCCATGACGTCACAAATCATACCGTCCAATCAACAGAGCTGTGAGAACTTCAGTCAAATTCAAATATCCAATCGGGGTATCTTCAAATGACTACAAATGATATAGATCCAACTGGCAGACTGGTAAAGCCACGCCCATTTTGTCAAAATGAGCGTGGGTTTACCAGTCGGCCAGTTAGATCTATCATCATTTGTGGGGATTTGGAGACACCCCGATTGGATATTTGAATTTGACTGAAGTTCTCACAGCTCTGTTGATTGGACGGTATGATTTGTGACGTCATGGGGCGGAGAATGCATCGTCAATCATGAAAAATATCGAGTCGTACTGTTACATAAAAGTGATATTTCCACTTTAACTTTCCTGAAATTTGATTTATTCGCATTTTCGAAAAATAGTGTCTGTATTCTATGATGTTTTTGTTAATTTTGTATCTTGCACTGTTAGATTTTCAGGGTCATTTTGATCTGAAAAATCACCCTGGTAGGAACCTCTTTTCCTGTGAATACTGGTGCCATTTTGATCAAATATCAAAAACAACAAAAACGACAACAATAACGCAAGCCAACATGATCACGCAGTTGACAGTTCCAAACGAAATGCCAATTTTCGACTGCTTGAAAATTATTTACATGCAGACGCATGCTGCTAGGGCAACACCAAATGCGTGCGCAACCACATGTGTATCCGAGCACAAGAAGCAGGAGCGACTTGACACGCTGCGCGGTCATATTTTCGCTGCAACCACAGCTACCCCAGTGACAACCCCGCTGAAGCATGCCGCAGCTTTAAGCTAAATTCACTGTGTTTGGGGTGAAAGCCTCGTGGTAGGGAACCAGATCTCGCTCACTCCAACGAAGCGAGCAGTGGGGGTAACTTGGCGGGGAAAAAAGCTCTGATATCAGGCTCATCCCTCCTTGACATAGACTTGGACAGTACATATCTGAAAAACCAACTCAATTTTCACAAAACCAAACCAATCTCACTTGGAACTAACCTAAAACTAACAGAATTGCTCAAGAGATCATTGTGGATAGTCACTAAGAAACATTAATTTATATTTAAAAAAAAAAATTAGGTACCTTACTGAGAATTTCGAACAGTTCTATTGGTCCGATATCTCCAATAAGAATTTCATAGTTTTCAGTTCCCCGACTGAGGAAAACCGCAAGAATAACCTCATTGTTCATGTGTGCTCATGACGGGGTAACGATGTTGCCGAGTGTTTTGTGTCGCAGGGACCGAATTCACAAAGGGTCATTGCTTTGATCGGGATCAACTCTAATTCCGATCAAAGTTGCTACAAAGATATATCGACCAACTTTGATACTGTCTTAAAAATAATAATCATGGATTAATAATGATTATAGATCTGATTTAAAAAAAGTAAAGAACAATTGACACAAATATGGTATTAATAATCTCTAAAAATTGTCGTAACTTTGAGCCGGATCAAAGTTATGACCTTTTGTAAATTTGGCCTCAGGTGAAAAGGGGAAGAACATCTTCGTCATGGCCAACATCGAGGACCAGGAAGGGTTCGACAATGTCGACGAGATCCTGGCCGAGGCTGACGGCTTGCTCGTGGCGCGCGGGAATCTCGGGATAAACCTGGCTCAACAGAAACTCTTCCTGGCGCAGAAGATCATAATCGGCTTGTGCAACAAGGTCATTCATATAGCCATAAATAGACTGATGATTATTGTTTGCTTAACGATCCCACCAACAGCTGGGTTATAGGGGGTACGAATGAGCAGATTATATAGATAAATTATGAAGTGATGGTGATTGAACGAACGTTAAAAAAACACATGCCTTATGTGGGACTCAACCCACACCCAACGGTGACACCAGTTTCCGAAGCGGTGCCTCAGCTGACTGAGCTACCGATGGCAGCAGAGATAAACTATACTGAGACACGAGGCCAGATCAGTTTCTTTCATCCTCATGATGATCACATGAAACATTCAAATTGACAATCATTTCATTTTTTGGTAATTTTACTGATTAACGTAGCATGGCCAATTTTTGTCCTATGTTCACGTTCCTAGTGTTTTCTGATAGATCTTGTTAATATCTATGGTGTGTAGTTTGAACATTTTGTATTTTGTTTGTTTCAATATGTTTTTTACTCACTTGAAGTTAATGCTTTGTGATCTGACTAAGATGACAAAGGTGGACAGTAAGTTAGGTTAGGGTCAGGTTAGTGTACAAACCTCGCGTATACCACCGGCAGGCGGAACGGAGTTTATATAATTAAAAAAAACGAAGAAAAAATTGAAACAAATTTGAAAAAATGGCGTGGTACGTTAATCAGTGAATTTACCCATTTTTTTTTTTTGTTAAACTATTCTGAAAATATTTGGTCATTTGAAATAATGTAATTTTCCGCTTTTCTGGTTGAAATATGATTTTTTGGTGGAAATAGCGACAGTTGAGAAATTTATATTTGAAAAATTGAAAAAAAAGATTCCCAAAGTTTTCACCAGTCACAGGTTTAGTATGATTGTTGCTCATATTATAACTCCAGTATACGACAGTTTGCTTCAACTTTTGTGGTAAATTGCTATGGTCACGTGACAAACTTCTCTCTCGCCTGGCTTCATCCAAGGGATGTCACACATTGTTGTAATAAGTGAACAACACTGGTTACTGAATTGTATTCTCCACTCACATTTTCGGTATAACAGTTTGTTTGCCCTCAAAATTTCCAGTTTTTATGGTTACCTGACAATCATGCGATACTTACAGTATATTGTTTTCGTTTCTTCATCTCGTTTTCTGTTCCAACTATTACTACATTATATAATGTGTACAACATGCGTTCCTACCTTCACTCAGCCACACCAGGTAGTCCACGTGTACTCTGCTGTGTTTCTATCCTTGTCTTGCACAACACATCACTCGATCTGCTGTCTCTGTTGAACCATCATCACTTATCACAATTAACCAATCACAATGCTATCGTCCTTCTCTCACAAAACTATATATTTTCTTTCTCTTCAACCATTACCAGGTCTATCGCAAATAACCAAACACAAAATGATTTCATAATAGTTTCTCTTGGAATATTAAAAATAGGCCCAACCGATTAAATTGGATCGAATTGAAGTTTTGATCAGGCCCATTAGAGTAAATCAGGGTGATTTGAATAATTCATGATCGACAAGGGTGATGAAATGATCACGCTAAAATGATCCCGAAGAATTAAAAAAATTCATCGTACATCATTGAAACCACAGCTGCTATAGTGTTAACCATTCAAACCTAACCGGACTTGATTGACCACTATAGCGATAGGCGTGGCTAAACGCCAGGCCACCTAGATCTATACTTCATGTGAGAATTTAGAGATACTCTGATAGGTGAAATGTTAAATTTCCCACATAATAAAGCCCATTTGATTGGATGTTTTGTTTTGTGACGTTTGTGGACGGGTCAATCACTAGTCGTCAATTTTGCGATATCCATTCAAATTGAAAATATCCCGAAATGACTATACCGAATATCGAATATACTCGAATAATTCACGTTCAAAACCACCTGTTGATTCAACAATAATATGTGTACTGTACGACAACGAGTCTTCCTGTGACACTATCATCATATCACATAATAATCACATAATATGACGTCACACTATCACATAATCGTCACAAAAGAAACGAGCACACGTTGTTATCCCGATGTTTCACGATTGCAACTGGTCAAGGAAGCTCGTCACCTGAAAGTAATACTATTGGCGTGTCACTTGGTCGGTGCATCCCAATATAAACAGACGAAATACAAGAGTTGTTTATGAGAGAGTGAGTCATTGAGGGTTGCTATACGTGCCGTTGCCCCTGGTAACGAAGTACTCTAGGTTGTATCGGTATGCATCTGTGCTAGCTTATGTAAACAGTGATTATTGTATGTATGAGAGGGATTTAATCCTATAGTTGCATTACTTGTATAGTATAAGGCTACTGTCAAGTGACGTCACTCATTGTTGCAAGGAACGGACAGCAATGTCCACCAGCTGAAATCAACCAATCACAATTTTTGATTTTGATAGTCCACCAGTTCACTGTATTTTTTCAAAAGTATTTTTATCAGATAACAAAACGAAATTCAAACTGAACATGAATAAAAAAAAATACCCATCAGAGTTTAATTGTGGGATGAGTACACATAAAAATTGATCGGATTATGAACAGACATATTTTTTCAAATGATTTGTTTCTAAAAAAAAAAAATGAATAATGAACCTTATTGGATGAGCGAAGCGAAGACTCAATTACACTATACCGAAAAAAAAGTGCCTGTTTTTTTTGTTTTTTGTTTTTTTTGTTTTTTTGTTCGCGCTCCACAGGTCAGACAAAAATTCAAAATCAGTTGAAACTTGGCACACACATGAACCCCTATCTGACTTGATGCTGTATAGTTTTGAGGCGCGATCGGTTCAACCACTTCTGAGAAAACTCATTCCAAAGTTTTCAAAAATCCCATTAGAATAAGCCAGAGGAAAACATTCGTGAAAAATATTTCATCTGAGAGGATTCAAATTCTCAGAGAATTTCAATCTGAAAATGATACACATTATTCCGAACTTTTACTCAAATCGGATCAGCCGTTTCGATGTAAAAAAATATATAATGTTATTTGTGTCAATTATTCAAAGCTATTGAGATACCTATTAAATCAAAGCAACAAGTGTCACCACTTGATTGTAAACGATTAAAACTAGGCAAACGCGTTATGTGTTGCCGCGTTGATGGATGAGCTGGAACATATCAACTTATCTTTGGATTGGTTATTATATATATATATATACACCTTGAAATCCAAACCATTACATCACTGCCATCTTATTTTCCATTAATAATTTATATAATAATAAAGAAGGCTTTGTTTTAATCGTTTACAGTCAAGTGGTGACACTTGTTGCTTTGATTTAATAGGTATCTTAATAGCTTTGAATAATTGACACAAATAACATTATATATTTTTTTACATCGAAACGGCTGATCCGATTTGAATAAAAGTTCGGAATAATGTGTATCATTATCAGATTGAAGTTCTCTGAGAATTTGAATCCTCTCAGATGAAATATTTTTCACGAATGTTTTCCTCTGGCTTATTTTAATGGGATTTTTGAAAACTTTGGAATGAGTTTTCTCAAAAGTTGTTCAACCGATCGTGCCTCAAAACTATACAGCATCAAGTCAGATAGGGGTTCATGTGTGTGCCAAGTTTCAACTGATTTTGAATTTTTGTCTGACCTGTGGAGCGCGAACAAAAAAACAAAAAAACAAAAAAAAAACAGGCACTTTTTTTTCGGTATAGTGTAATTGAGTCTTCGCTTCGCTCATCCAACAAAGCCTTCTTTATTATTATACTAGGCAAACGCGTTATGTGTTTCCGCGTTGATGGATGAGCTGGAACATATCAACTTATCTTTGGATTGGTTATTATATATATATACACCTTGAGATCCAAACCATTACATCACTGCCATCTTATTTTACACTAGGCAAACGCGTTATGTGTTTCCGCGTTGATGGATGAGCTGGAACATATCAACTTATCTTTGGATTGGTTATTATATATATATATATACACCTTGAGATCCAAACCATTACATCACTGCCATCTTATTTTTCATTAATAATTTATTGGATGAGCGAAGCGAAGACTCAATTACACTATACCGAAAAAAAAGTGTCTGTTTTTTTTTTTTTTTTTTTGTTTTTTTGTTTTTTTGTTCGCGCTCCACAGGTCAGACAAAAATTCAAAATCAGTTGAAACTTGGCACACACATGAACCCCTATCTGACTTGATGCTGTATAGTTTTGAGGCACGATCGGTTGAACAACTTCTGAGAAAACTCATTCCAAAGTTTTCAAAAATCCCATTAGAATAAGCCAGAGGAAAACATTCGTGAAAAATATTTCATCTGAGAGGATTCAAATTTCCAGAGAATTTCAATCTGATAATGATACACATTATTCCGAACTTTTACTCAAATCGGATCAGCCGTTTCGATGTAAAAAAATATATAATGTTATTTGTGTCAATTATTCAAAGCTATTAAGATACCTATTAAATCAAAGCAACAAGTGTCACCACTTGATTGTAAACGATTAAAACAAAGCCTTCTTTATTATTATATGGATTATTAATGTAAAATGAGATGGCAGTGATGTAATGGTTTGGATCTCAAGGTGTATATATATATAATAACCAATCCAAAGATAAGTTGATATGTTCCAGCTCATCCATCAACGCGGAAACACATAACGCGTTTGCCTAGTATGATAATAAAGAAGGCTTTGTTTTAATCGTTTACGATCAAGTGGTGACACTTGTTGCTTTGATTTAATAGGTATCTTAATAGCTTTGAATAATTAACACAAATAACATTATATATTTTTTTACATCGAAACGGCTGATCCGATTCAAGTGAGAGTTTGGAATAATGTGTATCATTATCAGATTCAAATTCCCTGAGAATTTGAATCCTCTCAGATGAAATATTTTTCACTAATGTTTTCCTCTGGGTTATTCTAATGGGATTTTTGAAAACTTTGGAATGAGTTTTCTCAGAAGTGGTTCAACCGATCACGCCTCAAAACTATTCAGCATCAAGTCAGATTGGGTTCATGTGTGTGCCAAGTTTCAACTGATTTTGAATTTTCGTCTGACCTGTGGAGCGCGAACAAAAAAACAAAAAAAAAAAAAAAAAAAAAAAAAGAAAAAAAAAAAAAAAACAGACACTTTTTTTTCGGTATAGTGTAATTGAGTCTTCGCTTCGCTCATCCAATTAATAATTAATATAACTAGGCAAACGCGTTATGTGTTTCCGCGTTGATGGATGAGCTGGAACATATCAACTTATCTTTGGATTGGTTATTATATATATATATACACCTTGAGATCCAAACCATTACATCACTGCCATCTTATTTTCCATTGATAATTTATATAATAATAAAGAAGGCTTTGTTTTAATCGTTCACAACAAGTGGTGACACTTGTTGCTTTGATTTAATAGGTATCTTAATAGCTTTGAATAATTGACACAAATAACATTATATATTTTTTTACATCGAAACGGCTGATCCGATTTGAGTAAAAGTTCGGAATAATGTGTATCATTATCAGATTGGAATACTCTAAGAATTTGAATCCTCTCAGATGAAATATTTTTCACGAATGTTTTCCTCTGGCTTATTCTAATGGGATTTTTGAAAACTTTGGAATGAGTTTTCTCAGAAGTTGTTCAACCGATCATGCCTCAAAACTATACAGCATCAAGTCAGATAGGGGTTCATGTGTGTGCCAAGTTTCAACTGATTTTGAATTTTTGTCTGACCTGTGGAGCGCGAACAAAAAAACAAAAAAAAAAAAAAAACAGGCACTTTTTTTTCGGTATAGTGTAATTGAGTCTTCGCTTCGCTCATCCAATAATAAAGAAGGCTTTGTTTTAATCGTTCACAATCAAGTGGTGACACTTGTTGCTTTGATTTAATTGGATGAGCGAAGCGAAGACTCAATTACACTGTACTTGAAAAATCGAAGGTGTTTTTTTTTTTTTTTTTTTTTTTTTTTTTTGTTTTTTTGTTTTTTTGTTCGCGCTCTACAGGTCAAACAGAAATTCAGATCATGATGAAACTTGGCACACACATGAACCCCTAACTGACTTGATGCCGTATAGTTTTGAGGCGAAATCGGTTCGACAATTCTTGAGATAAATCATTTTGAAGTATTCAAAAAACCCATATGAATAAGCCAGGCGGAAAAAATGACAAAGTGAATGTTCTCCGAAATTTTTCAAATTTTCACAGAACTCGAACAACATAATAATACACATTATTCCGAACTTTTAATCAATTCGGATCAGCCGTTTTGATGTAAAAATATATATAATGTTATTTGTGTCAATTATTCAAAGCTATTAAGATACCTATTAAATCAAAGCAACAAGTGTCACCACTTGATTGTAAACGATTAAAACAAAGCCTTCTTTATTATCATATAAATTAATAATGGCAAATAAGATGGCAGTGATGTAATGGTTCGGATCTCAAGGTGTATATATATATATATAGGCCCTATATATATAATAACCAATCCAAAGATAAGTTGATGTTCCAGCTCATCCATCAACGCGGAAACACATAACGCGTTTGCCTAGTAGGTATCTTAATAGCTTTGAATAATTGACACAAATAACATCATATATTTTTTTACATCGAAACGGCTAATCCGATTCGAGTAAAAGTTCGGAATAATGTGTATCATTATCAGATTGAAATTCTCTGAAAATTTGAATCCTCTCAGATGAAATATTTTTCACGAATGTTTTCCTCTGGCTTATTCTAATGGGATTTTTGAAAACTTTGGTATGAGTTTTCTCAGAAGTTGTTCAACCGATCGTGCCTCAAAACTATACAGCATCAAGTCAGATAGGGGTTCATGTGTGTGCCAAGTTTCAACTGATTTTGAATTTTTGTCTGACCTGTGGAGCGCGAACAAAAAAAAAAAAAAAAAAAAAAAAAAACAGACACTTTTTTTTCGGTATAGTGTAATTGAGTTTTCGCTTCGCTCATCCAATAAACTAGGCAAACGCGTTATGTGTTTCCGCGTTGATGGATGAGCTGGAACATATCAACTTATCTTTGGATTGGTTATTATATATATATATACACCTTGAGATCCAAACCATTACATCACTGCCATCTTATTTTTCATTAATAATTTATATGATAATAAAGAAGGCTTTGTTTTAATCGTTTACGATCAAGTGGTGACACTTGTTGCTTTGATTTAATAGGTATCTTAATAGCTTTGAATAATTAACACAAATAACATTATATATTTTTTTACATCGAAACGGCTGATCCGATTCAAGTGAGAGTTTGGAATAATGTGTATCATCATTAGATTTAAATTCCCTGAGAATTTGAATCCTCTCAGATGAAATATTTTTCACGAATGTTTTCCTCTGGGTTATTCTAATAGGATTTTTGAAAACTTTGGAATGAGTTTTCTCAGAAGTGGTTCAACCGATCACGCCTCAAAACTATACAGCATCAAGTCAGATAGGGGTTCATGTGTGTGCCAAGTTCCAACTGATTTTGAATTTTCGTCTGACCTGTGGAGCGCGAACAAAAAAACAAAAAAACAAAAAAAAAAAAAAAAAAAAAAAAAAAAAAACAGACACTTTTTTTTTGATATAGTGTAATTGAGTCTTCGCTTCGCTCATCCAATTATTGATGTAAAATAAGATGGCAGTGATGTAATGGTTTGGATCTCAAGGTGTATATATATATAATAACCAATCCAAAGATAAGTTGATATGTTCCAGCTCATCCATCAACGCGGAAACACATAACGCGTTTGCCTAGTTAGAAATCTGGAGTCATAAAGTGAACAGAATGAAATTGAGAAGGAATAAAATTGAGAAATTAAAAAGGAAAAACGTTGGATTGATAACAGGGATTTGTTTTTCCAGCATATCAACACAATTCATTTCATAACTGGTATAAGGAACAGAATGCAAATGAGCAAAATTGCAGTTATACTTTCGAATTGATAATAATGCAGATAAATACATGAACTTGATTAATTTGAATGAGGTGGATTACTTATATGAAAATCAGGTTATTAATAGTAGATGAGAATGAGTCACTCTTTATCAAATCTCTTAACAGAACCATAATTGTCAATTGCTATGGTAACCATTGTTTATCATTCTTTTTTTTTTTATTGGGTTTTAACGACGCACTGTAATGATCACTAAGATCTATTGGCGTGAGTGTTTATCATTCGTTATGTGACAGAAGTCTATGTTGTAATCTTTTCCCTCAATTTCAATCGAATACATTGAAATTGTTCATATCATTTATACACAACCCTAATCTACAACATTAATTCATTCGAACCGGTAACTCAATTTCACACCCATGACCTAAAGGGCCGAGGCCGAGAAAACAAGACCTGGAAATTGTATTACTGGAACCACCTTGACTACCTAAAAAACAATGAAAAATACTCTAATATGAAACCCTTGTTGAAAAGTCTGTTACTTAATTCTTAATTTTCTTGTTTATATCATCGTATTATAACAATTATGGAATTATTGTTGAACCAAATATTTTTTGTATTACAATTTTGTTCATGTAAAATCATCGTTTTTTTTTTTTGGTTCTCTTCGACTTAATTACTATTAAAATGATGAACAGTGAAGTACTATACTTTCAAGCTATGCCAAGTTTTATTTTTATGTGTATTTATTAATTTTTATCTTGATTCCAGTAGGAGTGTACCACGATATGTTCAAACATATGTTATCTCACCCCTACAGTCAAGCCTGCATGTTTGGCTTTGTAGGATTTTATGATGAATGTTTCATGCAATGATGTATTCAATGTGTAACCAATATAAAAAAAGTTATCTCCTAGTGAATATCAACCAACCAAAGTCCCAGCCTCTTGGAGGTAGCACGAAATTCATCGGGTGAGGGTCTTCGGTGCACATTCAATTTCAATTTCAATCTCAATATATTTATTTTCTAATTGTCACTCATATATGCACATTTTTTTAACATAAATATGTACGAATATTGAAATACGTCAGTTGTGTGTATTTTAAAATTGGTCAAATCAGATAACAAGTCAATTACATCTATGATTCAAAGCATCATAATTCAAACTGAAATTGAAAAATCTAGAACAAAATTGAAATTTGAAATTTGAAATTTTCAATTTTTTAAATTTTTTAAAATTTAAAATTCTCGAAAATTCAAAATTTTTGAAAATTTAAGAAAAAAAAGATGTTTTTTTTTGAAAATTTTAAATTTTTGAAAATTTAAAATTTTTGAAAATTTAAATTTTTTGAAAATTTAAAATTTTTGAAAATTTAAAATTTCAACCAACAAAATAAAATACATGGGCTACTAAAACGTTCGAATCTGCCTTCGGATGGTAAATGTGATGCAATGTTGTTCCCAGGCCGGAAAGCCGTGTGTGATCGGCACTCAGATGCTCAAGTCGATGGTGGACAACCCGTTCCCGTCCTCTGCCGAAGTCACCGACATCGCCAACGCCGTGGTGGAGGGCGGCGACTGCATGGTGCTGAACGACGAGACGCACCACGGGTCGTACCCGTTGGAGTGCATCAAAGTCATGGTCAGTGGATTGTGTTCGAAGTGGTCCGATTAATTCTGGGGTATAATGACGAACAATTCCATTCCTAAAACAGAGAGGTGATAAAACTGAGGTCATAGAAGGAAGGTCTGCCGACTGAAATTCTTCTATATTGTTGAGTTAATTATAACATTATAGGCCTATCACTAATTTAATTTGTGCATTTTGTATAATGATCAGTTTTACATCTGCTGTCAAGGGAAAGAAGTAATCATTGCCCAAAAGACTTAGTTCAAAGTGGAAGATATAAACATTCGTGTGTTTATACTGAAAGACTTTTATCTACGGCAAAAAATTATGGTCACAGACAGCGCAGTCCCGGTGTTGAAGTTCGTTAGTTTTAAATAATCAAAATGGGGTGGTAAGATCGCCCTTGTGGTGCCCCGTCCAAACGATCCTATCTTTCATCCATAGCCTTAATTGGGGAACAATGATTTTGTATCAAGTTTCGATGTTATTAAAAAATAAAAAATATTGTGGAGAAGTGAGCATGTGCTTCCATAAAATGTCGGATCATTTTCCGATGAGAATTTTCAGAGAATCGAATTCGGTTATACAATGGAGTTGTTGATACCGATTCTGTTACGAAATTTAACAACTATATCAATGATCTGATCGATATCATGACTATAAGGGAGAGTTTGTAGTTAATCGGTGGAATACGAACAACAATAGGCTTACAGTGAAAAAAAATGATCGAATCATCGAATCAATCATCTACTTCATTCAGTCGATGAATTATTTCTTTCACGGGATATTTAGACTGAGTGAGATCCCTGAAGTGTCATATTGTCATTGGGGCAGAAAAAAATACTCGAGAAGGAAGTAGGCCAAGTAGCACGTCACTATACAATAGCATCAGCTATCACACTTGTATAGAGTATAAAACTTGACATACACACAGTCACAACTCCCAAGGGCCAGTAAACCGATGAGTGATTACAAGGTGAGAAATATTTCCCGAAAGGCATCACAAGGGTGATTTCACCATGGACATTTATAACCGACGAGATACGTTACTCAACGTTAACAAGGCGTACATATTTGTGTATCGGCAGTAACTTCAAAACGCTTTGAAAACCAGGAAGTTTCCACTATATTCGACATATATATTAGTGATAATATAGACTGCTTTGCTCGGATTAAATTTTTAAAGGTCCAGTATGGCCGCCGAGATAGTAACGAGCATATGTCGCTATATCGGCTCCAGGAGTAATGTATCTTGGTAAGGTAATATATGTCCAAGATCTCAAAATAAAGAGGAAAGGAAGAGAAGTCAAACATCGAAGAGAATCATCAACGAGTAGAAAATGTTCAACGTCACATTCCAGACGAACGTACTACGAGAAGCCGAGGGTAGCATCTGGCAAAACCGCGTCTTCAACGACCTCTACATGCACGCCCTACCACCCGTCACCGACTCGTCCGTTGCCATAGCGATCGCCGCGGTGAAGGCGTCGATGAAGATCAACGCGTCGGCCATTGTCGTCGTGACGGCAACGGGCCGGTCGGCCGTCGTGCTGGCCAGATGGAGGCCGAGGTGTCCGATCATAGCCGTCACCCGGGTCGGCTACGTGGCGAGGAGGTTGCAGGTCTACAAGGGGGTGTTTTCGATGCATTACACGTGTTAGTATTGTGGTAGTACTAAGATGAGTGGTCGAGTGGGTAGCACACTGAACCGTCGTGGTTTGATTCTCACCATGATTGATCCTGACAGGGGTTTCACGTGATTTTCTTTTGTAGTTTGGTTCTATACTGGGACGATTCTTTAACAACAGGTCACGACCGACTTTTTCCCACTATTCAAAAACACATTTTTTTTCATTCAACGTTTATCATTATAACAAAACACTTGCTATTATTAGAATTGTAAGTAGTATCTAAAACTGAACAAGGAAGATTCTTCAATCACATTGATATTCGAATGAGAAAAAAAGAACAATGAGCGGAAATAATGAAAAATAGTAAGTTGTAATAATGAGAATAAAATAAGTTGTTTATTTGATCTTTTTAAAAAATAATGATACCCACATAAGCAGAAGCTTGTGTGTGGGAAAGGAGGAAAAATAAGTATGAATTAAACAACAAATAATGACCTCGAAATGTGTGGGTTATGATAAGAATAGTAACATGAGAATTCAAATAATAATATAATAACCTGTAAGGACTGGGGATGACCTAACTAAAATAGCTGATTAAATCATCGCTACAGCTCTCATCTCTGTGTATTCCCAATGTTACTCTCCTATCCCAGCTTTGAGGTGCGATAAGAATGACTGCATTCTGAAAGTCAGTGACTTCGTTATCATTATCCACAAGGCTCTGGGTGAAGGCCTCTCAATGAATATCTCCCCTAGCAAACATTATCCCATCAAAGTCCCAGTATCCTGGAACTAGCCAGGCCTATCAAGGATGTAATGTCTCGTGATTATTGAAATGGGGGTGTAGAATACGACAAGAACCAGGTTTTTAATGATTCGTTGAAAGCTAATCTGCAGTTAACTCCTTCTCTCCCTTGGTCACCTAGATCCTGACCGTGACTGCCACTTGAAATAACGTCATGGGCCTAGTAGCTAGCTCCAATAGATTAGTACTTTAATTGGATAATGTCCTCTAGGAGAGTTAAATACCATGACAATACAGGATAATGAAGACGTCACGGTCTCTGGAGGACAAAAATGTGACATATTTTCAGTCCATCTCAAAAGCAGGGCCAATATTTTGTGCTGACAACAATGGAAATACACAAATACTGGACACGTTGCTATGGTACATATGGTGGATGGAAACCAATCAAAGTACTCACAGTCTCTTGAAGCTAGCTGTGTTTATGACGTCATCTCAAGTGCTGGCAGTCACAGTAAGGATCCATAATTATGTTATAGACTTATAAAACCTCAACTCTGAGAAAGAAAAAATCTCAAAATACTCTAGAATGAACTTTCAGAATTCAGGGTAGGGGGGGCATTTCTGAACGATTTGAAATGCTCCAAAAGGGTATTCTCAACTGACGTCACCCATTGTTGGAAGAGAGACAACAATGTTGTCCAACACCAGTTGGAATTGACCAATCAGAATATTTGGCAGTCCACCAGTTCGCTGTATTGCTATAGTAACGATTGTTTGTCGTTTGTTACGACCCTATAGATAATACAAAAGAAGGAAAAGGCGGTATTATCCTATACCAACAGCGTGGTCACAGTCACCTTGAATCTTGGGTTTGAGCTAAGAATAGGTTTATCTTAGACAGGAATACACCCATCAGGGCTTAGGCCTAAATGGGTTGTATATAATATTGGACAGAAAAGTAACCCATTAAAATACGTTTGAAAATCTTGATAATGTGTTCTTGTACAGCGCCTCCATTGTCCTGCTGGCAAGCAGACGTCGACGCGCGCATCCAACTCGGCATCACCTACGGCAAGAAACTGAAGTTCATCAAGCCGGGGAACCCCATCATACTGGTGAGCGGGTGGCGCCACGGTGCGGGCTTCACCAACACTATCCGGCTGATATTCGCCGCGGATCCGTCGAAGCGGGCCGAGAAGGTCGAGGAACCACCTGTAGCGGAAGAGTCGGGTGACGTGGAGGTGCCGGGCGAGGTGGAGGTGCCGGGCGACGGCGAGGAGTAGAAGGAGGATGATCAGACTTCGGATAGATGTTTAGAAGACGACGTGAAGATCCCCAAAGAAGAAGTAGAGTGTTCCAAACTTTGTGATGTCTTTCAATGAATAGAAGATTCTGTGGAAAGAAGTTGGAAAATTCAATGTTTTAATTATGAAATATTCATGAAATTGTAGATTGTATTCCGAAAAAAAAAAAAATCTGTAAATTTGGGCTTACATTGACTTTAATTCATTCTGGTGATAAGAGACGCTCAATTTATGATGATAATATGTTAATTGTTCTCAAATTGATCACTTATATGATATTCAGAGTCATTTTTTTTTTCATTTTGAAACCATTTTATTCACACTCAACGCTTACATATCAAGTACTACAAAAATTGTATACAGGTAGTAGACAGAAAGGTACAAATGAACAAATAGACAATAAAAAGTTAAAAATTATAAACATATTGAAGTAATATAGTGATGAATAATTTGATAAAGTTTTGATATAAAATTTAGAAATGTAGGAATGATATTTTGTGAGTGCGAAGCCCGCATAAGTTAAATCTTGTGCGCGGGCTGTCTAGCTTGAAAAAATATGTAATTAGCATGAATCCGACTCTCAAACTTATTAATTAAGCCATAAGTAGGTATACAGAACAAACAAATGCAAATTCAATAACATAATTTGAGAGCCAGCTCCGAATAAGGAATGAATAGTTGATACTTTGATCATGATATATACTTAATAGGATATGGACCGACCATCGGGAGATTATACGGCACCTCCACATATCCGGTACCCCCACATATCCGGCACCACCACGAATATCTTTGTTTCCACCTTCCACTACCCTCCATTGTATGTATGCTCATTTCATATAACATCTGTCAATTTGTTCAATCAAATATCCATACATTGTATGAGCCTATAGGAAAGACACAATTTCACGGTATAGTCGTGAGATTTGAGAACGATATATATTTTCCCACTATTTTTTTTTGTCCACATTCCACGGGCCAAACGAAAGAAATTGATCCAATGAAAATTGGCGTGTACATATTTTATCATCTGACTCGATTCTGGCGTTGATAGAGTTTCGAGATGCAATCGCTTACACCACTTTCGAAAATAAATATGATGAAATTTTGAAAAATCCTTCAAGAATAAGGCAAGGGGAAAATATGGACGGAGTATTTTTTCAGAATGAATTGAATTCACTTCGTAATTCCAATTTCCAAATTGAACACATCAGTTCGGAACCAATTATCTATCAATTATTACAAATTATCAATTATCAATTATTTATTATTAATTAGCTATCAAGAAAACAATTGAATAGATCAACTAGTTGAATCAATCGGATAATGAAAATATTGGAATGATCGAATGTGTGAATCTGAGAGGCAGATGAGTGAGTCAAGAAATCACTGGAGTCGAATTCAGCAAAATATCAGCTTTTGGTGATGACTTTTGAACGGTGTGAGATATCAAAATTCCAATACGCGAGATAACTATAATAGCTTCAAGATGAGATAAGTTAAAACTCATAATTATTTAAGTCATGTCGCATAACTGTCAAGTATATACAGCTGAGAGAGCACATTGTCTTAGCGTTTACGCTTGACAATTTTTTTTTTTTTCTTAATAACATCGAAACTTGATACAAAATCATTGTTTCCCAATTAAGGCTATGGCTTGACAATTATGCGACATGACTCAAATAGATATAACTCACATCATCTTGAAGATATTATAATTATCTGTGTTTCTCGCTTATTGGAATTTCGATATCTCATACCGTTCAGAAGTTATGAAAAACTGACATTCTGCTGAATCGACTTCCATGGACTCTTGCAAAGATTCAAGATCGAGGTGTTCATATAACTTTCTATAACATTTCATATACAATCTCGCCTCATCGTACAACGAACGCATGTACCACGTTTTCCTCTAGTATCACGGTACATAAACGCTCGTGCTCGGGACGAGGATATTTTTCTCTCGACTTTGAAACAATTGCTCCAAAATCAAGTGGTCCAGAGTTCAAATGAATCATTCGAATGGATTCAAATATATCAAAAAACATCTATAAACATTTGGAAATTCTCAAAATGATGATGAGACTCAATATTTCCCTTCAATTCAATTTCAATTTTCAATTAATTTTATTCACATTTCCATTTCGAATTACATCCATATAATCGAGAAATGATAGCATGAATATTCAGATTATCAAATGAAACTGAAATTTTTCCAATAACTCAATTTACAATTCTCATTTCCATTCACCAAGATACTTGAATTCATACTTCTGAAATCTTTGGACCAGATGATGTTATTTACCGAACCCAGTGCAGTTCTCTTTGGATCTGGTTTCTGTCAGTCCTTATTCCTTTTGTTCTCCATCTTCTCCATCTTCACAACTGATCGTATCTCCTCTTTCTAAAACTAGTTCTGTTCGTGTCTCTTCATCTTCTAGTCAAGTCTCTCAATTTTTCTCTTCTCACCTATTTTATCAGATTTTATATATCCTTCAATTCTTTCCTCCTTCATCACTATCGATCATTTGCCTTCCATGCCCGACTCTCTCATCTCCTCTCTCATTTTCAAACTCTATTCTCTGTAGTTTATTGTCATTCATTTTTACTTTATATCCTCCTAACCATATTGCATAACCATATTCAATAACCATAACCATATTTCACTTATTGTTTGTTATATTCATATTTATTATTCACTTTTACTGTTCAACTCCACATTGTTCATTTTATAACATATTTAATTCAGTTTGTAATTTACTAGACATTGTTATGTTACTTCTGTTTCAATCATCGCATCACACAATATTTTTTTTCCATTATGTTTCTTTATTCAATCCACAGTCAAGCTCTTTAGGGCTTTGTGGACATCACGTGACTTCTCATTCATCTATATGTATGATCTATGTTCTTTGGTTCAATGGAAAAAAAATGAAAGAAATGAACTTATATATTGATACACATTAGAAAATACATCATGTCCTGAAATAATTCAATAGTTGGTTACAATTGTCATTTGGGAAAAAATGATGATAAATTTTGTCTTCATAATATGATTCTTAAATAAGGTGAATCTACTGAAACTTTTCCTGTACAGCAGTGTAGCTTGTGGGGGTGTGTAAGATGAACTAAACGCGTGTCGCGAACAGAAGTTAAGGGTAGTCAAACAGGGGTTGGGGGTAATTATGAGGGCGGTAACCCCCCCCCCCCACACCCACCTTGAAATGCCACTAGCAAGTGGTGTGCGCCCCCCACACCTCCCTCTCCTAACCACCTCCCTGGTTTATTGAGTGACGCCAAATAAGGGTGCAAAGTGATCACAACACTAACTCAACCCTAACCAAGGTTGGATGAAGTTTTCACACAGTTTTAGTGTTCTGGGTTGATGGGGTGAAGGGAGATGAAGATTGCGTAAGAGTCCGTCTGAATAAGGAAAGATTCATTCAGATTAGAAAACACTAACAGACATGATTGAAATATACGACGAGTTAAGAGACGGAAATTATTCACTTGATGAATAATAATACAATGATTTTTTTTTAAATCTATTCATTCAGCTTTTAACGACGCACTATACTGATGGCTACGATCTATTGGCGTCGGTGGATGATGAATGAGATGATGGGATGATGAGATGAAAGGTTATTTTGATGACAGTGGGAGACCACGAGAAACCCCTGTCGGGATGATCGACCATGGTGGGAATCGAAACCCGGTCTCCCGAATGACGGTTCAGTGTGTTTACCACTCGGCCACGCGTCTCGGCAAAAAATTTTCAGTTGTTAAACAATAGTACAATGAAGGTAAGATCATAGCTATAATTGACGACTCGAAATGGGCGTGACTTAACCAGTTGGCCAGTTAGATCTACATCATTTGTGGTCATTTGGAGATACCTCGAGTGGATATTTGAATTTCATCTCAATTCTAACAGCCTCGTCGATTGGATGTTATACATTTGTGACGTCGAAGGGGGGTAGAAGGGGGGAGAATGCGAGTCGTCAATTGGTGAACAATGACTCTCTATCAAGTTCCGATATATTAAAAAAAAAAAAAAAATAAGCGCAGTTCTATCGAACACAAAATGAGGAGCGTCTGGAATTATTGTGTGAAGCGGTCCAACGTGGAAGTGAGGCAGTATCACCCTCCCCGCCCTCCTACACAATCAATCACAACCCCCCCCCCTCCCCCCACCCCCCTCAATCATCGTCAAGTGATTCGAGTCACTGGTTTTAATGAGACGGAAGACACGTGGCGATCTCTGTTGACACACGCCACAACCAAACCCACGTGACAATTGCACACGATCCCACAACACTGCACTGATTGTATACTTCCATCAACTTTCTCCCTCTCTCTCTCTCTCTCTTTCTCTCTCTCTCTTCTCTCTCGCTTTGTCCCTTCTCTTACTTCGTCTTTTCAGTATACAGTATTGACTCCTCGGTGTGGCATCACATTATTATAGGGAATACGGAATGTTGAGTGTTGAAGTGATTTTCAGAAGGTATTGTTTTCATCAACATGAAAAAACCGAGGTCAAAAGTCAGTGATGTTTGAATGTTCACTTGAAACGCAAAAAAATACGACTCAATTCAATTTTCAATTCGAATATTATTTCATTCTTGTTCATGTAATACAGTTGCAAACACACATTTAAACATAATATGTTCAAAGTTATATAGTTATATTAGTTATATAGTTAAATAAAAGTTATATTATAGTTTTATAACAATATCATAATACTAAATTAACAAAACATGGAACCAATATCTCGACTCTATGAATATATACATCAATTTTAAACGTTTCAAGGTAAAATGGAATTGATTGCAAGAATTTAATTGAGGGGGTCAGAAGCCAACTGGAATAAGTGACATTAGAGAATAAATGCGGAAGGTATTGTTCATCATGGCTAATATACTAGTCTTTAGCGGCCAAAGGGTATAAGTGCAGTTTGAAGATGGTGGGAACACAAGTCTATAAGCTATGATGAACAGGACCTAACTCATTTATTTTCGAATGTCACTTATCCAGTTGGCTTCTGAACCCCTCAATTTTAATTTTAAGAAAGAGATTTTGATTGTGATGTTCAATCTTAATTTGGAAAAACAAGAAACCCGCGTAAGAGAAAAACTCTTGTGTGCGGTCTCCGTATACTATACTCTGTAGAGTAATAGCTGGGAATAAATTGTTATTGTCGACAGCTAGAGAGATTGGAGTCGACTGATTGTATGATAAGACAATGATACAGTTTACCTGTTTATCTTATAATATTGTTAATATTGAGATCTCTGTATACTACATCTATAATTATCATGTTCATCTTTATAATATTGTTAATCTGTGCCCTTGTAACCAGCATTTATATGCATAAACAAGAGAATAAATAATAAATAATGAATAAAAAATATGGATACAATCACTCGATACATTTTCGGATTTTGAGTCAAATAATTGAATTATTTCTGTGTATTTGATGGAATTTTTTTCACACCCACTTCAAGACGATATTCATGGAGGAGTTTTACCGGGACGATTTTTTTTTCATATTGAGTTTCAAGGAATCAAGGATATGATCAAGAAGGATGTACTGATGAGAGGAGGAAGGTGGAAGGAGTTAGAGGCAGAACGTCAGTGGGAGGACAGAATAAAATGGAAGGAATTGGTGGAACAATTGGAAGTGGAAGAAGAAGAGGAGGAAGATGAGGAGGAAATGCCAGGTGTGGCCAACCGGTTTCCAGGAGTCCTGCGGCCCTAGTGATGGTGGAAATACCCACCCCCTGACCCAATGTTTCAGTTGGAACCAGGGACGGATGATTATTATTATTATTGGGTTTCAGCGATGCACTATACTGATGGCTACGATCTATTGGCGTCGGTGAGTGATGAATGAGATGATGGGATGATGAGATGAAAGGTTATTTTATTAGGTGTTTTGGATGGTGAGAAGGAGTCGGTCGTGGCTTGTTGTTAAGGAATCATCCCAGTATCAACCTGAATGATAGAGGGAAACCACGAAAAACCCCTGTCAGGATGGTCGACCATGGCGGGAATCGAACCCCAGTCTCTCGAATGACGGTTCAGTGTGTTACCACTCGGCCACGCGTCTCGGTACGAATATTTTTATTGAGGGTCAGCATAATTCAATAACTCGATTGAAACCAGATTTTCAATCATCTGAAAATACTAACCTGGCCTCGAATATAAGAGAAGTGAAACCAATGGAGAATATTTCCACTCGAAACATTATATTTCGAGTTCTTCAGAATGAGGACAACAATGTATGACGTGCTTCTGCATGTTTCATGGGAATCGTGTAAGGTGCAAAAACGGATGTACCATCTAGTATTCTCTCTCTCTCTCTCTCTCTCTCTCTCTCTCTCTCCCTCTCTCTCTCTTTCTCTCTTTCTCTCTCTCTCTCTCTGTCTCTCTCTCTCTCTCTTTCTGTTTTCATATATAGGCCCCATATAGGCCTATGTATAAATATATATATATATATATATATATATATATATATATATATATATATATATATATATATATATATATATATAAATATATATATATATATATATATATATATATATATATATATATATATATACATATATATATATATATATATATATATATGTATATATATATATATATATATATATATATATATATATATATATGTATATATATATATATATATGTATATATATATATATGTATATATATATATATATATATATATATATATATATATATATATATATATATATATGTATATTCATATTTATATATATACATATATATATATATATATATATATATATATATATATATATATGTATATATATATATATGTATATATATATATATGTATATATATATATATATATATATATATATATATATATGTATATTCATATTTATATATATATATATATATATATATATATATATATATATATTTATGATGATTCAACTTTTTTGATATGATCTAATATCTCGACATTTGGGATGTTATAGTTATATCGAAAAAGATACGCCTCGACCGGGATTCAAACCCGGGACCTTCTGCTTGCCGGGCAGGTGCTCTACCACTAAGCTACCGAGGTATTACTCTTACGACATCACTATACTCAGAGTGACGATAGCCCTCTATAGGGGGCTTCCACCTTGGGTGAATCTAAGCCCCCTATAGGGCCAGTACCCTTGAAGTATCGTCACTCCAAGTATAGTTATGTCGTGAGAGTATCACTTCGGTAGCTTAGCGGTAGAGCACCTGCCCGGCAAGCAGAAGGTCTCGGGTTCGAATCCCGGTCGAGGCGTATCTTTTTCGACATAACTATAACATCCCATATATTAAATATATATATATATATATATATATATGTATATATATATATATATATATATATATATATATACTCATATACATACATATATACGGCGTACATCTTACGGAGCATCTGCTGCGTTTTCCCATGGCCAGAAACGTCCTGTATGAAGAACCATACCACACAGCCTGCAGGTAAAACAATCGTACCAACACACACACACATGCAGTTTCAGTTCTGCCCTTATCCGCATCAACAGGATGCGCCACGAGTACATCTTACACCTGGCCGCATGTCACGTGTCAAACACGTCAACACGTTATCTCTGTGTCCACGTCACACCTTGACTCTGCAATTACACGAGTTAATTACAGGCAGAGTTAATATGTTATTGCGCACTGACAAGTATCAGGAAGACAGAAGGGTGAGGAGGTGATGGTAATTATTGTGTTGATGCAATTGCATTTCCTGTTGGGTGACGTCACTATGAGTTGTGTATATGTTGTGGTGCATATGTATTTGTTTCTTGAGACATTCACAAAAGAGTAATTTGAATCAAAAAATTTGAATCAATATTCAAAAGAACTATAGTTAGAATTAATTAAAATTAGAATTATTCAAAAACTGTACTTATCTCAAAAATTGAAATTGATTGATAAAAATCAGAATTTTTGATAGTCTCAGTAAGAGTTATTATCAAAATGAAATGTATTTCTGAATAGAACTTCAAAATTTAACAAACATCAGCTATTGAAAGCTGATATCATCTGAAAATTGGAGTTCGAAATAATTATAACCTATTTTCATTTATTATTATTACTATAATCATTTCAAATATCATTTCGAATGCTATTATCATTATCATTATTGTTAATTAACAATGGATTCACTCGAAATCGTATAATGTTCCAGGACAGATTCATAAGCTGATAATTGTGAACTGCTAACCATTCCGATTTCCTTGGAAGAGGGTTAAAGAAATTGATGGATGAATGAATAAATAAATATCAAAGTTTGAGTTGTTTTATCCGTGAATTATTTCAAATTTGATCAAAAATTACATCATTCTATCAATTGAGGGATAACTATAGAACTATGAAATTGGTGTTGGTTTAAACGTATCTATAGGATAGTTTGGGCTGGGCATCACAAGCGCGATCTAAGTCAAAGATTATCATATAATAATCATATAAACCGTTCGATAAACGATAAATAATGAGGTATAATTCTGGGATTAGTGAACATCATTCAAGCATTCGCTTCGAGCAGAAAAATCAATCTTCGATAATCTTCTTGTTATCAATATCTTGTTATCCTTTTTCATATTCTAAATTTTTCTCTGTTCTTCTTTCTTCTCGTATCAACAATAATATTGTCAATTCTAGTTTTGATTCTTCTAGCCATACATTTTCGTATATTCATTCATCTTATTCACTCATTTATATAACTATATATTCATGAATTCATTCATTGGATAGAAAATTGTATATGTACGATATATAAATCAAAATAGCTCCACCGTTAGTCATGGATACATGTTTGTCACAGTGCTCATTTTTCAGACACACATCAAAATAAGACAAAAACAAAATCAAAATTCTCGAAAGTGGGAACAGAAATAGAAGGAAGAAAGAAGTGAAAGGATAGCCATATGGAGTATCTTGTACTGATCATGACAGCTGTATATCATATTATGTTATTAAATTCGACGAATATTTTGAAGAGAGCCGTATGAATTGAATAAAGAAGATGGGAGAGAATATTTTGAAACAATATACCAGAGCCGTGCAAAATCATGTATCTAAATATTCATTGACTGAATCTTATACATACTTAGAGCCAGCAAGAGAGATGTAGAGAATAAAATAACAAGATGAACTTGCATTAATGAAAAAACACGTTCAAAAGTACGTTCTACGTTCAAAAAACGTATATTTTGTGATGAATATACACCCGACAACGTACGCAATTGTTTTATTTTCATGAATATCACTTTTAATATTATCTTATATTTCATATTTCACATCCTATTCTGTATAATCTATATTTTCATACTATTTCATGTTCCATATAATTTCTCCTCTTATAATGAATTTATATTTGTCATGAACCCGCCAACAGATGAGTCGATAGGAATATAATACAAGACTATGGATGAACGGTTGGAAATAAATGATCGTAAATAAATTTTAAAAAGCGAGATTCGAACATGCCCTCTTTCTTACTCATATCTCAAAACACTTATACTATTACATTATTATTTCTGCTCTTCTTCGTTCGAATACTTCCCCCCTCCCCCCCCCTCCTCTCTCTCTTTAGTCATCACCCCACAATCTAAACACACAACACTGTACTGGCTGGTGGATCTCGCTCGATTAAACAGCGCTGATCGTAATGCAAACAGCGCAATACAATAGAATCATTATGAATAATGTTACAGCGCACACGTCATGCGCATCACAAGAGTTATGACGTATGCACGTGCATCTTGTCAATATCATGCTACTGAGTAAATAGTAGTCAGTAGAAACCATCTATTCATCTATATTAATTATGTAGGGCATTTATCTGAAACCCACAGTTTAATTTGGAAGATATTTTAAAGATGGAAAAATAAATCGAAAAATGTATACAGAGCCACATGTGACCACATGAAGGCAAAGGTGGAAGAGAGATGAGAAAGAGGCAAATAGGAGAAGCCCATTATTTCAAATGGTGTGAATATTATATTTGAATGCCATAGGCCCACATATTAGATCCGAACATTGAATTCTCTTCAAGAAGGTAATTTAAGGCTTTTATCTGAAAACGCCACTCATTGTTGAAAAAGAGACAGCAATGGCCGGTAATTGATAACAACCAGTCACAAATTCACAAGTTTGCTGTGTTACTATAGCAACGAATAACTGTTTGTGATTTTTCACTCGATTTGAGCCTATTGTTATTTTTGGCGAATATAACCCCACTGATTTTGAAGTTCATCTTTAGAAGGCATCGAAACAGATCAGTGTTACATACAACAACCCTTTCAGTTGCTCAACTTCGAACCTAAACTCACTGAGCCCTCTACTGAGTAGAGAGAGATGAGTTATGACCATCACGAGCTTGTCTATTGGTTTGTAAAATGCAATGCATTCGGCTGAACAGAACTTATATAGAGACTATCACTGTGGAAAACTGAGGCAGTTCCTGATGTAACTCATTCATATCTTGACGATTCAAATATCAAACCATTGCAATATGAATGACTTCTTGAATATCTTTCATCCTATTATTCAAAATCAAAATGGGGTGGTAAGATCGCCCTTGTGGTGCCCCGTCCAAACGATCCTATCTTTCATCCATAGCCTTAATTGGGGAACAATGATTTTGTATCAAGTTTCGATGTTATTAAAAAAAAAAAAATCCTATTATTTATTATTTTGAAATGAAAACTATGAATTTTCTGATGTAGAGGCCTACTGTACGTTTAATAGAACCACTGTAACTGCCGGAATTACCAAAGTGGAATAAGCTCTGACTGGCAGTTTGAAGTTGTTATCACCATGGTTACATGTGATGTTTGTTTTCACTATATCCCCGATAATGGCTGTAGTTGGACTTGATAATATCGGGTCTGAGACGGTTTGATGTTCTGGGATTCAATTATTTCAAAATATCTGAACAAATATTATCGAAACTCATGATTGTATTTGAGTAACACGGAAGATTCACTTTTATTTACGGTATAAGAAAATCATGAACCAATATAATAAGAACGAATGTATTTGTATAGTTGTAGTTTCACCAAGATGAGAAGCGTGATTATGAACACAACTACGTATTTCAATATCATTTATAATTAGAGCATCGTTGAGATTCTCCACAAATTCCAAAGCTGAAGCGCCTGAGGAGCGTATACCGGAATAAAGTCGACTCGGTCGTGTAACATGATTTTGGTTGTCCAAATATACCACTTTTCACAACCGTCCATTCATAAATACCCCGAAGCCCATGTCACACGACCAAGTCGAAACATTCCAGTATACGCTCTTCAGCGCACCCTCAAAGTTTCCACAATTTGTTGTTTTTCAGGCGAACTTCTTCCAAGACTTGGAGCTTTTTTCCAGTAGAACTGATTTTTATGAATAATAACCCCTATTTCCCCTCCTCCCCCTCCATCTGCTCATCGCTTCATCAATAAGTCAGTTATGATGCATAACTGACGATCTCGATCGCTTATTACGGAAGTGACGTATGCTGACGACTATAGCGCCAAGCGGAAGTGAGTCACACCAACCAAGCCGACAAACCCTTAATACACTTGATCTGCCAGAAACTGTTATTAAACTGACTCGAAACCCCTAATCGATGATAACAACCTATAGGAAAGAACCTCCGATCGAACCATCGACATTGTACAATACGAACAAATAAAAATGGTAAATAATTATTCATCACTCATTTTTCTATGGTGTAAACATGAGTAATTTCCGATTGGAAATTCATCAGAAAGAAGAATATATATTCAGAAATAAGTTAATGCAAGTTCAATTTTGTAAGGTAGATATTGATATGTAATTCGATTGCTTAGCTGAATTCAGTTTTGTTTTGTTTGTAAGACTGTACTGGGGTTATTGTATGGGATTAGAACGGATCTCCACAGAGGAAAGTAATCGTCGCATATCCGCTAGACTTTTATTGCCATAATGTTGGTACTGTGTGAAAATGGGTTATGGTTGACGCGGTTTTAGCACTTAACGATTCCGCTATTCTATAGCAGTGCTATCTGTGTGCGTGGAGTGGTGTCAATAACGACGGTGAGGGGGTGGCAATAAGGGTGGAGAGGGTGGGGGGTTATGGTTATAGAAGAAGTGGTTCGAAAAACGGGCAATTGTCACACATTGTCTCGATGAAATCAAGATTTTCTCAAAGCTCTTCACAACTTAGCAGAATGAGAAATTTTGTTCACTTTTTTTATATTTGGTAAGGGGACATTGTAAGTGAATAAGTGTTTTTTCCTTTTTTTTTACATTTTAAAATAATTCGATCTTTTCTTAACTGATCATAGTGAGATTCGTTTTGAAAACCCAAATAGTTTGATCACAATTAAATATTTAGTAATGCATGAAAACATCTCAATATCATAGCATGCCAGATTCTAAATTATTGTTGTTTTGACTGTTTTGGAATAAATCTAAGAAACATCATTTTCAAGTGCATTTATCTTGGAATTCAATTTTTTCTCACCAATGTACCTTTTTCTCAAAAACTGTTGGAGCTAGACCCTTGAAATTTTTGCTATATGTTCGTACATATGTACTACATATGTGAACAGGATTTTTTAACTCTGCAACAAATGCATGGTATTGAAAAAAATTGAAACAAGTTGAAAAATGTAGCAAATTTTGGAGCATTGTTGAAAATTAAAATTGTTGTCAGCATTGTTGCAATATGTTTATGAAATCCTGTCAATGTGTACAAATACTATCAAGGTGCATGTATAAAAAAATGAGTATCCTAGGTGAAGTAGTTTCTGAGATGAAGGTACATAAAATTTGTTTTTTCAACATGGAAAGGATATGGCTTACAATGCTGTACTGTTTACTGGGATTTATTGACGTCGATGAATGATATATGAGATGATGTGATGGTGGAATGAAAGGTTATCTTATCAAGTGTTTCCTGATAGTGAGAAGGAGTCGGCCGTGACCTGTTGTTAAGAGCCATCCAAGTATTGACCTGAACAACAGAGAGATACCACGAAACAATTGAAATGAATGCGTTGTTTGAGTTTCTTCTACATTGCAATGAAAAATTGTGAAGAGCAGAAGAATAGTCGGAACAACAATGTGTCAGGTCTCATAACTCCAATATAATTCCGAATACAAATTCATAATCCGAATCAAAGTAGTAAAATGGAATAATTGTCAACCCGAAGACGGTGAAG
>OZ023336.1:30868839-30921339 GCA_964007535.1 Brachyptera risi
AGAGAGAAAGAGAGAGAGAGAGACAGAGAGAGAGAGAGAGAGAGAGAGAGAGAGAGCGAGAGAGAGAGAGAGAGAGAGAGAGAGAGAGAGAGAGAGGAACAAAGAGAGAGATAGAGATAGATAGATAGAGAGAGAGCGAGACAGAGAGCGAGAGAGAGCGAGAGAGAGAGAGAGAGATAGAGAGAGAGAGAGAGAGAGATAGAGAGATAGATAGAGAGAGAGAGAGACAGAGAGAGAGAGAGAGAGAAGAGCGAGGAGAGAGAGAGAGAGAGAGAGAGAGAGAGAGATAGAGAGTCAGATAGAGAGAGAGACAGAGAGGAAGAGAGAGAGAGAGAGAGAGGAACAGGGAGAGAGATAGAGATAGGTAGATAGAGAGAGAGAGCGAGACAGAGAGCGAGAGAGAGCGAGATAGAGAGAGAGAGAGAGAGAGACAGAGAGAGGAGAGAGAGAGAGAGAGAGAGAGAGAGAGAGATGCTCGCTTTGTACACGTCACGAGGTAGTAATGGCTGACAGCAGGGGGGCGAGTCTCTGACTGGATCCACCATGACAAGATTATCTGCCATTCTTAATACGAGGTACGCTCGAATATAAAAACTAGATCACTCACTGCTCTCTCTTCAGACCACGCCATGCTAACCTGGACGCGTACAATCATTGCTGACTTGAGAGCGTAGCGGAGTCGATTCAGCGGAACATCGGGACGAGATGATATTGAAATTGAAACGGTACAAGATATCAAAAAATCGTGAGGAAGACAGGAAAATGTAATGACCTTGTTTACGCTCAGGACAAGAGAAAAGCAAGATATTGAATTGACGACCCGAAATAGGCGTGGCTTCACCAGTGGGCCAGTTAGATCTATATCATTTGTTGTCATTTGAAAATACCCCGGTTGTATATTTGAATTTCATCACAGTTTTAACATCCCTGTTGATTGGACGGTATGATTTGTGACGTCATGGAGGCGGAGACTGTGAGTCGTCAATTGGATGATGTGGAATTTATTCCATGAAAGATCTCATTCATATACGGACCGGTTTAACGGAACTATCGGCAAAGTGATGTTTATAGCTAATTATCAGTTAAGATGCGGAAATACCATGAGTAAACAAAAGGGTGATATATTGAGTTATTCCACCGATTATCGTTTAATTCACTGATTGATATAGGTTGGAACTGAAGTCAAGTCAGGCATGGGTTCGAGTCCCGCATAAGGCATGTTTTTATTTAAATGTTCTTCCACATTTCATCACTTCTTCATTTCATTATCACCCATTCATTCTCAAACCCCGTATAACCTAGCCGTTGGTGAGATCGTTGAATGAATGTATTATATTCGAACGGAAGGACATCGGATTATTCCTTGTGAATAATTCAAATTGGTTATTCCTTACTGAATCTGTTCCAATACTTGATTGTTTTCTCGATAGTTGAGATTGTTCATCAATACAACAAACACGTTACTTGTATCCGCAAGAGATCGATATTCAGATCGACCTTGCCTCCCCCCAATCCCACCTCACTAGTTCATTTTTCTCTTTGTTTTTCTTTGTCCATTTTGTATAATGATGAACTTTACGTCTGCTGTAAATGGAAAGAAGTGATCATTGCCCAAGAGACTCACTTCAAAGTGGAAGATATCAACATTCGCGTGTTTTGTGTCCGGATACATATCACAGAAACGGTAATAATGTGTTCCGGACTTTCGGAAACTGAAAGACTTTTATCTAATCAAAATGGGGTGGTAAGATCGCCCTTGTGGCCATCCAAACGATTCCATCTTTCATCCATAGCTCTAATTGTGGAACAATGATTTTGTATCTATTTTAGATGTTGATTATGAAAAAAAAAAATAGGCCTATAGTTCAACGGGTGATTCAAGCATCCATCTCTTGTGAAAACAAGTTTTTCGTCGTTGGGTGAGGAAATGAGGAATGTTAAGATCGATGATCCTTAGAACGAGATTAACGATTATGAACACAACTACATCTCTCAATCCGTTGAATGTTAAAAGCTGGACAGATTTTCTCCAAACTGGATATATTTTCTAATAGAGTTGATGAATATTGTTGTATTTCTTCTTCTTCAGTGCAACGTATCTTCACCGAGTGGACAAACTGTCTTGTGGATGCTGTGCTCTTCTTTGTTTGGAGATATTTTCATCTCATTTCATGCGATAAACCAATTTCCGAAATCATGAGCACAACTGTCAGCCACAGGTGTGCTTGGTTTGACAGTAGTACGGTCAACGACTCACGTGTGAGTGAATCGAAGTGTCACAGTCACTGTAAGATTTCACTTCCCATAACTTCTTCGATTGATGATATTTCACTTGGAAGAAACATTTTATTTATTTTATTTATTTATTCAATAATTCCTTCAACCCTCTTCCGAGGAAATCGGAATGGTTAGCAGCTTACAATTATCAGTTTACAATTATCAGCTTACTAACTCATAAATGTGGCTTATGACATCACATGATATTGAGTACATCCATTGATAATTAACAATAATGAAAATTATAGTAATATTTAAAATGATAATGATAATAATATTTGAATTCAGAATAATCCCAATGAATGAAAATAGGTTCTTTAATTTTGAACTTCAAATTTCAGGTGACATCAGCTTTCAATAGCTGATGTTTGTTCAATCGTGAAGTTCAAGTTGGAAATACATTTCATTTTAGAATTGGTACTGATTGGAACTATCAGAAATTCTGACATTTTCAATCAATTTGAATTCTCAAGATGATTACAGCTCTGCAATAATCCTAGTTCTAATTAATTCTAATTACAAGTTATTTTGAATATTGATTCGAATGTTTTCATATTCTCTCAGTTGTATCACGTTTTTATTCAACCAAATTTATTTTCACATGGTAATGTACATTTTGTTTTATATTTTGTTCACTTCAACTTATCTTTCATCCATAGCCTCAATTGGGAAACAATGATTTTGTACAAGTTTCGATGTTATAGAAAAAAAAAAAATTGTTCCCCATTATCGAAATCGGAAAGTTGATATGGGCCCACAATTATTATGATTTCAGAATCAATGCTAAAGATGAGCAAGTAAGATCATTCCGAAGCGGAACCTCTTGGTTGTTTTGAGGCCTCTTATATATATATATCTTATATTCTATATCTTATATTATCTCTATACCTTATATCTTATATCTAGGCCGTCTCCTCGGTGTGATATCACAGTAATAACATAGTTGTGAAAAAATCGAAAAATGGTTCAGATAATTTTATGGAACCGAAAAATGATTTTCATTTTATTTTATAAATATGTACTTTCAATTTCATGGTCTTTACATTTTGTGTGTTTCATGTTCGTATTTCATTGTCAGTTATTCTTGGAATAGTTCTAGTGTGTGAATGATTCAGATCATCAATTGATTGAAAATCATATGAAATTATATGAAAAAAATATTTATATGAGAAGTAAATATTTATATGTAAAAAAAAAAATTATATGTGAAAAAATATTTATATGGAAAAAAATATATGGGAGATGATTAAACAAATTAATGAAGGATGTCATTTGAATATTCAGCTGCCGATAGAATCAATGAGAACCACAGAATATGTTTCAAGTTATTGTCGACTGAGCTTATTTGATTCGAGAGATTTTTGTTCGAAATCGAATACTGATTGGCTCATCATCACTCAGATACTATATGTAGCAATGTTCATTATCTGATATTATTATTATTATTATTATTATTATAAGTGTTTTTATACAGTGTAATATACTGTATACAGGTATTGAGAATAGAGCAGGAGCCCCGTAACAACATGTGCCTCACTACCTGTATAATAATATAAATTATAAATCATGAATTAGATCGGTAGAAAAAAAATGAAAAATTAATAATAGCAAACGAATCGAAAATTGAAATAACTAAATATGAAATACAAATGCCTATAAGGCCTAATCTAACATATGTGAAGTTTTAAGTATCTGATTAGGTGAAAATGTTCCAAGTTGTCTACAAAATGTACCAAAAACATCATCTGTCCTCAAACTGACAGGTGAAGAGTTATAAAAAGCGACAGATCGAAAATATATCACTAATATGGGGAAAAATGTCTCTACATACCCAGACGCCATTCATCAAACAATCAGCTTGAAGTGTGGATACTATGTGAGAATATTTGTATCATTCAATTATTCTCAATGAAATATTCTGAATTATTCTCTTAGAATCACTTCAAATCTAAACACCCTACTTTTTGGCATTAAACGTATTCCTTTCTTACATCTTAGTCTGAACTTCACATATATTATATATTCTTTGTTATTTTTAACCCACAGATAAGCCTTTCCACGCTTTGTGGAAAAGAATTCAATTTCATTTATATGTTTGTTCCATGTTCTTTTGTTCGATAAAAAAAAATAAAAAATTTTAGTCAATAATTGATGAGTTAATGCTGAATAAATAATATTTGATCAAATTCATTACTACTTCGTATCTGATTATTTTTCCATATGAACCCATTAGAATAAGCTGAGTATTTGAGCGTTTTTTTTTTTTAAATGCAACAATTTATGTTTCTATCTAATTATATTCATCCTCATCATTCATTATCATATTTTAATTTGAAAAGATTTTTAAATTTATTCATACTGAGTTTACCAACACACTGAAAGCCTACTGTTGACTACGATCTATTCACATTGGTGAATGATATATGAGATGAAAACTTATTCCATCGAGTGTTTTTGGATAGTAGAAAGGAGTCGGTCGTGGTCTGTTGTCAGGGAACCATGCTATTATTGACCTGGAAAAAGGGAATTACCACGAGTAACCCTTGTCAGGTTGATCGACCATGGCAGAAATCGAACCCCGGTCTTCTGAATGACAGTTCAGTATGCTAGCTAATCGACCACTCTTCACAGTTCAGATCGATCTTTTGAGTAGTTGCAGCATTTATTATATATTTTTATTGTTTTTCACATATTTCTATATAAAAGTTCGTCTCACCAAGAAACTTCTGACGTAATCTCCGATCACAAGAGGTGAGTGCATCAATAATGATTGTGATCATAATAAAAACATAAACTCTCAACATCAACTTTATTGGGAATCGATGCAATAATTCTTCAACACTTATCTTCAACCTGCAACAGCTGTCATCAACAACTGAACACAAATCTCAAAGACAGATTTATCACATCAACAAAATCAAAATACAATAAAATAATGTTGGGTTCTGTATTATACATTCATTTTATGTTATATGTATTCTTTTTTTTTTTGTTCTTGAAGTTTGTTAAGTTTGTAGCAATGATGAATGATGGTGTACGTCCTAATGGAACCACGCACACGTTATTTTTTTATTGTTTTATTTTTTTTTCTGATATAAATCTCACTCTCTCTCTCTCTCTCTCTCTCTCTCTCTCTCTCTCTCTCTCTCTCTCTCTCTTCACCTCTCTTAGGCTCTTCGTCTCACTGCTAAAATATTGTACGCTAATTAGGATACAGTCTGTTCACTATTTCGATGAATACTGATGAATTTTTATTCGAAAAATCGTCGATTTTGATATGTACTGATAATTTGAATAGAAATTTCAGGTCATGAATTGAAAAAAATACCGATTATTCAGACATATAATCGAATCGTTCGGAGACTATCAACATAGTAAATTGAACTAGTAAATACATGTGATCATTTTGATGATGTGGTATTGAACTCACATCGATGGTACATTCTCTTCTGAATATAACCGCATTTTGATAGATTATAACACAATATTATTCCAGTGAAAATTGGAACATTTGTTCATATTATTCTATTGTGAAATCTTCGCTAAAACTTGTCTGTAGTGGAAATTCTTGTTCACGGTGAACTGAATTTGAAGATCCAGTTTATTATATTCGGATAAAATATTTTGTAACCATTTATTTATTCTGAAAGTAGTATGATATGCATATATGGACAAGACTCTGATGACCCTACTCCTAATGGAAAGGATTATCACGAATAATATAGACAATGCGTTTTTTTCTCACAGAATATTCAACTAAAATATCTACCTGAGAAAAGTTATTTTCGGAAAATAGACGACTAGAATGTCTGGGACAAGAAAATACATAAATAATGTGTTACTATCCCATTAATTATACACGCGCAATCGTTATTCATCATATCGTTATTTCATCCATTCTCTCCTGGAAAACCACAAATCAAGTCCGTTGAAACAGATTCCTCCTGCGCAACACGCACGGCGCACCTATATATATATATATATATATAAATATATATATATATATATATATATATATATATATATATATATATATACATATATATATATATATTAATTACAACCAATCACTGTTCTTTTCCATCGCTTCTTGCAACGGGGGCAATTAACGACCGCTCGAAAATAGAGGCACAATATCTTCGATAATCTATTATAATAAAATAGTATACATTCCATTTCGTGATTCAAAAGTGGATATTCGTATCATGCATTTTCGCGTTTTTAGAAATATGGCGATAGAATTGGAAGAGGTCAAAATTCACCGTGAAGACATATTCACCACATATAGGCATATATATATATATATATATATATATATATATATATATATATATATATATATATATATATATATATATATATACATATATATATATATAAATATATATATATATATATATATATATATATATTTATATATAAATATATATATATATATATATATATATATATATATATATATATATATATATATATATTTATATATAAATATATATATATATATATATATATATATATATATATATGAATATATATATATATATATATATATATATATATATATATATAAATATATGAATATATCTTCATATATATCCATATATATATATATATATATATATATATACCATTATATTATATATATATATATATATATATATATATATATATATATATATATATATATATATATGTATATATATATATGTATATATCAATATATATATATATATATATATCTTTCATCGAAGATTTGGTCTTGAACTTCAAGGTTTCTGAAAGCACAGGATACAAATCAATTGATTGGGAAACAAAAATTACCAATGATAACATATTTGAACGAATAATAAGATGATGATAGGATGAGAATGAAAATATAAGATGGTTTTCTATTGGATGGTTAGGTTATCACTTTCATTTACATTAGAAAAATATGTCCATCTTTTTATTTCTGATATTATAGCAGTCTATTATCATTAATTCACGGAACTGTATTCGAATTATTACAAGCTATTCTCATTTAATGAATTGAAATGATGGGTATATTCCGACAACATGTCAATAAACCTATTCGATCCGATCTTTTCAACCAATCATAACAATTCATCGTTTCTTCAAGCTTCCTTATAGACACCTCTAAGAGGCTATATGCTAAGCTAGTGAAGACACACATTGAATTAATAATATTAAACATATTAAATCAACACATATTTAATTGAAGGTAGATCAAAGATGAACAGGTCAAGGTCAAGGTGGATATGTATTTCCGCATTAAATTATCACTTCTTCCTGACCAACAAGACGGGAGGAACAACTAGGAAGATATGACAACAACGTTGTGAAAAGTACCAAAACCCGGCACCTCCACCAGTACAACAACATACACTGAATCTAGAATCTTCTCACCAAATATCACAACGTTATTGGCCGGGGATTGGTAAACTGTACTAAAAATAAACTGTACTAAAAATCAACTGACCTAAAAATAGGCTGTACTAAAAATAGGCTCTACTAAAAGAAGGTAAAGTGAGAGATGTGGCTCCTCCCCTTCATGAATTGTTACCTCCCAGTCTCGAGGAATCAGTTTAGGTCAGTTGATTTTTAGTACAGTTGATTTTTAGTACAGTTGTTTTTCAGTACAGCCTATTTTTAGTACAGTTGATTTTTAGTACAGTTGGTTTGGAAGGTTTCAGTGCACCAGAAACCAACTGACCTAAACTTCTATACTTCTCGACACAAAGTTGAGCTGGAGGATTTGGCTCCACCCCTTCATAAATTATGTTCAGGTCAGTCGATTTTCTGTACAGCCTAATTTTAGTACAGTGGATTTTTAGTACAGTTTTTCAAGCTCACTAGGTCAGTTTTTAGGTCAGTTGGTTTTTAGTACAGTTTGTCGGTTTTTATTCAAGGTCGGTTAGTTTTTAGATATGGAGCCTATTTTTAGTACAGTGGAATTTTAGTACAGTTTTTCAAGCACACTTGGTCGTGCTTCAGAAAACTGTACTAAACATCCACTGTACTAAAAATAGGCTCGATCTAAAAACTAACCGACCTTAAATAAACTGTACTGAAAACGAACAGACCCGAAAACTGAAGCCTATTTTTAGTACAGTTTGTCAGTGTTTGGTTTTTAGTACAGATTGTCGTTTTTTTTTGTTGTTTTTTTATTCTACCGGCTAGCAGCGTATGGTCAGTCTTGCGGTAGTTTGACCAAGTCCCGAGTAGAGCTAGAGCGAAGGAAGATTACAAAGACTTTGGTCTCGACCCTCCAGGTAGTTTCTAGCCAGCTTTTCTAAGGTTGACAAACAATAACTTTCAGTATCACTTTCAACATCATGGCTATCAAATACCTGGGATTGGATAAATGCAATTATTTATTTAAAAAAAAATTGTTCCAATTTTTCCTGTTAGAACTGATGAGAAAATATGTTCACTTTCATCCATCGGAAATGAGAGGGTATAACTATTTCGTGCATACATTTAATTGGCGAAGAAGATGAAAATATATATTCTGTCAGTGCAACACTTGCCTAGTTTCTCTTGATTTTTTTCTGAATACACTATTTGTTGTCAATGTAGTGAGTTTATGAATTGTTTTACTGTAAAATAATAGTGAAATCGAACGTATTATACTCATTTTTGTCATTGGACATCGAATAGAGAAATATTTTTCAACTTATAACCACATTTCTTTCTCCCTGTTTTTGTGTAGATAATTATTACTATAAATGAAAACGCAACATATGCACATGCGTTCTAAAATGAGCAAGATATGTATATGGAATGCACTCAATTTAAGTAGTATATACGCAACTTGATATTAGCATTCATCGAGCCTTCCATATTCATTCATATCATTTCATTCTTCAAACTTAAAATCTTCGTTATTAATTAAACCTCTTGATTTCCATTCACAATTTTCAATTGAATATCTTACATTTTTCACCTTAATAATTCATTTTCTCAAAAACTACTGATTCAAATCATTTCAAATCTGGTCAAAACATGAACCAGAATGATATCAAAAAATCTGTGAGAATTTCATTTCAATGGGTTGAAATTGAAAACATCAAACATTCCACCAATTACCGCACTGTACTTTTGGAATTAATTTTCAGAAATATTCACGATGAACCTGTTCAACCGAGTCTGCTCAAACACAATCCCAACCTATTCTGTTGTGATACCAAGGTTCAGAAAAAGTCTAAAATTATTCGGAATTTTTGTCTGACTTGTATGCCAATTGTCAGGTTTCATGGGAAAACGAAAACTATAACTTATGAGGTATTAGATTGAAATTATATGAATGATTGATTTATATAAGAGAGGCTTGATAAATTTCAAAATAAAAGTGTGCAATTATCCAAACGATCCTATCTTTCATCCATAGCCTTAATTGAGCAACAATGATTTTGTTTCAAGTTTCGATGTTATTGAAAAAAAAAGGAAATACGACTGTCGAGTACATTCCATAGGAATGTCTCGCTCATTTTACAATTTCGCACATTTTGTGCGTTTTCCTAGTATAAGGAAGTGTGTGATGTGTGTGTGTGCTCATCGCAGTGGATGAGCTTTAATGAGCCAATGAGATATGAAAATATCAGAAGGTCTATGGATCATGTTCAGGCCATTCCATTCAGTTAACACTTCGACTTCAATATAATATCTATATTCAAAATATATATTCACACAACTACTTTACACGAGCGGTTATTATTTCTGGCTTATTTCAAATTCGTATTCTGCGAACCTTTTCGACAGCTCTGGTTGGATCTCCTGATGACCGTTCAGTTGCCAGCCAATAGCGTGAGTCTGTTTAGGTTCGTGTGTAATACTCGCGAACAGGCTTGCCACGGTTGTTGGAATTCATACAGTATGTTTTATACAAGTTATTTGAGCTTCTGACAACATATGAACGATTGGAAGAGTTCATATTTATTGCAATTGATAATATACATATTATTCTCTAAAATGATCCCAATCATCAACACATTTTGAATAGATCATTATTAATTTCAAGTCCATTTTGTTATAGTTCAATTCTTCATAACGTATTTGTATGATTTTTTTTTCTGATAAGATCGAAGCTTGACACAAAATCATTGTTCCCCAATAATTAAGGCAATGAATGAAAAATAGGATCGTTTGAACGGGGCACCACAAGGGTGATCTCACCACCCCAAAGAATAATTAAAAATAAGTTGACTCATTGAACAAAGAATGAATCCTGAGATAATATCGCCAGGGCTCGAAAACAATTCAAACATTCACAGTTGGGAGAAAATCTTGAATGTTCTTATCATCTTGATCTTCTTCTTGAAATCTTACTCCTTCTCTCTTTTTCTCCGTACCTGGTACTTGTGTTTATTACAAAATTGGTAATATATTATCATGATCATATATAATTATTAGGACCTGTATTATTATCAATTCTGTTTTCATTATATTATGGTCAATGTTATTAATTATTGTATCAGTAATGATATTGTCATTATTATCATCATAGAAAATAATGGACAAGAGTTGAGGATAGATTATTTCTTTGCAATAATAGTGGATATGTAGTGATAAATGATAAATAATGGAATGGGATGGATGATGTATATGACTGTGGAGAACTCATCTCTTTCGAGTACAATTTGTTATATCGGGCCTATGCCCAAAATGGATAGATAAACATAGTAGGCATATAGATAAACTAGAAACAACACTCACTGATATAATATTTGGTTTACTATTCACTTACAGACCATGTAGGCCTACTTCAGAACAAATTATTCAGGACGTCTGATATTCTTTTTAGTAATTTTAATTCATGCGTCATTTCAATGAATATTGTGGGAAAAAGAAATCTTTTCGTTCGATTTCCATAATCATGTTCTGTCATTGTCAGGAGGTTGTATATATTTGTCTAAAACTCCATTTGTACGGGAATGTTCAGGAATGATTCGAAATTAGGTGAAAAAGTAATTATTTGTGATTATTCGTGCATTTTTTTCAATATTTTAATTATATCTATTTATTCACTTGAATAAGTTTCCTATTTCCTATTTAGCTGACTAGATGAGCAAAGAGAGATTATGCTGCTATGATACCATCCATTGTGATGAATTCATTGCATTTGATAGGATTGTTAAATGAATATAACAAGTTTACTCGATGAACGTTATGAATCAGGGTCTTATGATCGAAATATATGGCTGGGTGATGTATAGCAGAACAGATACACAACAACCAGTATACGAACAAAACACTTTTTGTGTTTTTCAAATGATAGCACGTACCGGTATTGATCATTTTGAAAAATCTAGACGTTTGTAATAAACAGAAGTATGGATTATTAGTTTGGTTTGAGCACGGAAACTTGAATAAGTAACTATTCATAACTATTCATTTGAAAACGGGACCAGTTCACATACAGTTTGTTTCAGAATTTGATTCTGAAAGAAATTATATCGAGTGAATAATCATCAACAATTAATGACTAGAACAATAATTTAGTACATTGGAGTTTGGCAAGATCCAGTATTAAATTATTCATGCATGATATAATGAAACTTGAATTCTAATATGTGATTCCTTGGGTCTACATAAAATTCTGATACATGTGAATACTCAACTTGGACGCATCATTGATTATCTTTCACAACGTCGAAGTTAATACGAAGGTGAAAAATGAATATTTTCAATAATTTTGAAATAATTTTTCACGTTTTCTAAATAATTCATATTCCTAATTCCATATTCCGACTTCTGTCGTTTTTGAATGATTTAGATGATTGTAGTAGGACAATCTAAGTTCGAAATATATTCTTCCCAACTGAACTATTTGCATAAGTTGTGAAAAATTTATTTTTGTTTGCAACAATTTTTTTCACTGAATTTCTATATTTTCATTGGGTTATGTCTAGGATTATATAATTATGGAAATCATTCGTGTACGTGAATTTTCATGAGTGTCTATCTATTCATTTTTCAGTCTCCCATTCACAAATGTTGCTGAAGTAACCACTTTCGCTGCTGCTATTTCGATGGCTTAATGTGACAACATGTGTTTCGAAAAAAGTGTTGATTCCTGACTTAGCAACCCTCCAATCGAATCACGAAGCCACACTAGATCGATAATGAGCGATATTAATCGATATGGAAATATGAGAGAAATGGTAGAAATAAATCAATCACAAAGAAATATTAGAACTTTAAATTGACATCCAACTGAACTTTTCTTTCAATTTGTTTTTCTTTTCATTCAACTAAACAATTTTGTTCAAGGCGGTTTGGTTTTTTCCGGTTTTCCTCATACAATAATTCTTTCTATGCGGGCTTCTCATTTCTTTTTCTATGGCAGTTCACGATATATTTCCTCGGTATTCCATGTATGCATTTTCATTATATTATCATGATAAATTAAAATAGAACTGAGAATAAAAATCACTTTCCAATTTGAATTTTGAATTTGTATGTAGAATAGAAGTCTCCGCCACGCTCATCTGACTACTATCACTAATCATATTGAATAACAAATCATTCATAACAAAAACAAACGGTAAAAAATAAGACTGATGAACATAATAGTGTATTTGATATAGTTTTTTCTACAGTCAACCATTCATAGAAAAATTGAGTCTGACTTGAAATCCAAATGGCCTATGGTTCCTGTTTCTCTACCACCATCAAAACATGACAGTAGGGCCCCTTGAGTAGGGCCCTAATCTCAATGTGATGTATTGGTAACAGAAAGGGATTGAAAATATTTTCAAAATGTAGAATTGATCAACTTAATTGGAAACACTAATTCATCAGTTTGATATTATGAAATGAATAATTAATTACTGATATTAAGTATATAATTATTCATAGCGATGATCAATTCTTATACCTCTCAAATCTTCACTGACTTTTTTTGTTGTTCTGAATTGAGTTTTTCTCAATGTCTTTGAGAATAAAATGGCCCTGGACCTATAACCTCAGTAAAATATTAACGTATCATAGAAACAATTATGTTTTGATAATTGATACTAATGTGGATACTAGAGTTACGAATAGAATAATTGGACATACGTGCGGAATTTTTCCCAGTCAATATTTGCACATCAGTGAACAGGCAAAGTTTTCTCTACAGTCTACCCTCATATTAGATTACCTTCATTTTCAAATTGGTGAGCATATTTTTTGCCGTCGACTGAAAAAAATCCCGTTTACTCATCGACAACATTTAGAGACTTTATGCATTTCATTAGGATTTCATTTTAATAATTTGTTCAATTTTGGGACTGAAATTGAAGATGAAAGAAGGAAAGGGAATGATTTGGTTAAAATGGTGATGGTTCAATTTTCATATAATGATGTTATGTGATTCTTCATTATTTTTACCTCTGCAATTACGTTTTATTTTATTAGGGATGCATAAATGGGTGAAAGAATCTTCGTTTCATAACAGAGTAGGTTGTTAGAACCCGTCACCACGTGACCCTGAGTTGTAGTAGGTAGGGACTATTTCCGAAATTGACTGACAGCTCCCCACTCCCCCCAACCCCCCCTTAAGCCTACGCACAATGGTAGAGGGGATCTCTCTTTACTCGGGACTTGGTCAAACTACCGCAAGACTGACCATACGCTGCTAGCCGGTAGAATAAAAAAACAACAAAAAAAAACGACAATCTGTACTAAAAACCAAACACTGACAAACTGTACTAAAAATAGGCTTCAGTTTTCGGGTCTGTTCGTTTTCAGTACAGTTTATTTAAGGTCGGTTAGTTTTTAGATCGAGCCTATTTTTAGTACAGTGGATGTTTAGTACAGTTTTCTGAAGCACGACCAAGTGTGCTTGAAAAACTGTACTAAAATTCCACTGTACTAAAAATAGGCTCCATATCTAAAAACTAACCGACCTTGAATAAAAACCGACAAACTGTACTAAAAACCAACTGACCTAAAAACTGACCTAGTGAGCTTGAAAAAACTGTACTAAAAATCCACTGTACTAAAATTAGGCTGTACAGAAAATCGACTGACCTGAACATAATTTATGAAGGGGTGGAGCCAAATCCTCCAGCTCAACTTTGTGTCGAGAAGTATAGAAGTTTAGGTCAGTTGGTTTCTGGTGCACTGAAACCTTCCAAACCAACTGTACTAAAAATCAACTGTACTAAAAATAGGCTGTACTGAAAAACAACTGTACTAAAAATCAACTGTACTAAAAATCAACTGACCTAAACTGATTCCTCGAGACTGGGAGGTAACAATTCATGAAGGGGAGGAGCCACATCTCTCACTTTACCTTCATTTAGTAGAGCCTATTTTTAGTACAGCCTATTTTTAGGTCAGTTGATTTTTAGTACAGTTTATTTTTAGTACAGTTTGTATCATCTCTATTGGCCAGTTATTTATTCTGAAAAATACCCACCAATAATGTTTTCTTTGGTGAAATTATCCTAATTTTCATCACCGATTGCATACAACTTCTGATAAGATTGATATCATTCATATAAACATCACTTTTTAATATCTTGGACTGATGTGTATAGTTATACACCCAAGCCAACCGTGCCACATGAAAAGTATATTTTTAAGTTCACATTGTGTAACCATAAATGTTTTCATTTGAATAATATATGATTCACTATATTTGCATTTCACTAAACAAAGTCTTATAAACAATTCCTCCATCTAATCTCAGATTATGTAATTGAAAACATTCCACCCAGACTCTCACTCCTCATCACGTCAAAATATCTCGTTTTTCCACTCTTAATAATAATAATAATAATAATAATAATACTCATTGAGTGAACCCTCAACCATATTTTCGATCCAGCCGACAGAAATTACGTCTCCCCCTTCCCCTCTCCCCCCGCCCTCCGATAATAAATAGCAGACATGAGCCTTCTGTTGCTCCCCCCCGGAGCGCCACCACTTCCAGAGAATAACTCCGTCTCGTCTTCAGACCAGTGTATAATCAGTTACAGAATAATGGTTACAATATATCAGACAACAAGACGCGTTCGTCGGGAAGAAGAAAAATATTAGAAGAAGAAATAATAAAAAGTTGTTTTTTAGTTGATATAAATAAAGGAAAAGTTGATTGTTGTTTGGAATTGGGGAGATTGAGGTGGTTTGTGTTGTCATGGTCACGGTGGGTGATGTTTGGTGTATACTGACAACCCCAAATATAATCAGCTGTTTTAGGGGTACGATGAAAACTGGCTCATGTTGTAATGAAAACATTAATTCTATTCGGTATTGCTCTTGTTCAGTTTCTATAGTGATATATCATAATATTGATATTTTATTAAATATAATATATAATGTTCATGAATATAATGTATATACATGAATATATATATATATATATATATATATATATATATATATATATATATATATATATATATAAATATATATATATATATATATATATATATATATATATATATATATATATATATATATATATATATATATATATATATATATATATATGTATATATTTATATATATATATATATAAATATATATATATATAAATATATATATATATATATATATATATATATATATATATATATATATATATATATATATATATATATATATATATATATATATATATATATATATATGAATGAAGTATATATAGTGATATTGTTGACTGAATATATCATGTTCTTTTCTCAACTGAATACTCAATATTTACTGGATGGCTTCGATCAATGATTAAGATTCAAGTTCTTTCACAGGCCTAATTTGAAGTATAGTTAATCACTCACAATAAGTTTAACCGAATTACCTTCGAAAGTTTTCTTCATGGAAATTCGCATTTTTCTATTTTCGATATGTGTTCTATTGAATAGAGAACTATTGTATGTATCAATATATTTTTTCTCTCATAATCGTACATATTTTCATAATCTTGAGCACGTTTTTTCGGACGGGATTTGCTTATTTTGTTCCATTATAAGCCTCTTCTCTTGCCTATTATAAGTTACTGTGATACGTCACTCAGTATTCCAATTTACCATGACATAACAAAAGACCCCTTCCCCTCCCCCACCCCTCCCCTCCCCCACCATCATCCACTTCCTCAGCGAACATATAACATTCATGTCACATTAACTATAAGTTCTTTGACAAATCCGTTGTCACCTGTTTTTCGACTAGCGCGCTGCCTACCGTCTGTTACCGTGAACTACATTATTAATGACTGTTTTTCTCGATTAGTTCCGCGCGTAGTCGTCGTCTATTCTCCTCAGTGCCGCCATTAGCTGATAAGGACTGTGACGTCACGAGGCTTTTAGCGACGGAGCCGACGTGTCTGTAGTCGAGATCATTCATGACACTTTCAGATCCTTAAGGAGTTGTATTCATTACTAATAGAAAAACGCAGTACATGCCTTGTAGGATAAGCGATATATTCATATGAAAATCACTCGCGATATATATATATACATTTTGTCCTCTAGGATTATTTGGATGGGGCACCATAAGGGCGATTTCACCACACCATTTTAATGATTTGAAAATGAACTCCAACACTAGGACTGCGCGGTCGGTGATCATTAATTTTCCGTCACAGATAACAGTCTTTCAGTTTCCAAAAGTCCGGAACACATTATGAGTAAAAACCATATATGTGATATATATATATATATATATATATTTATATATATATATATATATATATATATATATATATATATATATATACATATATATATATATATATATATATATATATATATATATATATATATATATATATATATATATATATATATATATATATATATATATATATATATATATATATATATATATATATATATATATATATATATATATGTTCATCCATTCGAATATTCGTCTTGATTCATTTGAATGTACATAATTATTATTTCTTTTCATTTCTGATTGAATTATTTTATACATTAATATACCATACTTTATTGACGATGAAATAGTACGCTGTTATGAGACCAGATATGAGATGTCAACTAATAATTCACGATAAAAAACAAATTAATTCATTACCTTCAACGAGATGACAATGGAATTTACAACTTCTTATTAAATGAGTTATGATTTTAATTATAATAAAAACCCATTACGTTTGTATAATTAATAATAATATGAGTATAAATTTATTATCTGCGTTTAATAACGACTGTCAAATGAACAGAAGTCTGAGAGAAGTAACTGAGTGTACGTCCAGTTTGGGACATGTATAGTCGAAGACAAAAGTAAATCGTTTTTTTTTTCAAATATTATACCAAAAAAGGGTTGATTCAGAGAAACCAGTCGGAAAAAGTCGTCTCACTTCAAGTTGATTTAATATCACTTTGAACATTCGGTGGGCTCCCCCCCCTCACTTTTTCATGATTCAGTCCTAAAATATGGATTGCATTGAGAAATAACAAGAGGATGATTGGATATATCTGTATGTATTATGAAAAATTGAGTTGACATATCGTTTGTATTCATCGAATTCGTAAATAAATAATCAGTCGAAATGCCATATATTTCAGACAAATATTTGGTGAAGAAAATGATGCCTGTATTCTGTCATCATTTTAGATTCTGGTTTAAGAATTATGAATTGTGTGTTCTCGTTTTAATTATCATTACGGTCGTTGTGACGCACATTTCAACCACTCTTGTACTACATGGATATGTGTGACCAATCTGGACAAATATCAAATGAATAAAAATAAATGAATAAATAATGATTTGATACACACTTTCATGACAAATAAAGAAAACTGAGGAAAATTATTTCAACAGATCATTTTTCCAATATGGCGGTGATAGTGTACTTGGGAATAATAATTTATTAATTCATCTTTGTCACTCTATACACTGTGACATTAGGATTTTCTGGAAGAGCGGGGGAATCAAATTGACTCACCAATATTCAGTTGAAAAATTTATTCTTGATTAATTCAATTCTTTCATCACTGGAATGGATTCAATCCGAATAAACAATAATTGTGCTTCTTTTAAATTTAAGTTGTAGCTTGTGAACACTTTTCTACGTATGACGTATGAAATTATTACTCAATGATATATTTTATTCTTGTCTCTCCGAAGAGTTTACCATAATACAGCACTCTCCGTCTCTTTCTACAAACCATGTATAATGTTTATCACAGGTTACGTGTATAAACTACGAACCAATGTTGCCAGTTTCTAGTAATGTCTCTAAGGGATGGGTCGTGTAATATGATAGATATGACAACGTTGTACTGGGGTTCCCCGCGGTGCGGCGGGATTGGATCGGATCATGTTAGGGGCGTGGGTGGAGGGGTGGGTGGAGGGGTGGCTGGGGGTGGGCAACCCTCTTCAAACGTTGCCAACCACCCCCTCTCCAACCCTAAGCAATATAACGTGGCTCTTATATGAACCAGAAGGAAATGGGGTGCAAATATGGAATCTAGTTTGGAGATATTCGGGGAGTGAGAGAGAGAGAGAGACAGAGAAAGAAAGACAGACAGTCTCACCGACTTTGAAACTCCAAAGGAAAATATTTTTCTTTGATTTTAGTATATAGATGATGTTAATCAAAATCTTCAAAGTATACGGAAAATTAAAGGAACAGATTTTTTTGAACACTATATTATTTCAACATGTCCACAAAACACTCAAGAGATATCAAAGAGAGATTTTACTACAAATTTGATGACGTCATTCGGTATCATCGCATTGATTTTTCTCTGTTTTAGTAAATGTTACAAATTTGAAAGTCATGTTAACAATAACACATTAATGGATAACAATTTCACACGATTCCCAATGGTTATTCAGTTCAATAAATCATTTGATTTATTCATTTCATTTCATTTCGTTTTTTTAATTCCAATTTATTTTATTCAATTCATTTCGATTCATTTTATTTTTATGGTATTTTTCTAATGTCATTTTCTAACACGTGATTTTGGTCTTTTATAGTTTTCATTTCTCTCCTCTCATTATCAGTGGGCCTACTGTCACCGTCTTAAATCATACTTAATTCATTTTTGTGTTCATTTTTTTTCGTATCATGGAAATCAAAATTGACATCGAAATCCTACAAAAAGACGATAATTCAAAACAAATAGAACGGCGAGGTTCAGATACATGAGCATCTGCTCTTCCACCTAACCTCATATCCAGGATACTAAGAAGAATCATATATGAACTATAATTTCACAAATGAAAAATGAAACAGATCAGAGAATGATTGAAGATTGAATATAAATCTAACATGATTCGATTGAATTCTCTCCGAATTTTGCTTCACAAAAAGTATTTCTTAGTTTGGTTGATTTCAGAAGAACCAAGGTTTTTACTGATTTTAGACCCGGTTTTACCAATCTGAGTTAGGGTGCTAATCCACTAACTATGAATCAAAGTTACGAAAATAACATATGTAACCAATGGTGATAACAAGTCAATCCACTAACTATTGCTCAATCCAGATTCGTAAAACCGGGCCTTAGGCCCAGTATTACCACGGCCACTTAGTATTTATCTGAGAGTTGATGAAAACAAATAGAATAAGCAACCATGGTGATAACAAGTTTGAACTGTCAGATAAAGGCTAACTGGACTTGGTAATACCGGGCCTTAGTGAAATTGGTAACTGGTGCCATCTTCTTGAGCCATTGATTGAGAGCGAGGATGAAGATTTGGTAGTGAATGTGATTTTCACAACGTTGATAGGCTATATATACCAAGTTGGGAATTATATTCAAGATAAATAAGGTTTTACCACAGAGATAATGTCGGATGAAAGTAAATAAATGACGGGAATTCGACCGACAAACTATAATAATAATAATAATAATGATAATAATTCTTTTATTCCATGCTTGATCATAATTACATGATATTGGTACGTCATATTATCGGTATATAATCAATATAACCAAAATATCATAAAATAACATAAAATAACAAAATTCAACAGTCGAAAAGAATGAAAGAATACAATGGACATACATTAAAAAGCATAACACACAACATGAATAAATTGATATAAGAGAATGATTTTAGAAGGAGAGTCACATATATTAACCAATGGTTCCATCCATCAAATATTCATTAATTTCATAAAAACATTTGCCTAATAAGTAGGATTTAGGAAAATGTTTGAAAATTTTAATATCAACGTTGGCAGCCTCTTTGATGAAGGTAGGAAGGTTATTAAACATCTGTATGCCCGCAAAGATGGGACCCTTTTTATACATTTCGAGTCTATGAGTTTTAATTCTGAACGTATTTCTATTTCTAGTCTCGTGTGGGTGATCATGTTTTAATTCATTGATGTCATTTAGATAAAAACTATTTTCCACTACATACATGATTACATTTAAAATATACAAACATGGGAGAGTCAAAATATTGAATCTCTTGAAAAGAGGCTTACAAGAATCTTTATAGAATACGTCAGATGTAGGGTCAAAACTAGCATTGGCCAAGTATCTCAACGCTCTTTTTTGCAAAGTGAATGAAAATTAAAATACTGGCTCAATGAGGCTGAAAGCATGCAAATAATTTGTATTCATTCCTGTAGATTAGTCCTTTAACAATATCCTGTTCTCTACTTCATATATCCGAACAGTGAATATTCACTTTCAGTTCTTTCAATGTTAGTATATTCATTTTGTATCATCTCCTTAAGAGCCGAATCGGCCGAATGTACTTACTGATGGTTGGTACATTGGGCAATAAATAGAGACAATAATTTTGTCGTCACCCTTTGTTGAGTATGCTTCTTTCGTACTTAGAATTCTAATCAACTAATAAATATTTGTACATTTTGAAATATCTACATATTTTTAATTTTTTATATCACCATATTATTATAGGCCTATAAGAACCAATACTGTGAAGAGAGATAAAAAAACTCATTGTATTGTGACTATCAATGAAATCAAAAATACATAATCATCGGTAATAGTATAGTCGACTATAATTTATTATATTCAATAACTTATTATTGTTCAAGTTGGGCGCAGTTTTGAGAAATTTTGATGATCTCAATCTAGGAAAAAGTTGTTCCCAAGGATTCCGATGTCATTTTATCAAATTTCGGACTCTGATTGGTGAATTGAACTCAGATATTCATCCAATCAGGCTGATGAACAGCTTCAATCGTGAATTATAAGAAATGAAAATATATGAAAAAACACATGAAAATCTGTCAATTAAATGTATCTACTGTCTTGTATATGAAAGTAAAATAATCTTATAAAATTTAGATTCGATGGCGCTGATAGAATTGGAAAGAATACAATTTTTTCATGTTCAATCATTTCACAATAAAATGCATTCTGGTACCACAAAAATTACTCGATAAAAAAAAACTCGAAATTACTCGATATTTAATTATTGAGAGTGTTCGTCGGAGCCATCATGGTTCGTCCCATGTTGAAACTGTTCGTACTATCTCTTCGTTTGAGCCAACTTTGGGCTCCTGTGGAAAACCATCTCAAGTGTCGATGCCGAGGATTCGAATTAGACATTGATAAGTGTATGAAGAATCTCTAGTATTGCTGTTAAGAGGCCAAGTACGTGTTTCGTTACCACTCTCCCATGTACTCAATTCAAACCAATTTTTGTTTCCATAAATAAATGTTCAAGTTTATTAATTTCAAAAATAAATTGAGACGTCAAGCATTATCCCCTAAAAAAACGACTCGATAAATGAAAAAAAGAAACCAAATTAAAAATCCTTTCTTATTCTTTTTCTTTCATTTTGTCTCGAAATTTTCCATCGTCTTCTCATCCATCTTTTTGTACGGCATTGAATTCAGTCTTATCGATTTATCTGTGACCACAGGCGGTCTGTAAACTGTGTGAAAACAGGCGGGCAGGGGGGGGGGGGGGAGGACAGAGATCAGACATATTGACATGGCATAACTTAGAGACAGACAGAGAGAGAGAGAGAAAAGTTTGGCTCGAAGTGTCGAGAATGTAAAATGACAGTTTCTGGAAATCGAACATGTAAGTTGTCAACGGACGCTCGGTTATCTTCGTGATTCGCGCCGTTCGATTCGGAGAATTCGGTTTGTTCTAAATCGATAGACACGTTTTATATGCTCGATGTTTTTTCATGATGTTTGAAAAACATTGGAATTTATGAATAGTTTTTATTTGTTGTCAATTTATTAAAATAATGTTTGAAGTATTTAATGGATCGTTTGATGGATAGTGAAGATGACTTTCATTTATTCTACATTTCTTTGCCTCATAATCAATACTTCATGTTTACAGCGAACAAAACATGTGAAGAATTTCCTGAATCCCTGTTCTACAATGAGTTGAAAATACATCAAATTTTTAACTCGTACGATTCAGTTATTTTTGTTGATAGCGGATTATATATAATCTCAAGACTTGTGTAGTTCTGAAGATGATATGAATGAAATTCAAATAATCCATAGGGTTCATTTGATCAATTCAATCAAAATCAGATTCAAACATTCCAATTCTTGAAAATGTATTCAAAAACAGTTATTGAGGATTGTATAAAATACACGTTTTATTCATCTGAAAATTGCATGAATGCTTCCTTAGTCATGTGTGTTCTGATGTTCTGAATTGTTATAACAACAAATTTGATCAGATATTCCGAAAGTAAATAAAATCATCATTTGTGCTGATTTACAACTTTCTGAAAACAGCAAATTTCACATCATTATTTTCGATGTCAATTATAATTTAAAATATTGAGAGAAGGCAATATTGGAGGCAAAAAATTTAATAAACATATTCTTCTGAAACTGTCCACAAAAAGATTATCAATTAGAATAATTCCCTCTATAACATCTCTCCATTTTGAAATCCGTTCACCAAATATAATTGATACACAACAACGAAAGAAGACTTCATCACCAAAGTTCAACACAACTCCTTTTCCTCCAGAGGAAAAACATTTCCAATAAACTAATTAAAACTCCTCCTAACCAAATAGAGAATACGTTTCCCACTTCACAACAACATAATGTGTACACTAGTCAAACGCGAAATATGCGTTGTAAGATGAGCGAGATATCTCAATAAGGTATAAAAGTCCTTGAAATAGTTTTACCCTTGCTACTTTATCGACTTTGGTATTCTACACACCTTGATATCTGAATAAGCTATAAAAGTCGTTAAAGAAGTTCTACTCTTGCCACTTCATTGACTCTGGTATTCTACACACCTTGACGCATATAAAAAATACTTCATTGTTGGTCAACTCTTGAATCTAGAAAGCAGTGAATCTCGACAACTTAATTCTGTCATAATTTTTATGATATATTTTATGAATATTATCAGTCATTTTATTTTTTTTCTCCAAAACGACTGATCAGAATTGCTTAAAAAATCGTAATAATGTGTAAAATCCATGTATACACATTTAGAGAAAATTTCATCCCATTTGGAAAGATTTTATTTTTCAACATTTTCCGCCCAGCCAAATCTTATGGGGTTTTTAGAAACTTTGAGATGATGATTCTCAAAATCGGTTCGACCGATTCATCCCAAAAACTATACAGTTCTAAGTTGGATGAGTTTGGGTGTACAAAAAAAGTTTCATGTTGATCAGTCAACCCTTGCGACCTGTGGAGTGCTTACAAACAAAAAAAAAAACAAACAAACAAAAAACAAAAAAAACACACAGACAAAGCCCTATAAGAGTGGGATGGAGACTTCGCTACGCTCATCAATAATCATGCTACAAATGTGGGTCAACAGTGCATTCATGTAATAATGTCGATCACGGCCACCTATAGCAATGATCCACGGGGCGCCGACCGAGTGGTTCCCCGGCGACCTCCTTGGGTATTCCCCGGCAAACATACGCTCTGTTCTCTCGCACTCGACTGTAACTGCCTGCTACATTCATTGTACCAGATACTGTCATGCAAGCAAGTGTGGTTACATATAGTATAGTCGAGAGGTGAATAATTATTAATAAAAGTGATGATATTTTAGTTTATATACTAAATTCAGTGATGTTTTGAGGAAGAATGAGAAATTATAGAGAATGGTCGGACTATTTTTGTACAAAACGTTTATTGATAACTACTTTTGCCTTGTACCTTTATTGTACTACAGACTGTCATGCAAACAAGTGTGGTTACATATAGTCGAGAGGTGAAGAATTATTTAAAGTGATGATATTTTAGTTTATATACTAAATTCAGTGATGTTTTGAGGAAGAATGAGAAAGTAAAGAAAATGGTTCAACTACTTTTGCCTTGTATACGTGTATTGTATACTACAGACTGTCTTGTAAACAGTGTGGTTACATGTAGTCATCAGGTGAACAATCTATCACAGTGATAATATTATATTTTATTTTATTAATTCAGTAGTGTTTTGAGAAAGAATGAAAAATTTCAGAGAATCGTCAGACTACTTTTGTCTAATACGTTGATTTTACCAGAGGATGTAAGTCAAACAAGTGTAGTTACATGCTCGTTAGGTGGGAATAATTGATAAAAGTGATGATATCTTATTTTATATATTAAATTCAGTAATATTCTGTGAAAGAACGTAGAATGATATAGAAAATGGTTGAATCACTCAATTATATAATGTGTATTCATTGTATCAGAAGATGTAAAGCCAACCAGTGGAGTTACACTGTGTGTGAGGTACGGTGAATAATTCATGGAGCGAAATTATTTTATTTGTCATATTTTTTTATATTGGGTTTTAACGACGCAATATACTGATGGCTATGATCTATTGGCGTCGGTGGATGATGATTGAGATGATGGGATGATGAGATGAAAGGTTATTTCATGAGGTGTTTTAGATGGTGGGAAGGAGTCGGTCGTGGCCTGTTGTTAAGGAACCATCCCAGTATTAACCTGAACGACAGAGAAAAACCACGAAAAAACCCTGTCAGGATGGTCGACCATGGCGGAAATCGAACCCCGGTCTCCCGAATGACGGTTCAGTGTGTTACCTCTCGGCCACGCGTCTCGGTGCGAAATTATTATCATAAATGTTCTATTCGGTGGTATTTTCTGATACTTTGTGGACGAATTTACACTTTTCACTCTAAATGAAAATACTGTACAAGAAACTTCAGTCAATCTGTGTGATGGGGTTTGGAATAGTGAGAATAATGAACGAATAGAAATATAAAGATAATGAAAACGAATATTCGATTTGTTAAGTGAAAGAGCATCGGACAAGTTGAGAGAAAAAAAAATTCAATTCCACATTTTTCAAAGTTGTAACTCAATGTTGGTGACTTGATATTTTTTCTTTCTTTAACTTTTTCACGGTTCCTTGTTTTGTTTGCATGTTGGCAAGCCGCATTAAATGGAATCACTCGCGTTCGGGGTGGACTCGTGGCATGAGGTGGATTCAAGTTGTGACTCCGTTTCAGAACAGAGGACTGGAAAACGTTTCTCCAGTTCAGTCGAATCTACTCTACTAATATCATACACATGTTTTATTTGTTCGCACGATTTGTTTCGGTCGGATAGCGTCCACAGCAGAGCTGGAAAATCGATGTCGCTATGAGCCTTGATGAATATATATATATATATATATATATATATATATATATATATATATATATGTATATATATATATATATATATATATATATATATATATATATATATTCATATATATATATATATATATATTTATTCACATATATATATATATATATATATATATATATATATATATATATATATATATATATATAAATATATATATATATATATTTCAATATATATATATATATATATATATATATATATATACATATAGATATATATATATATATATTCATATATATATATATATATATATATATATATTAAAATATATATATATATATATATATATATATATATATATATATATATATATATATATATATATATATATATGAATATATATATATATGAATATATATGTATATATATATATTTATACATATATATATATATATATATATATATATATATATATATCCATTTTCATATACATATATGTATCATATACCCATATATATATATCATATATATATATATATATATATATATATATATATATATATATACATATATAAATATATATATATATATATATTATATATATATATATATATATATATATATATATATATATATATATATATATATATATATATATATATATATTTATATATATATATATATATATATATATATATATATATATATATATATATATATATATATATATATATATATATATATATATATATATATATATATATATATATATATATATATATATATATATATATATATATTGAATATGACTCGACCATTAGGTTGAATGCACCAGAACATGAAACTGGACTCTATACAATTGAATCAATACATTTTGTTAGCTGCCTGAATATTGTTTCAAATGAAACCGTCTGTGATACGTAAGCCTATTCGTTGTTTGGAATTAATGATTCTTTGGAGTGACCGTATGTGTGTATCCGACCCGAAGTCAAGATGGAAATTGCGATAAATCTCGCATTGTACCCGATATCACATTTTTATTGATCGGGTGAGCGAAGCGAAGACTCAGTCTTCCAGTACTTAAAAATAACGAATGTCTTTTTGTCATTTGCGTTCTTGTTCTCGCTTCATAGGTCACACGATTCCCTCTATGAAACTTGTCATGCGCATGTGTCCAACATCCAACTTGATATTGTGATGTTCTGAGGCGCAATAGTTTCAAGTACCTACTCTTGGAATAAATAATCACGGAATTTCAAATCATCTCATTTGAATAATCCAAGGTGAAAAATGTGTCACAAATATTTTCTGCGGATGAATTCGAATTGTCCTATGAAATTTGAGTGATCAAATTGAATACAGAATATTCCAGAGGTTTTTATAGACCAGATAAATCATCTGAGATTTGATATGTATTTTTTCAAATCAATTGACATCTAGTGATAGGCGTGGCTTATCGGCAGGCCACCTTGATCTATACTTCATGTAAGCATTTAGAGATACTCTGATAGGCCATGTCAATTTTCCCACATATCAAACAGCCCATTTGATTGGATATTTTATTTTGTGACGTTTGTGGGCGGGTCAATCACTAGTCGCCAATTGAAGATTCAAGAAAACTATCTATAATATCAGTGAGTAAAACCATATCACAAATAATCAATAGGTGAATCAGGAAGGCAGTGAGTCGAATCTATTCCGAATCAAAGTGTGTAGACCTGAGGAACTTTTTATGATATTCCATATGGAATATCGCTCATCTCACAACTCATGTGATGCATTTTTTCCAGTAATAATTATATCATCATAGGGAAAAATGCGGTATGATTGAAAATGTGATTTGATGTCATAATCGATGATAATAATTAATTAAGAAGTCATTAATAAGAAGTTATGATTAAGAAGTCATAATTTGATCGCCTAAATGAAGATCAAGAATAGAATGATGAATAACGATATTCACATCAATATTTTACACGAGAAAATAATGAGTGTACGTGAGTTGGTTCACATCAATACTGACTTATGTTTCATAAATAATTCTGAAAACATTTGAATAATCCACTTTTCCATATTGTTACTATTTATTTATATAGCTCGAAGTCTACTAACACGAACCCATCTTCTACAAACTACAATAACTAACACTTAAACTACACACTTATTTAATTAAATTATGATAATATTTCACTAACTCTAACATATCTGGCCTCATTTATCATTCAACAGAACAAGAAAGAAACGACTTGGAGAAATCGATTGTTATGACAAAATAATCTATTTTACATTTTATAACATATGTTTATAGCTATCCTGTCTCGCTATTAGTCAGTGTAGAACCATTACAATGTACTTTGTATATTGTACAATGAGCTTTGTAGAAATAACATTCATTAAAGGCTTAGCTCGGGTATGAATATGAATAAGGTGGACTTATGGCTTAATAATGGTGTAAGTATAGATTAGTATAGGAGTCATACTGTGTCAGTTTGGTTGATGTTTCAATGTATTTGAACACATGACAATAGGTGTATATACGGTTTGTTGAATGAGATATATTGGAATTTATTATTTTGAGAGGATGAGGGAGGGGAGGGGGGGGGAGATCGCCCTTGTGGTGCACCGTCCAAACGATCCTACCTTGTCATTCTTGGCATTGATTGAAGAACCATGATTTTGTGGCATGTTTTATTTCAATTGTTAATGCATATGGAAAGTCACATATGGAAAGACAAAATATCCTGATTAACTTGTGAAAACAGTTGTACTTACTGGTCAAATAAAATGTGAGGGAAAAATTAAAGTCCCGAACGACCAAAGTCCGAACATTGAGTAATACAAAATGAATAAGAGCTGAATCTTCACAATCACTTCTAACAACAATATTGAATTTGTGAATATATAAAAAAGTATATTTATGACCTAAAGAGTATATATCAGTTTCTGACTGAATTGTTATATCATCATTTTTTTCTGACAATTGTTCTGCCATTTTTATCTGAACTTTAATATCAATACTTTGTAGAGGTCAATACAGGCCCACAGGGAGGTATTTCATAATTAACCCAAACACAACTTACAGGCCCACTTTTTATTATAATTATATATATATATATATATATATATATATATATATATATATATATATATATATATATATATATATATTTATATATATATATATATATATATATATATATATATATATATATATATATATATATATATACATATATATATATTTATATAGATATATGTATATATATATTCGAATACGTGCACATAGGATAATTTGAAAGTGAAATTGAATGTTATTAAATAAAAACGAGCGAACATCATATGGATGCAAATCGTGAACATAACTTACCAAACTAATCTATTATCGTCCATGCAGTAACACCAACCCAAACAATAATAAAACGCAAGTAAACATAACAAAAATGAACCCCACTTGACAGAAGCAGCTATATGTAGATTATGACAAAAGGCCACAACATATAACAACAAATCAACCTTACAGTGCATGGCGCTACAACTCAAAAACCCAATCTCAAAATCCAATTTCACCCTCAAAGTGTGTGTGTGTGTGTGTTGATGATAAAGCAATGTGCACCCCTATTGTCACCCAGTGTGGGGGGGGGGAGGGTGGCGAGGGATGAGTTGTGTATGTCGCGTGGGCGCCCCTCATTGGGAGGAAGGAAACACTCCGGGGTAACCATGGTGACACGCGGCAGGGGGGCGTGGTCCCCCCGCGGGGTCGATACATTCGGCCCGACGTGAACCCCGAGTTTTAGGCCTAGTTTGTCAGTGTGAGCCACACGTATATATAGAGTCGACAACTCCCGACTTGACCCATAGTTATCTTAGTCATCTTGGAGACAGTTTTACCAAGTACAGTTAGCAGTTATCTGAGAGTTTGTGAAAACAAATACCACATGTAACCATGGTGATAACAAGTTTGAACTGTCAGATTAATGCTAACTAGACTTGGTAATACCGAGCCTTATAGAGACAGTTTCACTAATCTTGGACTAGATATTACCAACGCGGGAGTAGAGCTAACTGGCAGATAAAATTTGCTATCACGATGGTTACCTGCGATACTTTTTTTCATCAAATTTCAGATAACTGCTAAGTGGACTTGGTAATACCGGTCCTCGGTCAAGTACTGATCCACTTACTATTAGTTGAGGTACGAACATATGTAACGGGTAATAATTTAATATGTTCAAGTTTGTGTAATAAGTGGTAATAACACATGAAGTTACATCATGTTCACTCTATGTAGTATGTTAATACTTGCCTACAGACAAGTCTCATCAGAAGCTTTGTGGGATATTCAGTAGCAGAGTTCCTGATTTTATAATTTGTACTCAAAATGTGTGAATGAGAAAAAAACAAAAAACAACAACTTGAAATGTGTAACCAATAGTGGTAACAAGTTAATCTGCTAACTATTGATTAATTCACTAACTAGCATTCAGTGAAACAGACTGTACTGGAATGTCAGTTTTCTCTCCAAGACTGACAACTCTCCCGAATCCTGTTTTAAAGCTTGATTATCCCAGTCTTTTCAGTCAGATTCGTGACATTAGTTGTGATCATCTTAGTCATCTTAGTCAGAATGATTAACACTCGATATGACTTCGAAAGAGATCGTGGTCTCCACGATCCAATACCAATATATCGATACCAATTTTATGCTCAGTAATCTTCATCTTGGTCATCTTAGTCAACTTAGTCAACTTAGTCTTCATCTTATATCGACTCTCACCAATGATTACAATTATTCAGTATTGACAATGTGGAAAAGGTGGAAGAAAAATCGTTACCCCCTCACCCCTCTTTCCCCCCACCCCTCTTTCCAACCTCCCCCCCTCCCACCGTCTGCCTCAAATTATTTGATACATTTTTCAAACTTTGTACAATGCACTTCACTGTCAAGATGTTTAATATTTTCTGAACCATGTTCTTGTTATCTCTTCTTGCGCATGCGTGTAGTGACGTCATGACGGCGAGAGTGCGCGACACTGCCGGGTTAATTAAGAGTCTACGTTCGTTGTGTTTTGCATTTGATTCTAATGATTTATAGAGCTTAACGTGTTTATCTATAACGAGTCGCGGTTATATTCATGAAATTTAATTTCAAGTGTTATTTATATATAAATGAAAGCTTCCAACCGTACTGTTGAAATATCAATTACATTATATATTTCACAGTACAACCACATTATAGGGTTGTAGAGGTGTGTATTGTTTTGGATTGGGTAACTTCTTCCTTGTAAAATTGTGGGTCGAAAATCAAAATAGAAGAAATATTCTGGCCATTTTTCTCACACCCTCATCGGGTAATAACAGTTGTTACTTGACGGAAGCAAAAAAAAAATCCAATCTTTGATATAACTCACATTTGTACCTTGGGAAATGTCCAACAGTATACGCTGTTGTTTAGGGATCTCCGATCTATCAACAGCTTAACATTCTCAATGTCAACGTGACATATAAACGATCGTAGTGACTGTATACTACAGTAAAATTCCTCTATACCAACAAGAGCTGTATATCATCATATTACTCGAAGTTTTGAAGATACCCCTGTGGATCTTACCTCATCATTCTTGGACCCAATTGGGAAACAATGACTATATATGTCATCAAATTTTAAATTTTACTAAAAATCGATATTATTTATTCTATGCTATTCGATATAATTTTTCCTAATATTTCCTCAAGTCTTGTAATAGAATGTTAACAATGTTAATTTGTACCCCGTGGTTAGAGCTGCATGCATGCTGCCCAGCTTCCTCCTGCGTAGCAAGCACTGCCTACTTGATACGTAACGGTGTGTTCAAGGAAGCAGTGTGAGGAAATTATTTGTTATTTATTGTAGTGGAGTTGCTATGGTTTCAATAAATAGAGAGAATTCGTGATAAACAGAGAGCAAGATGCAATTGATTATATTTATGTTCATTTCATGATGTAATAATGGATTATGAACAAAATGATGAAGTATTGCGAAGGAAAAATGAGCAAGAAAGAAATGAACAAATTTCCCTCAATGAGCCTGAAGGGAATGTACATATTATGTATGGAATAAAGAGACAGCGCGTTCTAAAGATAATATTTCATTTCATTTTTCGAATGAATCTATAAATATACGGATCATTTCTCTCAATGGAGCATCGTTAAGGTGAGCGAAAATCATGATGATTTTTCGAAATGAAAAGAGAAAAAAAAAGAAAAAAAAAATTGAAAATATGAAATCATTCAATCATTCCAAATTGTATGGTTTGAAAATCGACTTGATCTTGAGAAATATTATTCAAGATATTTAAAAATCAAACTCACACCTTGAGCCTTTGAAAATTGAAACTCTCAAGAACAAAAACTAATTATTCCAAATAATTCATCCAAGATATTCAAAAATTTTCCCATCACAAGTCCACCTCATAGCCCATTATCTTATAATATTTCCTCCATATAAGCTACGACCCTTCTCGTTAAAAACAGCCACATATTCCACGCTACGTTCTACATCGTTTCCCAGGAGCATAATAAATATTAAATCCTGAACAATTTGTTAATTTGCACCCCGCCGTTTCCCTAGTGCACACGGGCCCGCTCATCGATCTGTTCCATGAGACGCGACGACGCGAACCACCCGAGCGCTTGTGGTGTCAGATACAAGAAACATCCGATCGGAACCATCATCTCTAAGGGAAACAAGTATGTCCACAAGAAATGAAGGTGCGAAACACCCGTGATTTAGTGATTCAGTATAGGGGGAACATTCGATCGTGATCATCTCGTCCTGGTTATCGAGAAGTTGTTACGTTATATTCTCACAAGACTGGTAAAGATGAGAGGTAATAAATATATGTCTGTGATGAATGATTGGTCTTGAAAAGATTTATTGTCTGTCAATAACTTCTTGGTCTATTTTAAAGATGTTGAATACTTATTATTCAATATGAAAACTGTGTAGTTCGGTGATGTTTGGTGATGGATGAGTTGCATGGGTTGAAAGTTTGTTGGATTGTTTTTAGTGCATTGGTCTCTGTTGCACGGTATGGATTTGTGATAGATTCATGAATAGATAAAATAATGAAGTGGGGAGTTTTTCGAGGAATGGGTGTTTTACCGGAAGAGAAATGTGGTGGTCAAGTTTTTGATGGGAAAACGTGGTTATGAACTAGGAGATGAATTAATTATGAATTAGTAAGATGAGCGAGATTTTATATGGAAATTTTCAGAATGCTATACACACACCTTGATTTCGAATCCATTAACTCACTGCCTTCCTGATTCACCTGATGAGTATTCCAATCGTTTCACGATCTGATAGGTTTCACTTGTTGATCTCCTCATAAATGGTTTTCTCGATAGTTTTAATTGATGTGAACAAACATGATAATTCTCATCTCAAACGGCTCATTCGATTTATTTACAGCTTCAGAATCGTGTGTATATGATTTGTGTATCTAATTTCCGTGAAAATTTGAATTCATTCCATATTTTTTTCTCTGATGTTTATCCTTCTGATTAATCTTGAGGGGTTTTCAAAGTTTCGACATTATTTTCCCTAGAATTGGTTGAACCGATTGCGATTCAAAACCACACAGTATATCGAGTTGAATGACGACATAGCCTATTATGTGCATATCATGTTTCATCAGATGTTTTTCCGTTTGACCTGTGAGGCGCAAACAATAACGACAACAACAACAGAATTGAGGTTTCTCAAGTTAGATGAAGTCGAGTCTCATCCAACAAATGAAAGTATAAAACCCGTACATTCCGTAACGAAAAAAATTATTCTGCTCTCATTTTGAAAAATATTCGTGAAAATCATAGATGTTGAGTACAAATATTCTTATATAAATTCCTTTGTGATTTGTCGTACTTGACTTGAACATATTTACTATTCTGACTTTTTCACACTTTCATTAAATTCAGTGTTGCTTTTCTTTTTCTTCTCGATTCAATTCACCATGACAATGTAATATTGCTCACATGAGAAAGATTTTTTTTTTTTTAATAACATCGAAACTTGATACAAAATCATTGTTCCCCAATTAAGGCTATGCATGAGAGATAGGATCGTTTGGACGGAATGAATGATACAAAATATAAAAAATTAGCTCACAATTTGAGATCTTCGCCATGAAAGATGAGACGAACATCATCAATATTATCCAAAGAGAATATATATTCAACTGCAATTAAATAACCGGAAACAGTTCAAAAAAATCTATTGAATAACTTCTTACAGCAAATGATTGATTATTCCATGAAAATGATGAATCTTCTAAATATCATCATTTATTTCCTCCATCAACGACATCTCTTATTCGTCACGAGAACTGAACGTCTGTTCATTTGTTTTTCCACACAAATTGACGTCTGAAGAGAAAAAATATTATTCCGAGATGATTATGTTTTCCCATTAGGGTCTGTAAATGAGAAAAGTGTATCACATATACACATGTGACAATATAAAACTGTGATTTAGGACTGTGAGTCTGAGAGATACAAAAGACCGTTGAAGAAATGTGATTGAAAATAATACAACTCATAGCCAAGTGAAAATCTAGATTCATTTCACTACTTGAATGAAAATTATTTCCATTATAAAATCAAAATTAAATCATTATTCAAATTGATAAAATTCAGATTATGAGGAAGCTATAATCATACTGAAGTTAATAAACATTGACATGAGAGTTGGAAATATTTTTTCGAAGACCAATAATCAATAACTTGCAGCAAGTATAGGATGGTATTTGGAACAGAAGTGTTCGTGATCAGTATGGATGGAGTGAATTATACACGACATGAAATTCACACTGAAGTGAAAATGGGAAGAACTATATACTGTCAATCATAGAAGAGATATATTTAGTATTTTTTCTCTAATAAAAAATACATAATTCTTATTTTTCATGGACTCTGAAATCTTACGTTTTCAGTCAGGTGTGGATCGCTCATTACCATCACATTCGCAAACGATGATGATTATATCAGAATATATTCTCTCAATCTGAGAAGAAAAACAATCTGAAAGATGGTTTAATTGGAACGAAGAGATAGCTCTATACAAGAAAAAGTAAGAAGTAGATAAAAACTGATACAATCAGATATATCGTTGTTTAAACTAGGTTATAATTTAAGTTTGGTGTTCAATTATGAACATTTATCATCATTGATAAACGTCGAAGGTTTATTCCGAATAACTCAACACACATTGTTGTACTAATTTTGTAACAATGCCCACTAAATTTGTTCTCAAGTCACAGTTAAGTTCAAGTTTCATTTCCCACAACTTTCCATAGCATGGTCGTGGTTACCTGCAGTGTTGGGGAAGTTCACTTATGAAAGGAACTTTCAAAAAGTTCAGTTTATGTCAAATAAATCGATCTTTTGAAAAGTCTAAAGTTCGTTCTCGTGGCTTTGCTGTAAAAGTTCAAGTTCAAATTCGAAAAAACATAAGTTCGTTCAAAAATTCACCTTGAAAATTATATTGAAAAAAAGGTACAAAAATAATATATACCTCCCTCGTGACAAGTGATCACATGATGAAATCCCGAGGAGGGAATATTATATATTCGGGAAAGACCGTAAAATAGTCGATCTCATTCGGAATTTGGACGGGGAAGTACGGATAGTGCGATCGCGTCGAATAGGATTATTAGTGATCTAAAATTATGAACGTTCAATTGAACGTTTTATTCCGATGAAGTTCACTGAAAAATCGAACGTGAAGAAAGTTCAAGATCGTCGACTGCAAATTTAACGCGTTCATTTCAAAAGTTCATCACCCAACACGCTGGTTACCTGTAAGTAATAAAAAAAATAAACCATCTCCAAACTGGAGGAAAAAAATACCAACAATATCTGAATGTAAACCTCGGTCATGTATAGTAATTTGTCATGAAGAAATTAATTATTTCTTGATATTATTTATCAAGACTGTCTTATATTTATGAAAGATGAGAAATCCAGAACAAAAGACTAATGAATATGAAATGTCCAACTCTTATATCGAGGCATATAATTAACATTACCACTTCCCACCTTTCTGGTCTCTGTTATCTGTCAATGTCTCAAAGAAATGTCGAATACTGGGGCAAGTTACCCAGATGGGGGCCCCCCGAAAAGGTCCTGACTTTCGTTTCCTGGGAGCGAAGCTTGATTATTTTCAGTGACCTGTTAACCTTCAATGCCAGGTGTGAAAAGCGGGAGGTGAGAATTTTAGGCGGCTTAGATTATTAGATAAATTGGTTCCAGCCCCCTGAGAAGTGAGTGACGTTTACGGTCGTGTGTTCGCCCTATGGATGAGTATTGCCGATGGGGTGTGTCGAGATGTAGAATGGTGGTGAGATTTGTTTAGGAAGAAGGAAGGTATTGGGTGGTTGTTGTCTTATGGAAGATATCTGTAATAATTATACACCCTGTCAACAGTTAGGGATGGAATAAGAAACTAAAGTGCGGTCACTTCTAGGAGAAACTTTGAAAATATGATACAAATATCTTCCTTTTCACACGTATATGGTGTACTTTTTTCATCTCATCTGCATGCCTATATTCCTCTACTTCATTTCATGTGACATCATTCTTCAGTTGGAAACGGATCATTCAAATTTGTGTTTTCATTTTCCTTCATAGAAATATCAAATCACAATATGTTTTCGATAATTTTTTCAATAGCCTTTTCGAATGTCATTTTGAATTATGATACTGTTTTTTGTGAATTTAATTTGTAGAAGCTTCACATCTGTGAAGATGTTAGTTTTAATACAGCATAATAATAATAAATGAATTATAATATTAAAAAAATGTTTATTCCTTCAAATTTTTGACCATATTACATGATATAGAACTGTGACCGTGAGAAGGATGTTAGATTTTGAATTTCAGTTCAGATGTTGGGTATGAAACATGTTGAATCGTTGAATACTGATTATACTGGAAATCAACATGAGAATTCGAAATATGAGAAATTAGATGAAATTGAACATTCCATATTTCCATATTCAACTATATTCACAGAAATATTCATTATTATCAACATTTGAGCGAGAAGCATTCATTGGTAACGAATTTGGTATTTGGTAATTTTCAATTCAATGATGTATTCAATTCATCCGATGAATTGATATTCATCATTCATTCATCAATTCGAGTACCATCAGAATGGATTGATGCTTAAACTGATTCATAAATAATGAATATGAAAATGTAAAGAAATCCAGTCAAACTGTTGAGTGAAAATGCTTCTTACTCTGTTGACGAATTTTTAGCTTCCAGCTAATCTTGAACAATGCTTATTATATGTATATTTGTAATTCATGACGTATATCATAATGTTTGTACAGTCTTCGATAATAAAAACCATTGATATTATTATTATTATTATTATTTATATATCACTAATTTGGTAGAATTACTTCCGAATGTGATGATAACTTATTCAATCCATATCATTCATTCATCCATTGATCAATGTATTCATATCGATCATTTATCATTTCTAGGTTGAGTATATTCTCGTTCGATTTGGATATCCATTCGTTTATTCATTTACATATTCCAATTCATATGAACATACTCGTGACTGAGAGAACCTCTACATCATAATGCAAGCCCATTTGTCCGCGGCCATCCCTTAATATATTCAGTTAACTAACACACTACCTACAAACTGAAGGCAGGTTGTGCGTAGGGTAGAATCCCACATGAGTCGATAATTTTTTGTGAACGTATTTTCACCAAATGAATCATTATACCCCGTTCAATCGTACCCCCGTATAACTCAGCTGCTGGTGGGATCGTTAAGCGACGATGAAGTGCATTAATAAAAGAAGGATGTATCATTTATTCCCATTTTGAGTTTTATTTTCAAGGCATTTCGTATACATCACAGTTTTGACAAATATTCTGAGCACATGATAAAATCAAAATACATTCATTTTCACTAGACCAAATTATTATTCATATTCAAAGACCATGGAAAAGACCCACACACACCCTTGAAGAACGAAATCATATATAACGAATTATGTATCATTAATTAGAACTGAATTATGATTAAGAATACAGTGTGACGCAAGTTGGAATAGCGGCCATGTCTAATCACTCATAGCAGTAGAGTTTTGTGCTTGGTTGTACATTGTAGTAGATTACGTAATCAACAGAAGTTTGAGTAGTGGCTTTTCACAACAGCCGTTCGACTTTGTCTCATGGGCGACTGGTGGTTCACACTCGTCTTGAAATTATGATCACGTGCGGGGAAAACAATATAATATCACTTGAATATTGCATGATGAGAGAAAAAAAGAGAATATTGATTTCTGGCTTTGTCGAATTTTTCATAATAAATTAAAATTGATGACTCGAAATAGGCGTGACTTCACCGGTAGGCCAGTTGAATCTATATAATTTGTGGTCATATGGAGATACCCTGATTGGATATTTGAATTTTACTACAGTTCTAACAGCCCTGTTGATTGGATGGTATGATTTGTGACTCAAGGGGGCGGAGACTGCGAGTCGTCAATCGGAAGTGCATCCCTTCTCATTTAATTTTGCCATATTTCAATTAACATCGAAACTTGATATACAAAAAAATTGTTTATATATTTTTTTTTCGAGGCTATAGTAATGGAAAGGGGCTCGTGTGAACGGAGCACAACCAAGAAAATCTCAGAAACTAAATGAAAATAAATGGGTTTGGTCACCAGGACTGCGCTATCTGTAATCATATTTTTTTGACGCAGGTTTAAAGGTATTCCATTTTCAAAAGCCCGGATCACATTCTGAGTTGGAATCGTTCTTGTGATATATTCGGACATTATTACCGGTATAGGCCCTATGTCACATGTTTAGAAATAAAATGACACATTACCAAAATATCAGCGCCCTACACCGCCCTGCCTCGGCTTTAAAATTGGGAGCAGAGCTGCTACGACCTGGTCCCCCTCCTCCAAAAAAAAAGGCACCATCCTGTTTCGCACTGACCCCACTATTCGTTCATATTGTATATAACATCACATTCCTGTACAATGTACACTATTATTAGGAAAAAAATATTAGTTTCCTATATTTTGATCATATTTTTTTCCCTTCAAATCACTTTTTCCGTGTCTTTCTGGAAAAAATCACCCTGAAAAATATTGGTATTTTTGACTGACGATGTAAATAATTCAGCAGCCATTATTTATTTGATTGAGCTCGTATATCTTATGTACAGCACTGTACACGTTATACCAAGGCGGATCCCGTTTTCCTTCACCCGGTCCTCAAGAGGTCTTGTCCCAACTAATAATATAAATTACCTCCGTACAGCTACCTTTTGTCTTAACGAATCTAGATGCTATAATTATTATTTTCGAGTTGGGTCGTTTAATTGTCAGGAGGGTCAGCCCCCCTTGTCCGCCCTCGCAGCGGGGGGGACCGGGACGAGAGGGTAATCAAGGTGTCTGGGTGCTTACTTACAGAGGCTATACCTAACCGTGCTGTAATGTATGAGAGAGACAAGGTATGGGCTTGTTTTGTGTTGAAAAAAGAGATGGGAAAAGAAGTATGGCAAATTGTTTGTTGAACAATTGAAGGACGGATTGTATGGTTGAAGAATTTAGTCAATTAATATTGTAATTTTGTTAATATGAATGTGATTCAAAGAAATGGGAGCAGAGGCTTTTATGAGATGAACGTTGTTTGAACGACAATATAAACACTCTTTATTATCATTTTAAAATTCATTTTTGACTTTATCCAAAGACTTTTATCTGCGGCGGAAATTTATGGTCACCGACGACGCAGTCTTGGTGTTGAAGTGCATTGGTTTCAAATAATATGAATGGGGTGGTAAGATCGCCCTTGTGGTGCCCCGATCCTACCTTTCATACACAGCCTTAATTGGGTAAAAACGATTTTGTATCAAGTTTCGATATTATATATATATAAAAAAAAAAAAATTGATCTATCTATACCAAAGGTGTGTGTGATAATGATGTATACTATGTACCTAAGTGTGACCATCAATGCGAAAAATGAAAACTGCATTCCTTAAAATTGTAATTCCTTATGTATATGTATAGAATAAAATGATTTTTGAATTCAGATTTTGAATTTGAATTCGAATTTCTATTGCACCCATGCTATATAACTCAGCAAGTGACGTTGGACATAGGTTAGTTCGAAGCAACAAGTATGTGTATTCATAAACCAAACCTAATGATCGAACAGCTCATCTGTGCCTTCAAATATTCTGCCTGTTGATTGGTTATCGTTCTTCTCGATCTGTTGTGAATTGAACTGTGAAATTTTAGTGAAATTTGACATTTTATTTTGTGTTCACGTTTTTTCTTTGCTGCATGATTTCAGGGTTTATACCACAGACAAGCCGGATCGGGCTCTGTGGGCTCCGATGTGGAATGTATGTGAATGAGAGATGTCGATAAAAAAACAATAACAACAAATATATATAATTCCTATTCACAACATACAACAATGTATAGTGATGAATTATCTTGAATAAACGGCAGAAAATATCGAATTGAAAGTGCAGATGAGATTGGATGAATTTTGAGCTCGAATTTGTTGTGAGAAATTGAAATCGTCCGTCAAACATTCGATTATGTCTGAAGGAGCGTTCAGAAATGCTAATCATATTCTTATTTGAGTTCAAATTCAGTACACAATACTAAGTTATACACACACACACACACATATATAGCATAAATATATATATATATATATATATATATATATATATATATATATATATATATATATATATATATATATATACATATATATATATATATATATATATATATATATATATATATATATATATATATATATATATATATACATATATATATATATATATATATATATATATATATATATATACATATATATATATATATATATATATATATATATATATATATATATATATATATATATATATATATATATATATATATATAATATACAGTATACATAAATATGTGAGTGTGTGTGTGTGTGGACAGTTGAACGTTCAATATTGAGATAATGGTGATCTTCAACAAATTTTTGATTTAAATCAAAATTAAATTTAATTAAATTGAAAAAATGTTTAATTCAACGATTTCCGGTAATTTTTATTTTCAGTACAATGAGTTTCAATTCGAAATGACTTTGCATCGAATCGATTGAACGAATATATGGAATGATCAACATGGACATCATCTCATACATCATGGAAGAATTCGGATTAATCTTTGTGAATTTTCTGGGTTTTTCAATGGACCAATCAAATCTCAAATAAACTCAACATATCCTACATAATTCACTAATTTAATTTGTCCATTTTGTATAATGATAAACTTTACATCTTCCGTCAATGGAAAGAAGTGATCATTGCCCAAGAGACTTAGTTCAAAGTGGAAGATATCAACATTCGTGTGTTTATACTGAAAGACTTTTATCTACGGCGAACAATAATTATGGTCACAGACAGCGCAGTCCTGGTGTTGAAGTTTATTAGTTTTAAATAATCAAAATGGGATGGTAAGATCGCCCTTGTGGTGCCCCGCCCAAACGATCCTATCTTTCATTCATATCCTTAATTGGGGAACAATGATTTTGTATCAAGTTTCGATGTTGTTAAAGAAAATATATATATATCCAAGATCAAATGCAGTATCAATTTAATTATTTCCATAAAACCAATCTGGAAGCATTGAATGATAATAAACTTTTATCTCATATTATAATTAATAATAATATTGTGGAGTAATGTATTATTATTGTTTATTAATGACGCTGGGCGTGAAGTTTATTCGTTTTCATAAACATAATTAATCCCCTATTCTTTCAATTAAGACATGCTGGAGTGCCTTGACAAAGCGCCCGAGATTGCTTTATCCAGTTTAGGAACGGGAAATTACCGCTTGTGTTATACGTGATTCGTGCGCAAGTGAATTAGTCGGTAATGACTTCTTGGTAATAATTAGTCTCATGGTATGGTACATTTTAATTAAGTTTTTAACTTGCATAACTTGGTACTAAATATATATTGTGAATTTTTTTTAGAAGTCAAATGAGCGTCTATTGAATTGTGTGAGGCGGAAATAGAATGTTTTTCTTGTGTTTTACGTGGATGAGTGATAAGACGAGAATGTCGAATCAAATAATATTGAATATTCAACTGAAATAATTTAGTTTGTATCCCATGAATATTTTTGACACATCATTTAAATCATATTTTGTTATCTGAGAATATTTACAAAACAAATTTGTTATAATGTTGATTATTCACAACTTATTTCAATTTTTACAATGCGTTGTTAAAACCCAATTCAATTCTTCATATCACAATCGATGTGTCATGTTAGAACCATGAATAGTCCCAATTCTCATTCATAGCATCTATTAGATCTTGAAATCAGGTTAATATTCTTATTTACGTGATTTAATATCAAATTATCAGTTTGTTAAAAAGAATTTCGTATGATTCTTTCAATTCGGAGAATTGGAATCACACGTGATGCATATTAAAATTGTGAATATATCAGTTCAAATGATATTTTTTTCAATTCATGTCTCATATTTCTGTGAGAAGAGAGCAACAATCTCCACAAATTGAGTCATCCAATCACAGCTTAATTCATTATGAGTTTGTTTGTATACAACTTTTCTTTGGTAACTATGGTAACCAGACAAACATTCTACATCACCCAGTGGGCTTCTATCCTGTATAAGTTTGTAATTCCTTCATCCTCTCATAAATTTCTAATTTTCCTCCATATTTTGTTTATTTAACCATCTTACCTGTTAATACCGCTCATGTTTTTATATCAGTTGATATAACAAGCCCATTAAAATAACAGTATAAATATAATAACAGAATAAAAATGCAATTTCTTAGGAACTCTTTCAACACACAATAGATAATTAACTTATCAATACTGCCATTAAATTGTTGATCATTAATCAATCAGATGACGTCATGCTATCACGTGACTATGATCGAACAGCGAGCAACTTGATCGACCGAGTAATCGACACCGGCACCACTGATAGCCACTGTAATCAAGATATTAGTTGTGGTTACACTTGGAAGAACGCGGTATATAAAGAAATCAGGGAAATATATAGTTGTGTTTACGAAACCAGGAATGTCGTTTATTGAAAAAATAATTGACAAATCGCATTTTTCACCCCATTGACGTCACAAATCATAACGTCCAATCGACGAGGCTGTTGGAACTGAGGTGAAATTTAAATATCCTATCAGAAATGACCTCAAATGATATAGATTTGGAAGGCTGATTGGTGAAGCCACGCCAATTTCGAGTTGTCAATTATGACAATGTTGATGATCATATAATTCTGATGAAATTTGTATGAAAAAAAGAATTTGGAAGATGTAGTTTCGTTTTACATGGCACATGCATTTCTCGTATAATCCTGAAATACCACATACCAGTATGAGGATGATATTTGTGTTTGGTACGTTGGTAGATGAACTTCTTTTTCCACAGATAGAAGTATATCAATGGTCACATTCAGAAGAGCACAAATATAAAGAAAAAACGGAAACACCAGTTTTTCATGTACTTTCACTTGAGTTTCTTTAGATTTATATTTCGATTGTTGAAATTGCGAACTTTTCTTAGTGTTATCATAACTATGCCTATATCATCATTCATCATACTATATACTCTTTGGGTTGATCATTTATTCCCGGTGATTTTCCGTCTGACAGATCCTAAATCTTGGCTTCATTGTGGAACATTGAATTTGTCGCAAGTTCAAATTATGAGGATTATATATTTTTAATGATGCTGTATAATTTGAGCATGCCTATTTTTTTTAAGAAACGGGTTTCATATCATCAAAATATCATCCTGTAGTATAGTTTCAGATAACTCCTGAATGTGAACCGAATATTGTAATATCGGATGATCTCCATTCAATTTTCATATGTTGATTCCTGTTAATGTATTTATTTTATAATTCACCATTAATAATTCACCATTATTCTATCAATTATATCAATAAATTATCATATTTATCATTATACATTCGATCATTTATTGTCTTCATCCTTTAAAATTCACCAAGTTTGATTACTTATAATATTCAATCGGAATCAAACGTATTCAAAATTGATCCCAGCAAGAATGCGAAGTCGCAAACTCCCCGAATAATGCTCCTGTCTACATGCCCGGCTCAGAGGTACTTACACGGTGAGCCGATGCCAAGTTGATAGCTTTTAATACAGCTATTAGCTAAATTAACTACGGTTAGTAAACTAAACGATCCGTTTATTATCGTGTTTTTTATTGGTTAATTATCAGATGTTATGGTAAATTAGTTTGTGGGTATTTCTTGATAAGTTAGAAATAGCATTATAGAATTGTGTGGAGTCATTTTGTTGATGTTCGAAGCCCTAGTTCACACTCACTCTTAACGGCTTACGTGAATCACCCGGTCTTGTATGTTATGAATCAGGTTGAACATGACTAACTAGAGTGAATAATTTATGATTCCAGTTCTAATTTATCATTGTTATTTCCTTATTGAGCGAAATAACATAGAACATACATATAAATAAATGAACAGTCACGTGATGCCCACAAAGCCCTGAAGAGCTTGACTGTGGATTAAATACAGAGAAATAATGGAAAGAATATTGTGTAATGCGATGATTGAAACAAAAGTATGCATAACAAGGTCGAATAAATCACAAACTGAATTAAATATGGTGGAAAATGACTGAAGGTGGAGTTGAACATTGAAAGTGAATTATAAATATGAATATAATTATAGTTCTCCCCATTTTCAACCATCTTCCATACGGAATTCCATGGATATTCCATATGGAAAAGATCAGAAATTCTCACAAGAAATTATGTCGGTAGAATTATGAGAGAGTTCGATGTTTTAAAATATAAATTTGAATCAAATTTCATGAATAAAATAAAAAATCACAAATTTTTCAATATGAGATCACAAGATGTATATTTAAAATCTGATCATATAGACCTATCCATGATAGCCTAATTGTTGAATCCATCATTGGAATGGAAACCTGAAATGAACAGACCTATATTCACAACATTGTGCATTCCATAATTTTCTATCTAACCCTCGACTGTCCATATTATTGAAACAAAAATTCTCAATTTCATATTGTAATCCACTTGGACGAGAATGAAAATGAATGAATGGATAAATAAATGAATGAATAAATAAATGAATGAAAACTCACCCATGTCGAATGAACGCCTCTTTGTGCAAGTTCATTCGATTCAAAAACACCCACAATAAATAAGGAGCCAATACCCAATGATTATAATAATTCACGATCTGTAGTGTTTATTTGTGTAGCGTAGAGCTTCAGGAGTCAATAAGCACAGCACAATGCAACACATGTGAACAAGGCTTGAGACTATAACAATGTAATACGGCTTGTTCGTATTCTATCGTCACTCACATCTCAAAGAGTACAGCCACGAGAAAATAATACTACATTGTGAATCATTGACAAATATATTCACAGTATTCTACAGCTATCCATCTTACCTTTCATCCATAGCCTCAATCGGAGAACAATGATTTTATATCAAGTTTCGATATTATTAAAAAATATATATACCATACTAATTCGTATATTTAATTCGTATACTAATTCGAAAGACAGTGCAGTGGGAAAAAATGGGCAAGCTCGATTTTTAATAATGGGATGCAAGAATACGATAAGTTACCTAGTAACATCAGGAATTTAAGAAGTGTGGGTTTTTTTAAAATCAAGTGTATCGAATGGATCAGAAGGAAGAGATAGTTGACAATAATTAATAGAAGTGTGAACCATATTTTCAATGTATTTCGATGTATTCATTACCTGCTATTTTTAATGCTGTATGTTGTGATTGTGTGTTGTTGAATGTTAATGTACACAGAAAAAACTAATTTATAAACTATTTAATAAAATGAATAATTATAATAATATGTGAATGGAATAGAGGACCTTGATCCAATTGGAGTATAAAAATCGGGAATATGATTTGAGCTTCTAATTTGTTAGTATTTTTGTGAGCTATGAAATTATCTCTGTCGATATGGTTATGGATTGTCTAATGACCTCGCTGTGGATACGCCTTAAAATTATAATATTCATTTATGTTTGTTCATTCGTCTACTCCATGTATTTATTATTACCTATCTTTAACATACTCACTCATGCAAGCCAACAACAAACGTAATGTTATTTTTCTGACATGACACATAGTTATGATAACAACACCACTTGAGCATTGGTTTGTTTGCCCCTACTCTACAAATAACCATAGTGACTTGAAATACGCTCCACCTCCATATCAAATATAAATTCATTTGGATTACTATCGAAATCATTTTTAATATCCAATACGTTCAAGAGTTAGGATGAAAACTGCTACAACTTGGAATTACGAATAATATATATTTATATATATAAATATATATATATATATATATATATATATATATATATATATATATATATATATATATATATATATATCAATTTTTTTCAACAGCTTTCACAGTTATTATATGTATTCGTGATTTTTGAGATGAAAACTGTGTGAAATATATAAATATTCACACAGTTTTCATCTGAAAAATATATAGTATAATATATAAAAAATATAAAAAAAAAAATATATATATATATATAAAAAAAAAAAAAAAATATATATATATATATATATATATATATATATATATATATATATATATATATATATATCATATACAAAATTGTTCCATGATAATTTTTTGATGTCGATAGAATAAAAGTACATATAGATGGCATGTCAAATATTCCACAATGTAAAATCAACAAAGTGAAATGAAAACTTGTTATTATTATCATCATTACCATCACTGCAGTGTTATCATTTGTTTACCTGTTCTTCAACGACTTGTTCACAATACTCATGACTTTAGGTGTACTCTGAAGAATATCCGCTGAATCATGCAACTAATAAAACCATTCACGTGTGTAGTACCAACCTTATAAAACCAATCAACCAATCAGGACTATTGGCAGACATGGAGAACTGCGATCACAAGTCTCACTTGACTCGTCGGACGAGGAAGAGTTGATGTATTGTTGTATCAACAAGTTGAGTCGGATGATGACTCCGCGTTGAACCGAGCTGGACTAACCAGTTCCGTTGAATATATGTTCTAGTTTTTCGATTGTGGTATGTTTATTCTATTATCGATCCTTGTCTCATGTTCTCGTATAGTGGTTATATGACCAGGGCATTTTTTTCCCGAGGCCTGAAATCTTGTGTATACACTTGTCATGAAATCTTCTTGAAATCCCTCGATATCTTCTTGAAATTCCGTGAAATCTTCTTGAAATCCTTTTGAATGTTCTTGAAATCCTATTAAATGTTTTTGAAATCCTTTTGAATGTTTTTGAAATCCTTTTGAATGTTTTTGAAATCCTTTTGAATGTTCTTGAAATTCCTTGAAATTTGTTGAAATCTGAAATCAGGAGTACACCAGATTTACTAGTTGTTTACATCTCTATTTTTTTGAAATAAATTCAGTAGTTCATACATGCGTGACTCAGATAATTAAATTCTTGGCTCATTATTTTAAACGAATTTTCTTTCTATCATCATTTATTAATGAAAATATTGAAAATAAAAATATTTATTCATTTAAATATTTATTTTTTAATTTTTTTCATGAGATAATTATGATCGAAAATTTTCTGATGGAAACGTCTTCAGTATCCATAAAGCAAAACGTTTTCCCCCTGGGTGATTTCACACCGGAAAACGGAAAAATAATCGGAAAAAAATAATCGAAAAACGTTGACACTGTGAGATACAAAAAAAAATAGCAATAACATCATGCAGAGAATATTTGTCGAAAATGCTCGTGACTGAAATTTCATAATCACAAACCCAGAAAGTGTAGGTATATGTAGACCTGATAATACCAATCGATATTTTCGCCGATGATTTTCACTCCACGGTTACCGTTCAACACAAATAACGTCTTTACCGTTGTGATTGTTCATTATGATTCAACAGTATTTTGTAAGATTTAATTATTTGAATTGTATGAATTATAGTATCAAGACAATATGGTCAGACCTAAAGCCTCTACGATAGTATAGGCCTAAATGTGACTAATCATCTTTGGATATTCATCTTGTTCTATTAATTTAGCTGATAAGGATGCCAGGTTATGAATACCTAGGTTCATTCTCATCAATATTTTTACAATCGTCTCCAAATATTGAAGAAACAAGTATAACATTGACTCGCTTCCAAGTATTGTAGAAGCAATTAAGTATAAAATTGACTAAATACGATTACCATTCTGACATCGAGTCCACAAACATTCCACCATCAATAAATAACCCTAGAAAAGATAATCTATCCAAAGTCAACCATATCCTGATCACCTCCTGAATCACAACCGGATGATTTACCGCTGGACCAATCACACGTGAGATCGATGCTGCTGCAGTAATCGCATTAACCAATCAGAGCAGCATGTTTGTCTTCCCTAATTTGGATCTAACACGCGATGTAGACATTACGGCTTTTGTTTTATAGGTGTGAAGCTCCGCCCACAATGTAAATAATTCTTGAATCTAGATGGCTTGTGTTTAAACACCCTCGGGCTTATGTGAGCTATCCATTTGTTTCCACGCCTTTTATAGCAGTGGTTGGAATATAGAATGAACAATTACTAAAGTGAAGTCAAGGCGTGCGTGGGTTCGAGTCCCGCTTGGGGCATGGGTTTTTGTGAATATTATTGATATATTACCCTCTCAATTGTGACATCAAATGACCTGGATATCAAGAAAGTAAGGCGGCAGTGGAGGAGGGACCTCAAAAACAAAAAACATCCCATGAAAATATGCCCGATATAGACCTATATATATATATATATATATATATATATATATATATATATATATATATATATATATATATATATATATATAAATATATATATATATATATATATATATATATATATATATATATATATATATATAAATATATATATATATATATATATATATATATATATATATATATATATATATATATATATATATACATATATATATATATATATATATATATATATAAATATATATATATATATATATATATATATATATATATATATATATATATATCGGTATACTTCTATATTCATTTTTTTCATATTTTTTCATGGATTTGCTTAAAAATGAGAGGGGATGGACTTCTTTTCACTGACATCACATATTGTTGTAAAAAGTGACAGCAATGTTTCCTATATTTTGTTTTCCACAGACACATTTGATCGTTTCCAACGTATCTTTGATTCCAGTTGCCATAGTAACCTGACGGTCATGTTGATACCATGTCGTTGTGGAGTGTAGACGTGAACGAAAATGTCAAAGAAATTATTTGATTATTTTTTGGGGGGAAACCGGTGCCTGAGTGAGACTCGAACTCGAGACCATCTAGCTTCATATTTCAAAGCAGTACATCAACATTTACAGCTAGCTTATCAAGCTACAGTAAGACACTCGAATATTTTTGATGAGCGTAGCGAAGTCTCCATCCCACTCTTATAGGGCTTTGTCTGTGTTTTTTTTTTTTTTTTTTTTTGTAAGCACTCCACAGGTCGCAAGGGTTGAATGATCAACATGAAACTTTTTGTGTACACCCAAACTCATCCAACTTAGAACTGTATAGTTTTTGGGATGAATCGGTCGGACCGATTTTGAGAATCATCATATCAAAGTTTCTAAAAACCCCATAAGATTTGGCTGGGCGGAAAATGTTGAAAAATAAAACCTCTCCAAATGGAATGAAATTCTCTCTAATTGTGTATACATGGATTTTACACATTATTACGATTTTTCAAGCAATTCTGATCAGTCGTTTTGAAGAAAAAAATAAAATGACTGATAATATTCATAGAATATATCATAAAAATTGTGACAGAATTAAGTTGTGGAGATTCACTGCTTTCTAGATTCAAGAGTTGACCAACAATGAAGTATTTTTTATATCCGTCAAGGTGTGTAGAATACCAGAGTCAATGAAGTGGCAAGACTAGAACTACTTCAACGACTTTTATAGCTTATTCAGATATCAAGGTGTGTAGAATACCAGAGTCGATAAAGTAGCAAGGGTACAACTACTTCAAGGACTTTTATACCTTATTCAGATATCTCGCTCATCTTACAACGCATATTTCGCGTTTGACTAGTGAGTAGGATAAACAACGAATATATATATTCAAAATAATAAAGTTTTCCTACAAATATGAAAACTTCGAACACTTCCAGATCTTCAAAATGACACGTGTTCTTGTTGAATAATCGATAAACAAACTGTGAATCGAAATGATCGGAATCTGAACTCCACGCCACTTACAATTCAATTCAATTGCCTTCAGTTTTGTCCAACCAAACAAAATGTCGATAATCAGTTTCACATCAATTTCACCCTTTTGTGTCGCTTTCCGTCGTGAAGTAATACGACACCAACATGCATAAACGTATCACTCACTATAGGTAACTCTCCCCGGTAGCGTAAACCACAGCGTGGATGGCACGTATGAGAAATGTTCCGTCCTCTTCACTGGCTTAAATGAGAGGCCTTAAGGGTGGTTTTCCTTCAAGACATAATAATAACTCAGTTCCTATCCTTCTTCACGCGCCAATCGTCAGTCTTTTCCTATAACAAAACACTGCCGGGTGGTAGGTTCGAGCCGGCTACTCGGGAAGAAGACTCGGGGGTTAATATAAAATATAAGACCACTTTGCCACAGCTTCCCGTCTGCGGGTTCCCATGGCAACTCGTCTGCTAATAACTTGTGACTGTGTGAGCTAAATGCACAGTTTCGTGAAGAAAACTCTCCTTTTTGCTGTATATAAACTGTTGGGGGAATAAATACGATTTAAAAGCGATGTTGCAAGTTTTGAGGTTTGCTTATTCTTGTTTTACGGATAGTTTTCATGAAGTTTATATCTTCATGTATAATTGGATGAGCGTAGCGAAGACCAAATTTCACTGTACTTGAAAAATCGAATGTGTTTTTTTTTTTTTTTTTTGGTTTGCGCTCTACAGGTCAAACAGAAATTCAGATCATGATGAAACTTAGCACACACATGAACCCCTATCTGACTTGATGCTGTATAGTTTTGAGGCAAAATCGGTTCAACAATTCTTGAGATGAATCATTTTGAAGTTTTCAAAAAACCCATATGAATGAGCCAGGCGGAAAAAATGACAAAGTAAATGTTCTCCGAAACTTTTCAAATTTTCACAGAACTCGAACAACATAATAATACACATTATTACGGACTTTTACAATAATCGGATGTGACGTTTCGGAGTGAAAAATTAAATTCGCTCATCCATCAACGCGGAAACACATAACGCGTTTCCCTAGTATTGTATCCACGATACACGACGATTTCGATCGACTGTTCCTCGTATTGCATACCAATAGCTCACGGGTGTTTCGCTACCATCTCTTGTAGTCATACATCTCACAATTATATCAATATCAATTTTATTTCGCACACTTTATTTATAACTTCGGATTCGTAATAAGGTAAATTATTGAGATTCATTAATTCAGGACATATTATTCAGAAAAACATGTCTGCTCATCATTCGATTCATCTTCATGTGTATACTCATCCCACGGTTAACCCATCCAGGGTTTTGTGAATTCAGGTCCAGTGTAGTGTTGTTAGCTATAGTGAAGATGCCCTCAAATTGAAACAGAGGTAAAAAGATATATATATAAATATATATATATAAATATATATATATATATATATATATATATATATATATATATATATATATATATATATATATATACCGGTATATATATATATATATATATATATGTATATGTATATATATATTTATATATATATATATATATATATATATATATATATATATATATATATATATATATATATATATATATATATATGCTCTTCATGAAATGAAAATTGATCATCATTATCATGATCATCATATATATTGATTATCTGGTAAATGTACCTGCAGACAAGATGTATGAACCATCGTTACGGGATATTTTTAGTGTAAATATATCTTTCATTCTCTTGATGGATAAATGGGAAAAAATTATCATGAACATGAATATCGAATCATTCAAACAGAACTTGGAATCTGAATGTTTGTCATCATTTTGCATTTTTGTATTGTCTTCCATGTTATGTGTGGAAAAAATGCATATACAATTGAATTGAATCATATTGAGCTTGGAAAAAACACGATTGGCTTAGGCATGAATGTTCAACATGAATTATCGATAAATACAATCGACTAAAGTTTGTAATTGAAAGAACTGTGAATCATATATTGATTTGTATTGGAAACAAAATACAGTGTATAGAATTGTGATTATGTTTCTGATGGATGAGTGCTGGTTTATGTGGTCCGAGTGTTCTCATGGTCATTATCTGAAAAATAATAGAGGCCCACATGGAAAATAAAAAAATATTGAAAAAATGATTTTGTTTCAGATAAATAATGTATCTCATGTAAATATATTGATTAACTCCATCAAAGAGTCGCACAGATATCTCCTCCGAACACCAATAGTTTTATCCAACAACCATACTCACTCATCCCAACAGCGAATAACCCAA
>OZ023336.1:30926339-30993442 GCA_964007535.1 Brachyptera risi
TGCAAACATATCGTGTTTTTATGAATTGTTATGTTGACTTGTCTAATAGTCTACTTGAATGTTTAATTTTTCTGGACCAATGAATATATTAACAAATATAAATATATATATATATATATATAATAACAATATATATATATAACAAATATAAATGGTGGGACAATTGGAAGTGGAAGAAGAGGAGGAGGAAGATGAGGAGGAAATGCCAGGCGTGGCCAACCGGTTTCCAGGAGTCCCGCGGCCCTAGTGATGGTGGAAATACCCACCCCCTGACCCAATGTTCCAGTTGAAACCAGGGATGGATTATTATTATTTATATAAATCTTGTCGTTATATATTATGTCCGATGATAAGTGGAATCTTGGATTGTATGGCTATCGTATCAATGGATAGGTAACAGCGTTTCAGAGCTATGTAACCAGCTATATACTGAAAACCAAACATGTGCTGTGATGACCACAATACAAATTAGGCATACATTAAAATTTCTGATATATTGCCATACGCATTCGACGTTTGGTTGAAAACATGTAATTTATAATCTTTCAATGCATAAAAATGAATTCTACGTCTTCAAGTGATTTTTTCGTAGAGCATTTTTTTCATCCACAATGATGTCTGCTTTTCACAACATATCTCCCACAGATGGGAAAGAAACAGTACACTAATCGATCAAGAAATCGTCGAGGATCCCAATAATCCGAAATAAATATAATAACTCCAATGACTTTACACAATGCAAGACTTGAGGATCCAACAGTCCACTCTCATGTTTCCCAGCTCTGGATAGAATCTTCACCAGGAAGAAGCAGGAGTTGAGTATCCATATAGCTATGATCTGGGAAAGAATACAAAACAGGAAGTAGAAAATGTGAAGATAACGGATTCACGAGAAAATGAATATTCAAATTCCTCTTTGATTTTTTTTCCGAATTCAGTCATTGAATGATTGAACAACTCACTAAAACCAAAATCAAAATATTGATGGTTTGATAGAATGTGTGATTCTATTGACTCGAATTAACATTTCGAATTGAGTACATGAATGTATCTGTATATTATATAAACATAATTATATTGAACGAATATGACATGCAATGAAAAATGAGGAATTTTGTGAATAATTGGGCCAGTGCATATCAACTCAAGTTATCACAGTTGAATGAACTGTAATAATTGAATATGGGTCCTCGCTCATTCGTAATATCGGATAATAATTGAAATAATTTTCATATCTGCACAACTAATTCTGTTTCATCAAAAACCCAAATGGATTGAATGTTCGAAAGAGCAAAAATACAGCAACATATACACATTTCGAATAGATTCACTGATAGAAAATTCCATTTTTAGATTCAAATGTAGATAATATATATTCAGTGACGAGCGATCATAGAATCCATATAAATTATTATTCAATTTGAAAACTTCATAGATAAGTCATAGTAGTTTGATGTCTCTCTCTTGCTCAGTCCCCATTGGAAACTGAACTAAAATAAGGCGTGAGTTTGAGTCTCGAAGGTCCTGAGAAACGTGCTAGTTCTTATCAAATCATCAATAATTTCATCATATAATTCGTCCCCCCGAACAACTCAACTGTTGGTGGGAATCGTTAAGCAATATTCGATCAATTTTCAACCAATTAACACGTTTTTTCACATATAAATTCAACCATCTCATCGCCAAGATAAACATATACATCTAGTTGGCAGTGGATCATTGAAGCCAGGCTGATCATATGAGCTACATCACCATGGTAATTATCAGCAAACAACCAATAACAAATTTCCGATATCACCTCGACCTAGCTTTCAATTACAACTATAGAATACGCTTTCTATCTCTGCGGCTTTCATTCTAGCTAGATCAAAAACATATCATCACAAACAAAACACAAACACAAACATTCACAAAACGCATTGTGTTTAATTAAATTCAGACTGCAGTTTCAGTATTGGTGTGATCTGTTAACCAGGGCGAGGATATTGGGGGAGGGGGAGGGGGGAGAGGGCATCTCTATGGTAACATTCCTTGGCGTGACGTGAATCCAGTCGTAGGCCACGCCCCCTCATCAACTCACCATTGTCATTGTTCACGGGTCTGACAATGATAAACCTATACGGTAATTCCTAAACAACGTTCCGAATACATCGACTGAACGCCCGAGGCAAAAGCCCTCGTGGTTGATGTTGTTGTGGGCTGATACTGTTTCGACAACGTCATGCGTAGGTTGAGAATCTGGAGTGATCCAGAACTTGGTCGAAGCTATGACTATCAATAACGTAACGGGATAAGCTACATGGCATGAGTCAAATCCTTTCAACATTAGACCGTTTTCACCATGATGGAATAAGCGCTTTCCTGTACATTTCTGAGATTCGCTATTTCGAATCAAATCGTACGTATTAGGCTCGTACTTTAATGTATAGTACATAGTTGTATACTTGCATTGTTCCTGACCTTTCTCGTGAATGATGAGTAATATTATCCAGTTATCAAATGGTGAATATAGCAGTAGGGCTCTTGACTAAGGGTCTGGATGCTTTCACAGACGTATTTCTAATTCAGATTGGCCAATTCAAATGCAATGTATTTCCATATTGATTGATGCAGTTGGAAAGAGCTGAATTCACAGATTGCATTACATCTATTACTTGTATAGATCAACACACAATAATACCAGCAAATCATCATAACATTTGTAAGGCGGCATCCCTTTGATATACGCATGGTGCGAAAGGAAAGCGCCATGTTGCTTATCCCGTTACGTTATTGATAGTCATAGGTCGATGAGAACAGTGACAATAATACACAAAATATAACATAAAAAAAATCGATTATCATTTTTTTTCACTACTGGTGATTCAAATCTCCTTTCAACTTCTTCTTCAAATTTGTTCTGTCCTGTCACCATTTGATACAATTTTACTAATATTGAATAATAATTATTAAAGTTCAAATAAAACATTGTACACTCTGTGAATTGGTCTTCATTCAATCGATTTCCAAAGTGTTTTGAATTATTTTCCAACAGTAATAGGCTTCTGTCAAGTGACATCACCCATTGCTGATAGAGACCGACAACAATGTCTACCAGTTGGAATTTACCAATCAGAATGTTTGGTAGTCCACCACAGTTCGCTGTATTGCTATGATTGTTTGTCATTTGTGACGTGACAGAAACCTACAGTCCTACTTTCTTCTTTGCATACATTGTTGCGACGATATGAGCCCTCTGGCACCACTCATGTCCAAGGTGCTTAAATCGCTTTATATAAGCAAGCTTCATATATGCTTATATAACAAAATGCATAGTAGGAAAATATCTGCCCTTCATGGCACATTCAGCCGAGGCACTGCTTCAGAAACTGAAGTCGAAGCAGGGCATGATGATTGATTATTGCACGCCTAACGACCCCACCAACAGCTAGGTTATACGGGGGTACGAATGTGCAGGCGATTATGAAGCTATGAAGTAAAAAAAAAAAGTAAAAAATTTAAAAAAAGTAAAAGTAAGTAAAGTAAGTGAAAGGACGTTTCCAAAAACCCATGACTTATGCGAGACTCGAACCAACGCCCAACGGTGACTTCAGTTTCTGAAGCAGTGCCTCAGCTGACTGAGCTACTGAGACTAATTCGGGCATGAATTAAGAGTCCAACATGAAGCATTTTTCAAATATTATTCATTCAACATCCCGTCAATCGTACCCAGAAATTACTTCTAGCTGAATTTGGTGGGGTCGATAAGCAAACTATGACACAAAAGTCACTCGATTACATAACCTGTAGCCGAGAGTCTATAGCTCAGTGTGGAAATAACGTATGATTCGTGTGTATTCAAACGATAGATTCGAGACCTGGCTCTCTCGCTCCGAAAGCACACGTCGTATCGACAAGCCACGGTTTTCTTCATCGATTCTTGAATGACAATGGGAACAATTATTTCTCAAGAATCATTCGAATGAATGAATCATGTTTCTCCGAACGATGAGTTATCAATTATTGTTATTGACATCAATTTTTACATGGATAATGATAGCACTGAACAGTCAACAGAATCCAGGAAATCACCGTGAAAGACTTGACTGTGGAAGTGATATCAACATCCTATTTGATGAGAGTAGCAAATTCATAAAGTTATGATCGCAATGACATGTATATGTATTTATATATATATATATATATATATATATATATATATATATATATATATATATATATATATATATATATATATATGTATAGGCCTATACATATATTTGAATGAATATATATATATATATATATATATATATATATATATATATATATATATATATACATATATATATATATATGTATATATATATATATATATACACATATATATGTATATATATATATATATATATATATATATATACATATATATATATATACATATATATATATATATATATATATATATATATATATATATATATATATATATATATATATATATATATATATATATATATATATATATATATATATAAATATATATATATATAAATATATATATATATATATATATATATATATATATATATATATATATATATACATATATATATATATATATATATATATATATATATATATATATATATATATATATATATATATATATATATATATATATATATATATATAAATATATACATATGAAAAATAATATTGACTCGAGTAGGCCCTACTTTGAATATAGTGTGTTCAATAAGGTAATGGTGGAAGTGCCGAGTTCATGAGATCGACTTATTCTTGATCAACGGTCGACCTCAATGTATTGTTCAACTATCTGTGGTGGTGCCATATTCAATCTGCCATTCAACAGTCTCTCAACATCCGAATGATTTCATATCTCAATTTCAGCGATGAAAATTATATCGAAGTCAAAGTGGAATTACTTGAAACGTTTTTTCTTTAATGAGCAAGCCGCTTATTGGTTGTTCACAATTTCACTAGGATGCATGATGTGTGAATCCAAACTTGAGACTGTATGGGATCTATAGGTGATTCATAACAATATATACCAATTTTCGTACAGAGAAGTTACTATCAAGTCCCATCAAATTTCCTCACTCAGTCGTAGAAATGTGGTTATATAATTATCTACATAAGCGAATGCTGGAGTGATAGGCCTAATTGACCCAGTATGGGCATATCACTCACTCCTTTTTTCTATTTTGTTTCATGATAAACTTTGTATCTGCTGTCTGTTAATGGAAAGAAGTGATCATTGCCCAAGAGACTTATTTCAAAGTGGAAGATATCAAGATTCGTGCATTTTGTTCAATCTCATTACCAATGCTGGTAATGTCTGAATATATATCTCAGAAACGGTTTTTTCTTATATTGTGTTTCGGAATTTCGGAATCTGTAAGACTATACTATCCGCGGCGGAAAATTATGGTTACAAACAGCGCAGTTCTGGTGTTGACGGTAATTGGTTTCAAATAATTAAAATGGGGTGGTAAGATCGCCCTTGTGGTACCTCGTCGAAACGATCCCACCTTTCATCCACAGCCTTAATTGGGAAACAATGATTCTGTATCAAGTTTTGATGTTATTAAAAAATATATATATATATATATATAGGCCTATATATATATATATATATATATATATATATATATATATATATATATATATATATATATATATATATATATATATATATATATATATATATATATATATATATATATATATATATATATATATATATATATATATATATATGTATATATATATATATATATATTCGAATGCTCGGTGAATTCGTCTTTGTGTATATTTTATTGGAAAACATTTTTTTCTCCAACTATTATCTACTGGCAAATCAGTACACACATCCTGACCGCAGAGCGCAGCACAAGTCTGGTCGATGCGCCTCTACAACAGTAGTACAACCTAGCGACATTACAATGAACTTGTAGTGTTCATGCTGCGGCGACCGAAACGGATCAACGCAGCTCTTCCCTTTCCTCATTCATCATATAAGTACCATAGTCATTCTTCCCTCATAAACATGATCACGAATAATTTATTTGAAACCTGAAGATTCAGAGTAGTACATTTTGATCCACTCTTATATAAAAACATTACAAAATGAAAATCTGCTGCAAATAGGTACATATCTTTATATTTCACGTTTGTCAAACATTTTAATACAAGTTGATAATGATTAATAATTTTTAGAGTCACACTTCCAATTGCCTCATTTATTCACGTGGTGATAGATCTAACTGGGAATTAAGTGTCGTCATCACGTGACAATAGTAACCCAAGCAACCCATCAAATAATGTATCACATATTACATAATTGGATGAGCGAAGCGAAGACTCAATTACACTATACCGAAAAAAAAGTGCCTGTTTTTTTTTTTTTTTTTTTTTTTTTTTTTTTGTTTTTTTGTTCGCGCTCCACAGGTCAGACAAAAATTCAAAATCAGTTGAAACTTGGCACACACATGAACCCCTATCTGACTTGATGCTGTATAGTTTTGAGGCGCGATCGGTTCAACAACTTTTGAGAAAACTCATTCCAAAGTTTTCAAAAATCCCATTAGAATAAGCCAGAGGAAAACATTCGTGAAAAATATTTCATCTGAGAGGATTCAAATTCTCAGAGAATTTCAATCCAATAATGATACACATTATTCCGAACTTCTACTCAAATCGGATCAGCCGTTTCGATGTAAAAAAATATATAATGTTATTTGTGTCAATTATTCAAAGCTATTAAGATACCTATTAAATCAAAGCAACAAGTGTCACCACTTGATTGTAAACGATTAAAACAAAGCCTTCTTTATTATTATATAAATTATTAATGTAAAATAAGATGGCAGTGATGTAATGGTTTGGATCTCAAGGTGTATATATATATAATAACCAATCCAAAGATAAGTTGATATGTTCCAGCTCATCCATCAACGCGGAAACACATAACGCGTTTGCCTAGTATATATTGTATTGAGCATTTATTTAGTTGCAAATGGTATCAAGATATTGCTCATTCCAAAATTCAGAATCGTGATTTCGCAGGTAAATAGTGAGTACGGGTATATTAATAATAATAATAATAATAATAATAATAATAATAATATATTTATTAGTCCAGAAGAATTAAACATACAAGTATGGTATATTATTGAATTTCGTATCATCTCAATCAATTCGGTAGTACATTAACAACTCTGAAACTCGGTTTCCCAATTGTTTATATTAAAAGTTGATCATCTGTTAGCTTAATTAATATAATCTCCATTGGTTACCTCTGTTATTTCATTGATTAATCAGTCTGTCAACCTAACAGACTCTCTAACTAACAATTGAAAAACCGGGTCTCACAGTCAGTGGGACGTTCACATATCAACGCGTCATCATTTCTTCCTGTTGATAAACACATGGAGACTCAGCTTCCAGATGGCTTTCTTCTTCGACTTCAGGATCAGGTCCAGCTTCCAGTAGGTTCCAGGCAGGAATGGAGGAAGACTCTCCGGGTTGACGATGTAGTTGGTCACTTGGTACGTATTCTGTAACAGTCGTATGATGTAGAATACAATTATTACCGGCACATGCAGGGCAGTGTTTAACGCGTCCGCTTCATGTGATCAGGAAGGTGGAGGGGCATATCGGATCTGGTTAGATCCCCGTCACCATCCATTTTCACAGGGTGATTTCGTGATTTTACTCTGTGGTCTAGGCTGATGTTGGGATGGGACACAATATAGGCCACGACCGCTTCCTTCCCACTAGCTCTACCATCTCCTAAGAAACCTTCATCTCATCATCCATCATCTCATTGATCATTCATCTGACGCCAATAGATCTTAATTATCATTGAAGTACGTCGTTGAACCCAATAAATAAAAATAAATACATCAATTTAAACCTCATCGACAACTCAGTCTAGGAGGTGACGGTTTTGGTTAGTAGTCGGAGTTACCATGCTTGTCAGGGTAGCACCTGAAGAGCGTATATTGGAATAAAGTATACTCGGCTGGGTGACATATGTATAAGACCATACCTGAACCCTCACAACATTTTACAATCGAACATTCAAAAGTATCTCCACGTCCATGTTACACAGCCGAGTATACTTTATTCCTGTATATGCTCTTCATCGTACCCTTGTCAATTTACTATAGCAGCAGAACATTTTGAGAACAAAAGAGTTCAGTTAGATATCAGGTTCTTTGATACCATCAAGCAAAGTGAACAAGTTGTGAGAACATTTTTTTTTATTTCAGGAATATTCCATGTAATTTTGATTTACTATTCATCCAAATTAATCGGAATTGATTTCATTAATGCAGGGATACTAGCTCAGATAAAAAGAGAAGTTGACTTCATAAAAATGAGAAAAATACGATTTCCTCAAGAATTTTAGTTTCGAATATAAAAATGTAGATATAATTGTATCTCAGACAATCATTGAGAAAGAAATGTATTTTTGTGTGAGGAATGATCACAGAAACAGGCTTGATGAACAGGGCAGATGAGCCAAAAATCTCTTCAAATATAAAATAATATAATAATATATAATAAATTTTGAAATGATGAATTAAAAAATGGTGGCAGAAAAAAAAGGTATCACTCAACAGTGCAAGAAAAAAAAATTGAACAAAAAAAAAAAATTGAAAAAAAATTAATCGAATAAAAAAAAATCGAGCGAAAAAAATGATCGGAAAAAAAAATTGATCGAAAAAAAATTGATCCCCAAGAAAAGGGTCAAATGTCAAAGGTCAAATTAAAGGTCAAAGTCAAAGGTCAAGGTGTCCCAGGGTGCCTCACAACAGATTTGTCCCAGGGTGCCTCACACATCTTGTCTCAGATCGCATCACATATCACCGGAGCGCCTGAAGATCGCATACCGGAATACGGATACCACCAAGAGTGAAGGTGGGCTTGGCGTGTGATAATTCCATAGACTCTACTATATCTCGGATTTTTTTTTTTTTTTATCGGGAAAACAAAAGTTAGAAACATTACAATGAACAAAATTCACATCGCTTGATCCACAAAGCCTTATGAGGGCTTGACTGTGTCGATAGAATAAATAAAATAACTCTCCATCTATCTATACATCTATAGATATCTGTTGGATCACAGAAGAGCTGTTAGAGTTTTTGGGTCAGGATTTGATTGTTTTCTTGAATAGGCACATCCTCTTTCTAAGTAAACACGTTAAGCCAAGTTCACTTTCGGAAGTATCAAGATGCATTGAGGGTTGCGTTTTCCCTTTGGAGATAGTGTCTTCACTTCCTATCCCTCCCATGTTCAAAATATGTTCCAATTCACGGTCCACGTTTAAATTCACCATTGAATAAGTGGTGATAGAAGAAACTGACGATATGTTCAAGGCCGGCTCGCTATCATCAAATTTGCCAGCCTATCATCCGTTTCTACAAAAACACACCAGATAAAGCTGCAATCCTTATCATACAGAAATGTCCTCACTGTATGGTACGTGTTTTCAAGATAAATGAAGTCACCATCTCCCTCCCGCAAACAAACGCAACCCTCAATGCATCTTGAGCAATATCACTATTCCAGTATTTTCTCTTCACCGCCCTCTACATCATATCATCATATACTGACGGCTGTGAGCGGACATCCGGCCGGCAGATTGCTGCTGTCGACGACGTCCTTGTAGAGCGCTGACGTCTTAATGTACTCGCAGACACGCACTGTACCCAGCGATATCGGGAACATGTTGTACTTCTTGCTGCCGGGCAGTCGCTCGTAGGCAATCACGTCCACCTGTCGGCAACGAGACACGTCACAATCAATATTTGGGTTTCACGGCGCGTCAGGAGCATTTTGCGCCGATTAGAACAATTTTAGTTGACTTCGAGATTCGAGAATAAGATTTAAAGATGGATATTACCTACATAAATGTAGTATACATATGAGAGCATCCTTGTTTTTCATGTGCATATAATAATATATTGATGTGAAATATTGTTTTATTATACGTATCCATATATACCTATATCAAATGTTATAAATGTAGGCCTATTTGTGTCATATTTATTTCAATGATGTATGTTTCGATGTTTTAATTATCATGACGGTCTATGTGACGCACATTTCAACCACTGTTGTTCTACATGGATATGTGTGACCACATTGGACAAATATTAAATAAATTAATGAATAAATATTGATTTGAAGATAGATATTACCTAGACAAATATATATATATATATATATATATATATATATATATATATATATATATAGGGATAGAACCATGTCACACAACCGAGTAGACTTTATTCCAGTATACGCTCTTCAGTCGCCCCATGAATGGTCTAGTGTGTGTGTATGGAAAGAAGTGACCATTGCCCAAGAGACTCACTTCAGAGTGGAAGATATCAACATTCGTGTGTTTTGTGTCCGGATACATATCACAGAAACAGTCATAATGTTTCGCAGACGTTCGAAAACTGAAATGCTTTCATCTCATCGAAATGAGGAGGTAAGATGCCCCGTCCAAACGATCCCATCTTTCATCCATAGCCTTAATTGGGAGACAATGATTTTGTATCAAGTTTTGATGTTATTAAAAAAAAAAGTGTGTACTTACCACCGCATCTACTGGCACGTCTTTGTTGACAGTAGCAGTGGCGTTGATCGCGTGGTGAGTGTCGTTAAACTTGACGCGATGTGCTTGCTGTAAGTGCACATACTCGCGACTCTTGAATGAAGTCTCGACTTTCAGTACATCTACCTTGTAGGTACGCTGCAACAAGTGGTCGTGAAAACTCGGGGGAAATAACAATTGACGACTCGAAATAGGCGTGGTTTCACCAGTAGGCCAGTTGGATCATATCATTTGTGGTCATTTGCAGATACCCCAATTGTATATTTGGATTTGACTACAGTTCTAACGGCCATGTTGATTGGACGGTATGATTTGTGACGTCAAAGGAGCGGAGACTGAGAGTCGTCAATTGCATGGTGATGAGAAATGATGATATGGTTTATGCGAGGAATCGAGACTACCGCATGACTCGTTACGCTTTCCTTGAGAGTAGAATATGCCCTAGAATCTCGCATTTGCCATCTTGGACAAAAAATTAAGAAACATATAATTCAATGTCTTTCCAGCTCTCGCCAGATCGCCTTCAAGAGCTTCACTCAAATTATGAACAATGATAATTTCGTATGAAGTTTCGATGTTGTTGAAATGAAAAAATGAATTCTCCCAAAACTCTACCACATGGATATAACAAGATGTTTTGAAGGGAAAAATTTGATTTTATTCTCGAAAGGTACAGCCAATAATCTGATGAGAATACTGACTGCAAATAATGATACTATCAATAACATTTCCCGTAGATTTCGAGTATGATACACATATCTTGCTCTTCTAACAGTGCATATGATGCTATGATCACATTGTGATTTAACAAAACAATATGTGAATAAAGTAAGATCTTTGCATTGATGGTACAATTTCCATGGTTACAAAGTTCATTGAACAAACGGAAACTATCTAGCTGAGCTTGGATCATACGGCTTTGTTGTATTAGTTTGCCACAATTCGGAAACATCTGTTACTGGGCAATCTGGTTATAGAATGGTGATATTAAAACTATAGTTACAACGTATATTTGGTTTGACAAATCATTCTGAATTTGTCAAGCTAGCGATGCACAACTTGCACATCTCTCTCTGAAGGATCTATGATCCAACATTGAATAGGTAGGATGTGTTTGCTCCGTGCATGTTTCACTGGAAGCTCTGCTATTGGTCAACATTCAGGGGTGAAATGAGCAGATATTACCACTAGAACCAGGTTCGATCCCTGGTTCAGCTTGTTGGGTCTCCGCCACATATGGTCGCCGTCGTGGACCTTATGTGAGCCTCTCGTTTAGCCCGGCTTTCCTCGTTTAGCCCGGCTTTCCTCGTTTAGCCCGGCTTTCCTCGTTTAGCCCAGCTTCGCTCGTTTGGCTCAAGAGGAAGGTGAAAATAGGACCTCTCCATTGACGGTTGGGACTCTGACGTATAGTGATGGAACTTTGAACCAACACCAACCAACGATATAGGTGAGTACTTTCAATGAATCGTTTGTTTTTTCAACAAAAATCATTTTTGAAAATAATACCCAGAAAATGAAAAACGATCGAATAAATTGAAAAGACACTGCTCAATTATGATGGTATATATACTTTTGAGGTGAATTCATTCCTCATCTCAATTTATTCATGATTTTCACATTTTAATCGTGTCAATATCCACCTTTAATAGCTCGATTGAAATGGAATTTGGGAACGAATTTGAGGCCCACTCTAGATAATGTAGTGTGATCCGAATTCAATCACAGAAACATTGAGAATGTTATACTTCTCTCCTCAGGTCACATAAAATATATATATAAATATATATATATATATATATATATATATATATATATATATATATATATATATATATATATATATATATATGATACATAAATAAAATGATACAGAATTCCCGAAATTTTATCATCGATGATCTTGAACTCTAAAATATGAGAACTGTTTTCTGAAACTGAGTTATCCTGTAGGATAGAATGAGGTTGAATTATTATATATATATATATATATATATATATATATATATATATATATATATACATATATATATATATATATATATATATATATATATATATATATATATATATATATATATATAAATATATATATATATATATATATATATATATATATATATATATATATATATATAATATATATATATATATATATATATATATATATATATATATATATATATATATATGTATATATATAAATATATATATATATATATATATATATATATATATATATATATATATATATATATATATATATATATATATATATATATATATATATATAGACGTATATATCTTTTCTCATGGATTCAGGTACCTATATCTCTGATTACAAATCAAAAATTGAAACTTGACTTCATTTCCTAGTTTTCTTTACTCCAAAAACCGAGAAGTAGTGTGATTTGATTCATAAAAAGAGGTGGATGAAAGGTGAACGATGGACAGTGATGCAGAAACCTTGTGTCAATGGAAACTTGAGGAAGGAGGGGTGGGAAAAGGGTGAGAGAGATGAGGGGAGAGAAGATCATTCCACGAGGCCCGGAAATATAAGATTCCGAACATTTAGGAATCTTTCATAGATGTAAAATCAACTAATAAATATCACAATATGTTCTGTTATCTCTACAAGAAATCGATGTTGAAACAATAATTACGAGATAGCACATCGTGAGAATCACAGCCTTCTTTATTCAAATCATTCATTTCTTATACTGCCCTTTCACTCGGGCTATTTTGACGGGTTCGCGCATATTTGCTCGCGCAGGCAAAAATGGTCTGGTATGTACTGTACCCTGGTATCTAAAGTTCCAATTTCGAACAATTGTCATTCTTTTCAACAGTCATTCTTGTCACAATATTCTGTCAATTTCTTGCGACGTTATTGAGGTTATGTCATATCTACATTTTGGCTAGGGCCCATAGGCTTACCCAGATTTAGACGTGAAGGATATTTAGCAATGCAATGAACAATGCAAAGCAATGCAAAAAACATCAAACAAAGCAATGAACATCATTCAAGAACTTGTCCCGGTGATATTCCGGATCCATTATATTATTGAATAAAATCTTTCATATCATTTATTATCATGAACAAAGTAACAAGTTGGTGGCCTCGCGAAGTCACGGCCTAATAGAATGCGTGCGTAATTTAAATTATCTTACGGAAATTCCCAAAGTTATTCGTATCTTCGCAGATATGACACTTCAAACAAACTGATTTACTTGAACATCTTTGGAAAGTGACGTCATGGTCTGGAAACAACGGCACCATCGGCGATTTTGTGAACTAAAATAATTGGACATCGGTTAGCATGGGAAGCATACCCCGAGTGAAAGGGCAGTATCAGAGAAGAATGATCTGAATAAAGAAGGCTGTGGTGAGAATTCTTGATTTACAGAAACTAATTGCATAGAAAAAAATTGAACTCATAACAAAGTTGATGTAAAACTGTAAAGGTAATCAACCAAAATACCCACCTTTCCATTGGCCACTGTGATATTAGACAGTGCTACAAACACTATGGAAATAAACACTAACAAACACCAGAAATGTGTTAACGTCTTCATTGCACACAACAGGCGAGTACAATGACAAAACGTACAATCGAACAGTGAAACTATTTCACAAACTTATTTTCAAACAGTAGAACTCAAATTATACTCTCTGTGACGATTATATCCCAACAAGTGCAACTACACTGGTCGATGGAATATTTCGTAATGATCCATAGAAACATTTGTATGACAAATTGTAATGACAAATAAAGAACTTACATATAGGAATGGAATATATAATCAATAATTGAAAATATTTTCCGAATGTTTTATACACCTAAAAAAATTCTTGATGTGTCGATATAGGCTTCTCTCAAGTGACGTCACTCATTATTGAAATTGACAGACAACAATGTCCACCAGTTGGAATTGACCAATCAGAATGTCTGGTAGTCCATCAGTTCGCTGTGTTGCTATGGTAACTATTGTTTGTTATTTGTTACGTGACAGAAGCATATTACCAACTTTGAAGTTCCAAATACACACGCTATATTGAACAATGTTATGAGAATTTTATGTGAGATATTATGATCTATGTGACCGTGAAATATCAGTCGATATAAAAACAATAACAATGAAGTTTCCTGTGCTGTGAATGATATATTTCCGATTGATTGTGTATCGCCATTTGTTGCGTGATTGAAACGTGATTTGTTTCTACTGACACGTGATGAGAATTTATTTCTGGGAAAACGCAGTATATGCGTCGTAAGATGAGCGAGACATTCGTACGAAATGTACTCGGGAGTTATATACATTCTGAAAGTATCAATTTTTTCTTGAAATGATCGGCGTTTGTCATTGATCTCAACATAAAAATTGTCTCTATCACAATATTCAAACTCAATATTATACATTTTTCGAATGGCATTTGTTTTGGATAACATTGAAATTTGATACATAATAATTGCTACTCAATTAAGGTCATGAATGGAAGGTAAAATCGTTCGGACGGGTCACCAGGGGCAATTCCATCACACAATTCTGATTATTCTGAATAAAATCAATCTAAACACCAGGACTGCGCTGTCTGTGACCAAAATTTTCCGTCACAGACAAAAGTCTCTCAGTTTCCAATAATTTGGAAGGGCCGTTTTTGTGATAACAATTTGATACCAATGGCCGATCCAAATCACTCAAACTTGGCAATGTCGTGTAAGACTGATCAAATCAATTTTATCGAGAGTTTTTGTCAATGGGATGGAATTTGTAAATCGTGAATTCAACCCACTTCTATATTCAAATGTCCAGACACTTATGTCCAGGAAAAGGTTTCATGTCAATTCAAGTCGAAAAAAAAATGATCGCTCGATCTGTCTTCCTCGACCCTCATCAAGATGCGTTGTGGGTTGCGTTGGTTTGCCTTGTTCCTTGTGTTGTTTTCCCTTAACTCTGAATCTAGTTCCATTTCCTGAGTTCTGTTCTCAGAAATAGCGATCGCTGCTTTATCTAGTGTCGTTCTGTAGAAACAATGCATCTCATATAAACTCAATTATACAATGATTGTTACAAAAATGACTGTAAAAAAACATATGAGTTGGTAGTATTGATTCTATATGGAACAATTACCCAGTAAGGTTGAATCCGGAGTGAATTCAGGCAAGACTCATTTCAAAAACAAAATAACGAAATACCTAAAAATTCTTCTCAATTGTAGAAAATGGTGGATATAATGAACAAGATCATGAATAGGTTTCCGAGATTGAGTGAAGTAAACTCTGTATCACATCAACTCACATAAACAGATGTGCTAATAATATCAACGGAATGTTTTTGATGGAAGTGCCGTGTTTTATGTCGAGCTGAAACTCGGTGCTACACAAGACTGTGTGACGAGACAACGCTCATGGCGGTTGAAAATCGAACTGAACACGTTATTCAGTCAACGTACGAATCTTGACACGAAGTAATTTCTCCCAAATATGCTGGAAATGATTGGGTAGGATCGTTCGGTAAGTCTTCACAAGTGTGATCTTACTGCCCTCGGAGTGTTCTTATGGAAATGGCATCTGAAATTTGATACAAAATCAATTTGCTCCCAAATTAGGGTCGAGGATGAAAAGTAGGATCGTATGGACGAGTCACCACAAGGGCGATCTTGATGGTTCAATATTATTATCGGTATGATGAGTTCAAGGAGGATGAACAGTCCAAACATTCGCAATGAGGAGAAGGATCTCCAGTCAACTCATCGTCTAGATTTTCTGTTTTTCTCTTCGTTCCTTGTATTCATCCTAATATTGACTTTTTCACATTTTCAAAACGTCATTCTGAGAAAGTGAATCACATGGGATGGAATGGAGTGGAATGAATATATACATTATTGGATGAGCGAAGCGAAGACTCAATTACACTATACCGAAAAAAAAGTGCCTGTTTTTTTTTTTTTTTTTTTTTTTTTTTTTGTTTTTTTGTTCGCGCTCCACAGGTCAGACAAAAATTCAAAATCAGTTGAAACTTGGCACACACATGAACCCCTATCTGACTTGATGCTGTATAGTTTTGAGGCACGATCGGTTCAACCACTTCTGAGAAAACTCATTCCAAAGTTTTCAAAAATCCCATTAGAATAAGCCAGAGGAAAACATTCGTGAAACATATTTCATCTGAGAGGATTCAAATTCTCAGAGAATTTCAATCTGATAATGATACACATTATTCCGAACTTTTACTCAAATCGGATCAGCCGTTTCGATGTAAAAAAATATATAATATTATTTGTGTCAATTATTCAAAGCTATTAAGATACCTATTGAATCAAAGCAACAAGTGATTGTAAACGATTAAAACAAAGCCTTCTTTATTATTATATAAATTATTAATGGAAAATAAGATGGCAGTGATGTAATGGTTTGGATCTCAAGGTGTATATATATATATATATATAATAACCAACCAAAGATAAGTTGATATGTTCCAGCTCATCCATCAACGCGGAAACACATAACGCGTTTGCCTAGTATATTTAAATCACCGCACGTATACTCTCGACCATGAGAAAAAACCAATGTCGGAAAAAGTACATACCCTATACAAATTATTGACATTCAATCTAATGAAATTGTCATTACAACCGGACTTGATCTCATCAACATATCCACAGAGTTGCGCAAGCTCAACGCCACATTTATAATAACGCGTCAACAAAGAAATCCTGATCAGATGAGCGTAGCGAAGTCTCCATCCCACTCTTATAGGGCTTTGTCTGTGTGTTTTTTGTTTGTTTGTTTGGTTGTGGGCACTGCACAGGTCGCAGGGTTTGACTGATCAACATGAAACTTTTTTTGTATGGGCCAACTTTTACAAGTTAGAACTGTATAGTTTTTGGAATGAATCGGTTGGATAGATTTTGAGAAATATCATGTCAAAGTTTTTGAAAACCCCATAAGATTAGGCTAGGTGAGAAAATTTGAAAAAATGAAACCTCTCCGAAAAAAATAAAATTTTCTTCGAGTGTTCAAATATAAATGATACACATAACCATCATTTTGTAAGCAATTCGAACCAGTCGTTTCGAAGAAAAAAAAATTCAAATAACTGTTTTTATACATCAAATCTATGACTATCGATAACGTAACGGGATAAGAAACATGGCGTAAGTCCTATCCTTTTAACATTAGGCCGTTTTCACCATGATGGAATCAGCGCGCTTTCCTGTACATTTGTGAGATTCGCAATTTCAAATCAAATCGTACGTATTAGGCTCGTATTTCAATATATAGTACATAGTTTTACAATCGCATTGATTCTAATTTTTCTCGTAGATGATGAGTAATTATCCAGTTATCAAATGGTGAATATAGCAGTAGGGCTCTTGAATAGGGGACTAAATGCTTTTACATACCTATTTTAAATTTAGATTGGCTAATTCAAATGAGATTTATCCCAATATTGTTTATTGCAGTTGTAAAGAGCTGGATTCACAGATTGCATTACATCTATTACTTGTATAGATCAATACACAATTATACCAGCAAATTATCATAACATTTGTGAGGCGGCATCCCTTTGATATACGCATGGTGCGAAAGGAAAGCGCCATGTTGCTTATCCCGTTACGTTATTGATGGTCATAGATCAAATATATGGAAATGAGACAAGATTCACTGCTTCCTGGATTCTATATCTGCCCAAGCATTGAATATTCTCCATATTCGTCAAGGTGTGTAGAATACCAGAGAAGATAAAGTAGCAATTAAATGAAGGACAAAGTGTGTAGAATACCAGAGTCGATAAGGTAGCAAATGTAGGACTGTTATACCTTATTCAGATATCTCGCTCATCTTACAACGCATGTTTCGCTTTTGCCTAGTATCAAATTAATCCATGTTTATTTTTCATATTGTCAAGCGTAAATAGACCAGTTGGAAACATTTTATTGTATTCATTCGATCGAAATGATTATATTCGATAATGAATTTCATCGCCGGATTTCCGTTGATGAATCTCCCGATCAGAAGCGTGTCTATTATGAAGTTTCCGCTATCATACCTACTCGATATTAATTGATTTCAGGATTCGATATCTTTCATTTAGGTCACTCATTGTTAGTTTTATCAATTTTGAAACTTTTGAAATTATAGGTTTTATATTAAAGTTTAAAGTTTTTATTATAGTATTTTGAAATTTTGATCAATTCGGAGAGATTGTTCACTATATAATAAAGGTAAAATGATAATTGGTGCGTTATTTGATTCTCCAACGAGTGGTATAAGATCGTAATTGACTATATGAGGAAAAGGAAGAAAAGTATCAGTTTAAGCAAAAATGAAAGACTTTTTCAAACCAGATTTCAAAATCTTTGTATTGATATTTGCATCATCACAAGTGTACAACGCACATGGAAAAGTGAGTATATGCCACAAGTAGAAAAACATGGAGTCATATCGATTATTCATTGATACAAACAAATGTCAGAGAGGAATTTAATGTTCGCAAAGTTTGACTTCACAACTCAATCTTGACGATCGATCAGCAACCAAAATATTTTGAGTGACAATTGACAACCAGAAATGAGCGTGGCTTTACCAGTTGACCAAAAAGATCCATACCATTTGTGGTCATTTAGAGATAACCTGATTCGATATTTGAATTTCACCTCCGTTCTAACAGCCCCGTCGATTGGATGATATGATTTGTGACGTCAATGGGGCGGAGAATGCGAGTCGTCAATTGCTATGAAATGTTCGATAATTCATATTGATATTCATTTTTCCACTTCTCTCTATTCATTTTCACATCATATAAGATGTAGTGATACCAACAGACTCTATCATGATATAAAGAAGGTGTTTACTGACTCCCCTAATGATAACATATGATAACATTAGTATTCTGTACTTATTTGTGGGCAAATCAGAGCAAAAGGTCCCAATTGCTGATTTCGAATTAGTGATTTTTTTAAAACTAGATTCAGATCAGAGTGGCTACGGTGTCGGTGACACTGTTGAGCTCACGAGATCTATAATTCACACGATCTACGGACCCTGGATTACTTCAAACGTTCAAAATACTTACCTGCAACTTGTTGATATTTATAGTACCTGTCGCATAGGCCTATACACTTTGCAAAACCAATTGATACAAATATTCAATAAAATGTACACTTTTATTGCGTTTTCTTTGTTATTTCTCATCCGATTGTTGTGAAAGTCACTGAAGATACTGCAATAATGTATTCAACATCCAGTAGAAATATTGAAGTTTCTGAAAATTCTCCAGATTTCAATTATTTTCCATTCGTGTTATTCTTATGAGGATTTCTCAAACTTTCCGCATTTTTTCCTGAAAAACATCCTGACTGATTTTTTTAAAAAACAATCTCAGCCTAGTTTCTGGTATGACAGAAATATGAGGGAGGAGTTTCAAGTCGAGAGGTATTTTTTCTTGACTTGAATACTGCTCACAAAATTACAAAAAAAAACATCATAAAAACCGAGCCCATTTTTTTTGGCATGTGAAATGGAATCTTCGCTACGCTCATCTTTTTTTTTTTTTTTTTTTTAATAACATCGGAACTTGATACAAAATCGTTGTTCCCCAATTAAGGCTATGGATGAAAGATAGGATCGTTTGGACGGGGCACCACAAGGGCGATCTTACCACCTCATTTTGATTATTTAAAACTAATGGTCTTCAACACCCGGACTGCGCTGTCTGTGACCATAATCTTTTGCCGTAGATAAAAGTATTTCAGTATAAACACACGAATGTCGATATCTTTTACTTTGAACTAAGTCTCATGGGTAATGATTACTTCTTTCCCTTGACAGCAGATGTAAAATTGATCATTATATAAAATGCACAAATTAAATTAGCGATAGGCCTATAATGTTCATCTAATTCGCTCATCTAATTATGTAGCTCACCACTCAGACTCAGTCTTGAATTTGTATAATTTTCAGCCCGACTACGTGATTGAAGTGACAGACATCGTGGTATACAAAGAGTTCCCTCTGATCACGGTCCACTACGCACGGATGCAGAGATTGAATACGACGACCAAAGCATTGAATGCATCATTCACACTGCATGAAAACCTGGACTCGAGGGGATTCGTGAGTTAATCGCTGACATTTCTACAATGCTTCGAACATTCATTATCACCAGGCAAACGCGTTATGTGTTGCCGCGTTGATGGATGAGCTACTTATATCAACTTCAATCTTTGGATTGGTCATTATATATATATATATATATATATATATATATATATATATATATATATATATATATATATATATATATACATATATATATATATATATATATATATATATATATATATATATATATATATATATATATATATATATATATATATATATATATATATATATATATATATACACACACCTTGAGATCCAAACCATTACATAACTGCCATCTCATTTTCCGTTATTAATTTTTATGATAACGAAGAAGGCTTTGTTTCAATCGTTCACAATTAAGTGGTGTCACCTGTAGCTTGAATTTAATAGGTATCTTAATAGCGTTGAATGATTTATAAAAATTACATTATATATTTTTTTACATCAAAACGTCTGATCCGATTTGAGTGAAAGTTCAGACTAATGTGTATCATTATTATATTAAAATTCCGTGAGAATTTGAATTCTCTCGGATGAAAATTTTTTACTGCATTTTTTTCTCTGGGTTATTCTGATGAGATTTTTGAAAACTTTGGAATGAGTTTTCTCAGAAGTGGTTCTACCGATCGCACCTTAAAACTATACAGTATCGAATTAGATAATGATACTTGTGTGTGCCAAGTTTCAATTTATTTTGAATTTTCATCTGACCTGTGGAGCGCGAAAAAAAAAAAAACAAGTACTGTTTTTCGGGTATGGTGAAATTGAGTCTTCGCTTCGCTCATCCAATTAATAACATCGAAATTTGATACAAAATCATTGTTTTCCAATTGAGGCTATGGATGAAAGATAGGATCGTTTGGACGGGGCACCACAAGAGCGATCTTACCACCCTATTTTGATTAGATTTAGCTTCGAATATATCAATTTTCATTCATTCATCTATCTTATTCGCAATTCGATAACTGTTGATACATTTCATGAATATACAATGTGTAAATGTTGTCAAAAATGGTCAAATTATCGAAAAAATAAAAATACTACAAGCTAACAAAAATGTGTGCTTTGAAAAATTATCAGGAGATCAGAATGATTGTTCAGTAAGAACCTCTCAAAAAAGTTGTTCAAAAATATGGTTTTCCTTAGCGCTTTCAAAAGTATCTGGTAATTTGATAAAAAAAACTGCACCTCACTTGTTCCACTCCATGCGATGTCATCTCAAGTCAGCGGATTTTTAATTATTCATACTTTCTTCATTGTTATAAAGATTATTCAAATAAGACAGTGATATGGTTGAAGAATAATTTTGTGTTTCATATATATTTCCTCATTATTTTTGGAACTCTTGCAATTTCACATAAATGCGCGGTGGCAAGTTCCCTAACTACCCCTATCCCACCATCTTCCTGAAGCTAGGTTCTCATAACAGTTTTTCACGTGACGTCCGCCAAGATATACTATTTCATACATAACTAACTGACCTCGGTAATTTGATATGTAAATGGAACGCATTCAGTATACTAACTGCCATCAAGTCGTAGTAGTAGTAGGCCTAGTAGTAGTAGTAGTAGTAGTAGTAGTAGTAGTGGTATTTTTTTTTTCAAAGTTCTTTATTTATTCAATGTACATAACGTATTTATTTCTAGACCCACTAAGCCACCAACGTGGTTTGTCTGTAGGTCTATTTTCATAAATATTTTTTTTTTTTGTATTTCTGGATCACGTACTTTTGGTTTGAGTACCGTAGTTATTAAAAATATCCCGAGGGAGAACAAATCTGTCCATTTTTCTAGCTCGACAATGATGATGAGTTTTTTTTTTTTTTTTTTTTTTTTTTTATTCGTGTTCTCACAAAGATTTCAGTACAATTTCGTAGACCCGCGAAGTCACCAAAAGTTGACTTGTCTGCGAGTCTACTAACATTTTATACATGAGAAAAACAAATTACAAATAAGTATATCAAGTCTGAACACTTACGCACGTACATTTTGATAATAATGATAAAAATATCAATTTTCAAGTAGTAGTAGTAGTAGTAGTAGTGTTTATTCCTTCAACCCTCTTTCGAGAAAATCGGTACACAATTCGGTAAACGCTACAACTTCGTTCTTTGAACGCAATTAGCGCTTGTTAGTTATATAGTACTGATGGTGGTTATTGGAATGGTGTGAACAGGGTTTGATACTGTTCAATGTCGTCACTGATGTAATATCAAATGTTTCTACAGATTCGATTGGCCGCCTACCAGCAAATGCCGAGTGGAAGGTACTCGATGGTTCCGGTGCTGGTTCCGCCCACCAAAGTGTGTGACATATTCAATGAAAAAATGATCTTACCACAATTGTTGAGGAGTAGTAATTATCCATCGAAATGCCCTATCAAGAAGGTGCGTGAACACAATTCGAGATGTATTGAGGGTTGCGTTTACCATTTTGAGATGATGCCACTTCTTGGCCCTCTCATGTTGAAAATGTGTACCAATTATTTCAATTAGTTCGATTAGTTTAATTAGTATCAATTAAATCTTCAGAACTAATGATCGTGCGAAGTGTTGTGGTGATAAAAGGAACTAACTTTCTCTACAAATACTCGCAAAATGACGTTCAATTTTGCTCAGTTCTCTGAAACAGTCTCATATGAAGTGAAACGGAGATAGTGTCGAGGCTAAATTTAATCATTTGAACTAGGCAAACGCGTTATGTGTTTCCGCGTTGATGGATGAGCTGGAACATATCAACTTATCTTTGGATTGGTTATATATATATATATATACACCTTGAGATCCAAACCATTACATCACTGCCATCTTATTTTCCATTATTAATTTATATGATAATAAAGAAGGCTTTGTTTTAATCGTTTACAATCAAGTGGTGACACTTGTTGCTTTGATTTAGTAGGTATCTTAATAGCTTTGAATAATTGACACAAATAACATTATTTATTTTTTTACATCAAAACGGCTGATCCGATTTGAGTAAAAGTTCGGGATAATGTGTATCATTATCAGATTAAAATTCTCTGAAAATTTGAATCCTCTCAGATGAAATATTTTTCACGAATGTTTTCCTCTGGCTTATTCTAATGGGATTTTTGAAAACTTTGGAATGAGTTTTCTCAGAAGATGTTAAACCGATCGCGCCTCAAAACTATACAGCATCAAGTCAGATAGGGCTTCATGTGTGTGCCAAGTTTCAACTGATTTTGAATTTTTGTCTGACCTGTGGAGCGCGAACAAAAAAACAAAAAAACAAAAAAAAACAGGCACTTTTTTTTCGGTATAGTGTAATTGAGTCTTCGCTTCGCTCATCCAATTATTGAATCATTCAAATTGTGTAGTAATTCTCATAATAACACCAATTATACTGCGGGTAATTCAAGGGGGGACAACACTGAAAATATGTCCATTTGTTGGAATTTCCATTTTTTTTGTAATCATCAATTTATTTAATATCTCCTCTTTGAGCTACTGGAGAAATAATGTGAATTAATTTACTAGTATATTTTATATTTGACTTTTAATCATATAGTATTGAACCACATTAGCTTCAGAACGGAATACAGCTAAATGTTTGATGGCTGTTTTCTCGTCATCTTTTTTTCCAACGTATTTTGAAGGGAGAAGTTAATGAAATCTATTCTACTGGATGGAATTGCACATTTTTTTGTATACTTCATGAACTAGATGATAAACAAAGTTATGCATTATCACCAGTGTATCTTGAGAATATCATGCCTAAAATAATTTTTGAAAATTAAAAAAATTGAAAAAATTTAAAAAAAAAGTGTGAAACAGATAAATTTGCCATTAAAAAATTTGAAGTTACACCAATGCATAAATTTGTCGATTTCACTCTCGAGAAGACTATGTTTGTATAATGTTGGATTTTCAGTGTTGTCCCCCCTTAAATCTGAACGATTTATGTGTGTAATCGAAATCGTGTGAGAAGTCCTAATACCCCCAAAAATAACTATCAATATCACATTCGATTGCATTATCAATAAATATCCCTTCCTAGAGCATTTGTTCACTTCCACCGCCACTTCGATGCCAATATGCACCGCATCTTATAGATGCAAATATTTGAGGTATATAGAAGATATGACGTCCAGTTTTTACAAAACAACACTAGGTAGAGCAGCGATCGTTAGTTCTGAGGAAAGTACTCAAGACATGGAACGTGTTCTAGAGTTGAGTGAAGTGCCGATAAAGAAGCAGCAAATCAACGGAACTCTCAATACATCTTGACACAATCGAAGAGGTTGTTATCAAGTTGAAAACTCGACTATGCTAGGAAAACTCGGGACTCGCGTTGTGAGATGAGCTTAGAAGTATGGGAATCTAGAATGAGAAATATTCTGTCAGATCAATTCACATTTACGGACCAAGGATTACTTTAAACGTTAAAAAACCTTACCTAAAACTTGTTGATATTCATGATGCTGCAACCTGTCGCATATACACTTTGTGAAACTGATTGATTCAAATATTCAATAAAATGTACACTTTTATTGCGTTTTCTCCATCATTTGTCTTATGATTGTTGCACAAATCTTTTGAGAGGTGTATGATAATATTGTTCATATCCGGTGGAAATTTGAGAGCTTCTGAAGAAATCTTGTTTTCCAAGTATTTTTCATCCGGGTTATCCTTGCGAGGATTTTTCAAACTTCACGATTTTTTTCCGGAAAAACATTCCGAACGATTCTTCTGAATAACAATCCCAGTCTATTCTGATATGACAGAAATATGTAGAAAAAGTTTCAATTCTATTGGTATCTTGACCTGTATGCCGCGCACAAAATTTAAAAAAAAAAAGAACCGGGCCCATTTGTTTTTTGGTATGTGAAATGGAATCTTTCCCACGCTCTAATGAATCCCATCATGTGAGAAATGTGATATATTCCTTTCAAATATTCTCCACCAATAGAAATACTTGAATTTCGAATCATTCTCTGATCATTTGAATTTGTAATAATATTTGTATAATGGGTGAGTGATGAAGGTGGAGGCCAGGGAGAGAAAGGAAAAATCAATTGAATACAATCTTTCATTATACCAACGTTTGTTCCAGGGAGAATACTGGATAAGTAATTTCATTCCCGATACCAACGCAATGCCAGACAAACTACCGGGAAAAGTGTGGAAGGGCGTAGCGACCTACACACTGTGGGGAAAACTTCTTTATAAAGTGGATCTGATTTTCGATATCGATAGAGACAGTGTGTTCCTCTAAACACTAGGCAAACGCAAAATATGCGTTGTAAGATGAGCGAGATATCTGAATAAGGTATAATAACAGTCCTTCATTTGCTACTTTATCGACTCTGGTATTCTACATACTTCGTCCTTCATTCAATTGCTACTTCATCTTCTCTGGTATTCTACACACCTTGACGAATATGAAGAATATTTAATACTTGGGCAAATATAGAATCTAGGAAGCAGTGAATCTTGGCTCATTTCCATATATTTGATGTATAAAAACAGTTATTTGAATTTTTTTCTTCGAAACGGCTGGTTTGAATTGCTTACAAAATGGTGGTTATGTGTATTATTCATGTTTGAACACTCAGAGAAATTTCATTTTATTTTTTTCGGAGAGGTTTCATTTTTTCAAATTTTCTCACTCAGCCCAATCTTATGGGGTTTTTAAAAACTTTGACATGATATTTCTCAAAATCTAATCGACCGATTCATTCCAAAAACTATACAGTTCTAAGTTGTAAAAGTTGGCCCGTACAAAAAAAGTTTCATGTTGATCAGTCAAACCCTGCGACCTGTGCAGTGCCCACAAAAAAAAAAAAAAAAAAAAAAACACACAAACTAAGCTCCATAAGAGTGGGATGGAATCTTCGCTACGCTCATCTAATGATGTCGATAGTGATATTGTTAGTGGAACATTTCCGCACACGGCAAGCTAGTTTAGGGATGAGTATGAGTGAAAGATGGGTGGATCATGCTCATGAAATACGGAACATGCGGGACTCGAACTCAAGCCCGTCTTGAGTTCCTCTTTCTTCGAGCAAATCATCCCGAGTACACTTTACTGTGAAGATGGTTGAGTGTGTCGTTGTTCACATAGATCTACTCTGCTTTTTGTCAATAAGAGATCAATATAATTCCAAGTTGAATTAATAATAAGGCGATGAATGATGTATGAATGATGAATGATGAATGATGAATGATGTAGGGGAAAGAGGGAGAATATGGGGTACTTGAGCTACGATGCAGATAAAAATGAAAAATTCAATATTAATTCATGTTTTATCTATTTGTTATTCAAAAATTACATTGTTTACTATGAAATGAATGTATAAAGAAGAAAAATATCTCAATTGGAAGTGACCAAATGATTTTTTGAAAATAAAGTGCATTTGCCCTATATTACCCGAGAGTGTGGGTAATATAGAGTACACTGAGTTCAATATGGGGTACCCATATTCAACACTTTTCAAAAGAAAAACTTTGAAATATAACTTTTTAAAAGAATGAGTGTTTTGACTATGCTTGGTCTGTATATATATGAAATATTGTTGTATTCAAGAAAACATATAGATGATTTGACTTTTAACTCGGACATTCATAACTATAACACAAGAAGTAAAAATAACATCAGTACTCGTTTAAATCATAAAACAGCCATGTATGAGCAGGATTGTTTATATAAAGGTACAAAACTATATAATGACTTGCCAATAAGGATAAAATCACCTGAGAGTTTGAAGGCTTTTGAGACCAAATTAAATCAGTACATTCTAAATGATCCTTTTTATACAATTGATGAATATTTATCCAGCTTCACATCTCAACAATAATCACTATGCAATAACTTCTATCCTAACTTCTAAGTCATTAATTTTTTATTCATTGAACAATATCTTAATCAGTTTGTATACATGTGCTGAATGTTGTTTGTCTAGTTTTGTATTACATCATTGTTTGTCGAAGGTCTAAAATGCTTGGTATATTTGTATATATTGCTAATATATTTATCATTGACTTGCCATATAATTGCATATGTGATGCCAATTCCCATGAATGAATAAAAATATCAAATCAAATCAACACAAAAACATAGATTCCTCACATTTTTCTTCACATATACCCTGGGCATCTGGGAACCATCATGAGAACATTGTTGCATACAGTAATAATACAATCAGGCTTACCCAGGATTAATTACTTTCAATAATAACTATACAAGTATAATAACAGATAATTGAAATCTGAATAATGGCAAATATGAAGATGTTTAGGCTAAACCTATAGAAAAATGGTGCCCCATATTGCACTCAAGTCACTACCCCATATTACGCACAAGTACATACTTTCTCCCATGATTAAAAATAAAATAACAGATTACCAAAGATAAGCGTCCCACGTCACCATGCCTCCGCTTCAAAATTGGAAGCAAGCAGGGCTATGACCTGCTCCTCAAAGAGTAACAGGGCCAGTGCCCTGGACCGACCCTGGACTGCCCTGGCCCCACTGCACGCCTTCTGAAGAGTAACTATTCCCATCCTTGTCCATAAGGAACAATGAAACAATAACCTTGAGATGGTTATTTTACTTATTCCTCTTCAGCTTTCGAAATGATATGAAACAACCCACATTGGTGACTGACTTCAAATCGTATATACGATAACCGATGGTCGAAATAAAAATTATATATATATATATATATTCGATAGTATGATAACGATACAGTGAGCAATGTCGAATGAGTGAATTTGAAATGAAAATGAAGATTCAAACTATCACTGTTTTCATTTCAAGCAATTTTATTCCCAGCTCAAGTTTTCTCACCATTCCATCAATTCATCCCCATCACACAATGATCAGAATAAAGAACTTACGTAGTTCTCATGTTTTTTTACGTATGGTGACAGCGTATGTAGGTCGTATGGGACGTATATATACGTCAGTTATCATAAATACAATGTGTACCCGTTATTATATTATTCATACATAGATTTACAACAAGGTTACTAAACATTTATCGTCCTTTCATTAGCGTGTGATATTTCTCATGAAACACTGAAGCATTATTCTCATTCAAGTCATGCCATATTCAACCCCATAACATCACCTCATATCTATTCGAGCTCTCATGGCATGATGGAATGTCAGCTATTTAATCCATCGAAATTCTGAATTATTCGTCACTCACTTTTGAATCGTGGTCGACGAGTGATAGACGGTAGACCCTCACGAGGAAGGAAATTATCGGAAACTTTGAACTAAACAGGTGTAGATTCTGTTAAAATGTGGTTGAAATCCATTATTTTGGTTTTCGCATTGACACAAGTGGACTATACAAATGGGAAAGTAAGTTTGCGTTTTGAACGTTCTACAGAATAATATCTAAATAGAACGAAGAGAGAATGGATGAGGTTTTAGCACAATTATGATGATATAATTGGAGTTTGATTGAAAAAATGAATGAAATAAGATCCGAGATTACCTGATTATGATTAGTTGAATTGATAAAATGATAATGGTTCATATATAATCATCAATTAAAATAACATTTTGAACAACCTTGGTATTGTCGGATCTGCTGAACAATCAATCAATTGATACATTCATAATTGGTACAGAATGACAAATTTAATGACAGTCAGTAATTTTTCGCTAAATATATATATATATATAGTTATATATATATATATATATATATATATATATATATATATATATATATACATATATATATATATATATATATATATATATATATATATATATATATATATATATATACATATATATATATATATATACATAGGGTAAAGTGCCAGTTATGGATAGGGTTTCCAAAAAAAAATATAATAAATACAACCAACGTCTCTACAACCTTCATTTATTTTCCATGTTGTTTATAAGAGATCAGAGCATAATATAAAAAATATTGAAAAATTTTAAAAATCATAATTCACTTAAAAAAATATTGAGTCAAATTACTTGGTTTTATCCAATACTGGCATCAGTTCCCAGTTTTGGATAATATTTTGAAAAAAAAAAAAATGATGATAATAATATAGCCCCATTCATTACAAAATGAAGTTGATAAGTCGCACATTTCAATTGCTATTCGTTCAGAAGTTATTAATTTTTTGCTACAGCAATGTTCGTGCCAGTTGTGGATCGGCTACCTTTGACTTGACGCTTCTACTTCTTCACCTTTTGACAGTTTGGTTTCGAACAGTAGATTACTTTTTTCTTCGAGTTATTTGATAAACCTTGGCAGGTAAGATGATACCAAGTCTTACAAACTACACATGAGAACCAATTTTCTCCTTCACAGTCATTAAAGTACATTTTCGAACATGTACCGCATGGAGTCGCTAACTCGTCGTCCGCCAAAGAATGATCGTCATCACTTTCCTCCAAAGGGACAACATCATCTTCATCACTTGCACTTGATTCAGTCACTTTACGTTGTTTCTGCATTCCTCGCTTCTTCTTCTCCTTGTCGTCCTTAAGTTTCTGCTTTGCGTCGAGTTCGGCAAGGAACTCGTCGGATGTGAAACAGCGAGTTTTGGTGATAGCTCGAGATTTGCGCGGCTGAGTTGCGGCAGCTGTGTCATCGTCCAAACGTGCGAATAGTTCCCGTAGAGTGTCGCATACTGGAGTACTGTCGCCACGTCTGGATGATACTGGCGTACCTTCTCCGCTGGTTGACGTGCTGGTAGACGGAACGTTGTTTGCAGAGATACTGCCCGGTGTGATAGACCCTACAAGTCGGTCTTGTCGAACCGCAGTTCGATTTAATGGCCAGATCCCACTACCAACAAACCCACCAATAATATTGGATTGGGAGGCAGACTTGATCCACGACGGAGTGAATACTTTCCCAAAATCGTACCTATTGAGACGCGTCTTCTTCGTTCGACGAAGCCGTTTATCGCATTCTTCTTTAAAATTGTCTTTCAGCGATTTGAAAAGACCAACATCCATTGGTTGATACAAATGGGTTGTATGCGGAGGAAAACACAAGAAATGAATATCATTTTCCCTTGCTAGTACGATCACTTCCCTCGACATGTGAGTGGCATGACCGTCGAGTAGCAACAGAATTGGTCTTTTGGGGGGGATCAACTGCAAAAACTTGACAAACCAGTCAAAAAAAAGCTCACTCACCATGTAACCCTTTTTAGAATAAGAGAATATGGTACCTTCAGGAGCATCACTGATGAGATCTTCATTTAACGACAAGCCTCGAAAAATGACCATTGGTGGTATAACGATAGTGCCCGAAGCGTTCGCGCATCCTACGACAGTAATATTCTCGCTTCGTTCACCTGACTTAAGCTTGTATACAGTCTTCGACCCTTTGGGTGCAGCTATCTTCCTGCCTTTGCATACAATCTGGAGCCCTGACTCGTCCATATTAAATATCTGATTGGCGGTGAGTTTCAACTCCTCCACCATTGTCGTCAACTTATCGAAGAACTCGTCCCTCACTTCAATGGTGGCCATTTCTTTTCTTTGGGTGGATAAGTTCTCGGGAGTCCTCAGGGTCAGCTTGTGCCGGTTCATAAACCTCGAATACCATCTGCTACTGGGCACCCCATTTTTAGTTTTAAAATTAGGTGTGGCCATTTTCGCATCGATCTTACTTGCCATTTCCAAAATTTCTTTCCTGGTGAGGCCATAGCCCATCAACTGCAATTGAACTATGGCTTCTTTCAACTCGAGCTCTACCTCAAATCCCAAACATGGTGTTGGTCCACGAGTGAATTTATTCTCTTCTACGTGGCCATTTATCCGGCGCCACAATGTTCCGTACGGCACGCCGTAGCTAACCGCAGCAGAGCGTACAGTGAGCCCTCCATCAACGACTCCACTAACAGCCATCGCCAAAGTCTCATTGGTATACGCTCTTGGCATTTTACCGGATATTTAATCTAAATAAGATTTGGATTATTAGATTCAATTGTTTAATTATTGATTATTATTAATTTTAATTATCAAATAAATTTCATTAATTTTATTCATCAATTATATTATTAATTATTAATTATATTATTAATCATTAATTATATCATTGAATTGGTGTAACAAATGCTTACTGTCTAACATAGCCCAACAATAACCTCAAAAATTAAGTCAATTTCGATCAAATTGTACTGTTTTCCAACTCTCTGCCAACAATTATAACAGATTGAAATAAAAGTGATGAATATATAATAACGAAAGTCTATATGTAAGCTACATATAAATGCAATAAAAATATAAATTATTCATTATATTACCTTCTATATCAACAATCAAAAACTGGATTGCATTTCTCGCTTGACAATTGTTGAGGGTACTTGCATTCCTCTTGGTTTTATTTTTTCCTAGGATATAATCGTGGCGTCACCTAGATGCAAACACTATTAAATACACAAGTAAACACGTGTTGATGTCTCCAGCAAGTGGCGACATCATACGGGATTATTACAAACGTATTAGCGGTAATTTGAAAATATGATCCAAAATGGGGCACTGATCCAAAACTGGCACTTTACCCTATATATATATATATATATATATATATATATATATATACATATTCAGCAGTATTTAGTAGGGTTTCTTGGAGATGTCCTTCTTCACGGAAATATCGGTCATATCGGAATTAATCTAGTGATTCATTACCGTTTCCCAAAAGTGTCTTTCCTAATTTTCTATCTCAGGCGATGGCAGTATCCAAACATGAGATACATACACACACACACACACATTATATATATATATATATATATATATATATATATATATATATATATATATATATATATATATATAAATATATATGAAAAAAAAATAAAAAAAAATGAAAAAAATATATTTATATATATATATATATATATATATATATATATATATATATATATATATATATATATATATATATATATATATATATATATGAACATATATTCATATATGAATGTGGATATATGAAATTTCTTGAATATATATGAATACATATATATTCACATATGAATGTGGATATATGAACATTTCTGAATATATATGAATATATATATATATATATATATATATATATATATATATATATATATATATATATATATATATATATATATATATATATATATGTATATATCTATATATATATTCATGAGCCCATGAATATGTTACAAATCATGTTATAAAAAACAAAAATTCATTACGACTGAAACACAACTAGTTAATAACTCATCTTTCACTCTTCCAGCCGGACTACCAGTTGGACATAGAAGAATTCATAACCTTCGAAGAATATTCCATCATAACTTTCCACTACGCACGGATGCAGAGATTCAATTTCACGGCGACAGCGCTGAACGTTTCCTTCACACTGCACGAAGACCTGGACTCGAAAGGCAAAGTAAGTCAATTGTTGTGATTCAACCAATCAGTCAGTGACTCACTCATTGTTGATGAGATGAACAACAATGCTCATCCAATCATATTGAGTGGAACCGGTCGCAAAAATATATTCTTTCATTCTCATGCCATTTACTCTCTCTGTGATTTTCTGATCCTCAATTGATATTTCTGTCTCGCATATTCGAATGAATAGGTAATGAAGATAATTATCACATCACCGTTCGTGCCACCATTTTCATCGAAGTTTTGATAAATCATGTATAAATTGCAGTAATTCAATTGCTGACGACTTGAGATTTCGTGTGTCTCATGCTGACAGTATTTCACATGGGATGCATCTCATTCAAATGTGTTATCTCAACTTGGAATTGAGAAAACGTGTACAAACGTAGAAGATTTTATAATTTGTATCATCATATATATATATTTATAAACATACATATATATATATATATATATATATATATATATATAAATATATATTCATACATATATATATATAAATAAATATATGTAAATATACATATATATATATATATATATATATATATATATATATATATATATATATATATATATAATTAATGATTTTTAAAACTGTTTAAAAATTGCGACCTCCCTCGTCCCGGGGGAGGTCGCAATTTTTAAACAGTTTTGAAAATCATTAATTATAATAACCTACTGGTGGTCAACCAGGAAGCTATTGAAATCATATATATATATATATATATATATATATATATATATATATATATATATATCTATCTATATATATATATATATATATATATATATATATATATATATATATATAAATATATATTCATATATATATATATATATATATATATATCTTTATATATATATATATATTCATATATTTAAATATATATATATAAATATATATATATATATATATATATATATATATATATATATATATATATATATATAAATATATATATATATATATATATATATATATATATATATATATATATATATTTATATATATATAAATATATATACGAATATATATGTATATATATATATATATATATATATATATATATATATATATATATATTTTATATATATATATATATATAGAGAGAGAGAGAGATTTTTCATATATATATTATCATATATATACATATATATATATTTATTCATATATATATATATATATATATATATATATATATATATATATATGTATATATATATATATATATATATATATATAAATATATATAAATATATTTCCATGTATATATATATATATATATATATATATATATATATATATATATATATATATATATTCATATATATCATTTTCATTATCATTATCATCATTGGTATCATTATTGGTATCATTATTTTCAAACGTTCAAATAACGAAACTGATATTATTCTCATCAATACAATTCATTATCATCTATACCTAATCCATGCCTATACCTATCTATCTATCTATACCTATCTATACCTATATCTAACCAGCATCTTTCTACTTCATATCTCAGAAGACATTCAACTCGAACATGTATATGCTTCGATCTTTGAATTTCATGTTTCTTACTGTTTCCAGATACATATATCAGTCTACGAGAAAATGCCGAGCGGAAGATTCTCGATGCTAGCAGTGCGAGTTCCAGATATAGCAGTTTGTGATTTATACAAGGAAAAAAGGTTCTTTCCACAATTGCTGAGGCGCAGTAATTATCCCAGACAATGTCCTTTCACAAAGGTGAGATATTCGGTTGTTCCTCTCTTACTCCTCACAAATGCCATCCTTCATCATTAGAGTCAACTCATTCGAGACCCCAATGGATTCTGAATGATAGTCAGCTGGCAACATTTCATCTTATCACAACTTGAGTTGGGGACCGGAGTCATTGGAATGAATACTTTATGGCACAATTTCGATTTCAATTTTCCTTCGTCATCTTCTGAACTCACTTCTTCTTCTTTGTGCGCTGTATTCATACGCTCACAAATTCAATGAATGTTGACAACAATGGCAAATTACACGGAAATGAAGATAGACGCAATATGACCTCGTAGTCAACGCTCCTTCAAACCGTGATATTGATTAATTCCATCACTTGAGCCCAAGATATGAAGTAAGTCGACCATCAATATCAATTCATCAATTCTTTCAATTCTAATTTCAATTTAGTTATTTATTTCTTGGAACAGTAACATTTCATACATTGTGTTGAGAAGTGAAATTATGAAATTAGTCAATGTATGATACAATTTAGTTACGCTATAATGAAATCAGAGAGAACATAATCTGAATATTTGCAATGCCAATATCGTTAAACAATAATGATTAAAAGATTATAATTATTTACAGTTGGATAAAATCACAATTGATAACAATGGGAACGAAGTACGGTGCGTTATTGACTGATAGGTACTCTCCCACTGAATATGAATATATTCCAACAAGGTACTTCTTGAGTTCATTTTCAAAACAATTGGTTCCAGATGTATATTTCATTGTTGGTGGTGAATCATTAGACGAGCTTTAGCGAGGATTCAATTTGACATACTGAAAAAAATTTGTGTCTGTTTTTTTTTTTTATTTTTTTTTTTTTTATTTTTTTTTTTTTTAAATTCTCAGCTTGATTGGGTCGGCCATTTTGAAGAAAAAACATGAAATGTGCTAAATTGGTACCACTAGAAGCCGTTTTCATTCATTTATAACTTAAATGTCACCCAATTGGCGAATGTGGGAAATGGTTTGACAAAGAAGTCGACATACTATTACTTTCCGCTCGTCTAACAACGCGTATATAGCGTTTTCCTAGTTGGTAGCAAATGAAATTGAGTTATGAAGTCACATGTGTCAAGGGTTCGATTCGAATGAAGGATGTGGTATTCTCATGACGGAATAGATCTCCAGATCAAAGTTCAGGATGAAGAAGTAAATATGTTTCAGTTGCGTAAAATCATCAAGTTGAGTCGAGTTGATGTGATGACCAAAGTTTCTGCAATGATTCAGTCGGCACATGTCTTGTTAGTATAGATTCGAGAGTGTCGTGGATATGAACGTCAAGTTCCGTGAGGCGAAATTCTCACACATCTTTGTCACAATTGAAACGAACACAAATTGATACATACGGAAAATGTCAAGTTTTTGTTCTCAGCGACGGCAATTTTCTGTCCAAAGAATGCGTCTTTGTTATGAAATGACCTCGAGAATTCATTGTCACTGTGATTACGATTAGAAATGTAATTGTAGATATTAATTGTGCTTGTAGGATTCATCCTGAAACGATATGATAATTGGTATACTATATTTAATTCTTTATAATTAAGACAGCGCAGTCCTGGTGTTGAAGACCATTAGTTTTGAATAATCAAAATGGGGTGGTAAGATCGCCCTTGTGGTGCCCCGTCCGAACGATCCTATCTTTCATCCATAGCTTTAATTGGGGAACAATGATTTTGTATCAAGTTTCGATGTTATTAAAAAAAAAAATTTCATTCTACAATACTCTTTCCGGAAGGAATCACATGGACTATGTTTCCAATTTCTTGAGTAATATATGAAAATAATATATTTCACGAGAATGATGGAATTTGACAGTTGAATCACAAGTTGATTATTTTCTTCCAGGGGGATTACTGGCTGAGTAACTTCACTCCAGATAGCAAATCATTGCCAGATAGATTGCCTGGACAACACTGGAAGGCCGTTTTAGGTTACTCGAAAAAAAGAAAATTATTATTCAAAGTCGAGGTGATTTTCTTCGTCAACAGAGCGAGTGTGTTCAACTAACTCTCGTGGTTACGATCACTGTCCACTCAAACTTCTCACCAACATCCAAGTCATTTCTGAGCGGAAAAGAGCAATTGGAAGATGGTTATAGCTTTCAGAAGATACATGTCCCATGCGAGACTCGGAAACTTTGTTCGACTTGAAGACGGCTCACAAAGCAGAGAATTGACTGCCTCAGCTATTCGGGTGACTGAATAAATTATCATCTTCTTCCAATTTGATCAACTCGCTCTCTACTGGATGGAGAATTTAGTGCTTAAAATTATTATTTCTGTTATAGTTTTTAAATAAAAAAATTCAATAAAATCAAAAAAAAATTAAATAAGAAAAATAAATCTAATACGACAAGATTTAAACATGAGCTGTGTTTAAATTACACCTAGTCATTCACCCAGTCAACTCCAAGTTTTCACACTGGACTGTACCACGGGTCAACAGGAAGATTGCTAACACATATTGAAATTTCCACTGGTTGTTTGATGGACCTTATGATTCATAGTATACCGTGTTTGATATGCCTTCTCCATCCAGTCCAAATCGTTGAAATAAAAATAGCACCAAAGACCTAACTCATCTAACTTGGCAATGTCACCAAGCGTTACATGGTGAACAAGCTCAGTTGTACGTCATCTAACAAAGTTAGATACTAAGGTCTTTGGTAGCACTATATAGATGGCCGTGTATTCTTGATTAAAAGCTAACCAGGTGGCAGCACTGTCGAAGTGGGCGAAACTTCAAAATGGCCATCCGGAGGCAGTTGGATGTCATGTTGTATGCTACTTTTTTAAAAGTATCTGCCTCCACCCAGTTCACTAAAACGCCACCAGATGTCAGCCACTTTGCTCTTGAATGCGAATACCAGATTGTTTACGTTCATTCACTTTCATAGCTGTGTCTAAATTTGACTCAAATTCCCATGTTCAGATAATGGACACATTTGACGTTTTTTTCTATAGAGTGCGTGGTATGTTTCAATTCCATGTGCATTCTGATGAGGCTCACCCTATGTGACCTCGCTCAAGGCCGACGGGTAACTCTTCGGGTCGGTACGCAGGGGGTGGGGGGACGGGGAGGGAGGGAATTAAGTCTGGAATTATTCGGTATAGATAGGTCCAGCCATGGACGTGGTCCAACGACGCTGAGATATGTAGAACGTGGAGGAATAAATAGGGCGAGGATAACTCAGTGCAGCAAGGTGAAAGGGAATAGCAAACATAGTTGAGGAAAATAATGTTATTGCATTGCACCTGTGAATAACTTAGGATATAATGAACTGGTTGAAACTTATGAAACTAGGACGAGAAAAGTAAGGAGAGAAAAATGGTCCGTAAGAAGATTAGGGAGACGGTGAGATAGGGGTAGTTAGGGAACTTGCCACCACGCATTTATGTGCAATTGTAAAAAGGTCGATACACCTGCAAGTCTTAGCAAGTAAAAGCGCGAATGAGAAGTTGAGAGGAAATCCTAATTTTTGATCAATCCATTATCATTATCAATCTATTATCTATCAGAATTGAAATATCACAAGTGATAGATCAAATATGATATTATCTCTAGAAACTGTCGTAACTCTGAGCCGGATCAAAGCGGACCTTTTGTGAATTCGGCCTCAGGTTCCTTCATTTCAACTCAGCTTCTTTCAGAATATAGTCAATGACGGCTGAGCCTGAGCCGACTCAGCAAAGGAAGTGTCATTTCATCAAATTAATACGAGCTCAGGCCTATGTAATTAAACAAATTTAAAATACGTGAATTGTGTCGTAGTAAACATCTGGTTGATTGAAAGTTGAGTTGATGAATAATTTATATTTTGTTTTCATCATTCGATTTACTTGGGCCACGGAGAGAAGAAGGCAGATAAACCAACATTACTTGCACAGATATCACAGTTATATTTTGTGATTCCATGCAATTTTGAGAGTATCATGAAATTCCGGGGTGAGATTTGATTTTATGAAAATAGGAATAGATCTTCATCAAAAGTGTTATTTGATATATTCTCAATTATAGTCACTCATTATCACCATCGTTATTTTAATCCAGACAACTTTCAGGACCTGCTTGTTATGTTACTGATTTGAATTATAACTCGTTAGACGAGCTTTAGCGAGGATTCAATTTGACATACTGAAAAACATTGGAGTTCGTTTTGTGTTTATGTTTTTTTTCGGCTCTCCACAGGTCAAACGGCTATAGCTATCATCTTCAAACTTTCTTTCGTCATGGTTCCTTATCTAACTCAGATCTGTATAGTTTTGTGGTATCATCGTGTGATAACTTTTTTTCTTATGAATTTCAGAAATTTTAAAAATACTCATTCGAATAACACGTCGGGAAAAAAGAAAATATTTTCATTTAAAAAGAATGAAATTCTGCGTGAAGTTGATATACATCATGATACACATTTCTGAAAACTTTCAGCTTGATCGGGTGAGCCATTTCGAAGAAAAACCATAAAATGTGCTAAATTGGTACCACTCGAAGCAGTTTTTTTCCATTTCTAACTTGAATATCACCCAATTGGCAAATATAGGCAAAATTTTGGCAAAAAACTCGACATACTAATACTATCTACTTGTCTGACAACGCATATATGGCGTTTTCCCAGTATATTTCAATGGTATGAACATAAAGCTAATAAATGAAATGAATGAAATGAAATGTTAAATCCTTGAAGTTGTTGCTGGATAGAGTATTCGACAACTTACTCGAGATCATCTTTGTTGGCCGGCCGCCATCTTCTTCCGTGAAAACCCTTGTGAAGTTGGTAGAGAATTGTCAATATTCGAGTAAGAGGGTATTTAGCAGAAAAAAAACGTTCCGCATAATTGGACCAAGGTTTCTCCAATGTTCTACTGAATGCCAGTGAGCCAAAGCGGTGGACGTTTCTACAATATCCTGAACTGATATATTGATCTGATATGAAAATAAACAGGTTACGTCAGCCAGTGACATTATCTGTGTCGATAATGTAATCACATTTATTCGAATAGATGAGTGTAATTTCATACACATACACGATTCTTTGTGTATGAAAGAATCGCATGAGCACTGTTTTTTTCAATATCACAGTCGCACAAGCATGAAATAATACTGTACATAGTTACGACTGTTGATGAGATTTTTTTCTCTGAAAAAGATGGATATCAGTCATCCTGAATTTTTTGGGGGGAATTTTAATGCATTTTTGGATGACGTATCGACCTTGAAGTATTCTGAGAAAGTGTGTGTTTAACCACTGATAGCAACTTGTGAAAGTAACATTTCCCACAATCGAAATCAAATTATGGAAATGGAATTTTGAAAAAAAAAATTGGATCAGAAGAATGAAAATGTGAAAATGACAGAATTTGAAGTAAGAAAGTGGAAAAAATCGAACTTCTCAAAAACAGAAAATAATAAAACAATACGGGCTCCAAATAGCATGTAAGCGCCGACATAGATGTGAATATAAATTCAGCCGTATTGATTCCAACCGAAGAGACAATGCTATATTTTCCTCCTGTTATCACTCAAGCATACCGGCATATGTAGCCGAGTGATTAACACACTTGCTCCATGTGATCCGGGACGTGAAGGGGCATATCGGACCTGGTTCGATCCCAGCCACCGCCCATCTTTACAGGGGTTTTTCGTGGTTTCCCTCTGTAGCCCAGGCTAATGCCGGGATGGTTCCCACAATATAGGCCACGACCGCTTCCTTCCCACTATCCGATCCCACCTCTTACGATAAGAGTCATAGAGGCACTTGTGGAACCCATGAAGTACAGAAAAAAAGATCAAATTGAAAATTGATTGCAAATTACTATACTGGATGTGCATAATGTGTTAATGCAAATACAAGTGGGCTCAATCAAATGAAACACTCACTCGTTGAGTTTTTGTACTAATAACTATACTGTGTAATTTATCTCGATTCAACTTTCTTAGTAATTACTGATAATATTGTTGCTACGCTTGAGGAATAATTTATACGTCTCACTGAATTTTCACACCAATTTCAACAAAATTCTCAAGTTTTTTGGAATACAAAGTCGCATATACGAGAAATCCTGACTGATAATCACTGCTCGCAATTACCACGGCGTAGTAATATCAAAATACTCTATCATAATATAAAGGAGGTGTAGGCCTACCGACTCCCATACTAATAACATGGACGGTATTTGTGGTTTCTTGCAGTCAGTTCAGAGCCAAAAGTCCCGATTGCCCATCACGATTTTGTGAATTTCTCCGTGAACTAGATGTAGATAAGAGTATAGTTACGGTACGATTTAGTGATACCAACCTATTTCATCCTAATATAAAGAAGGTGATTCAACTCCTATACTGATAACATGGAAGGCATTTGTGGTTTCTCGCGGTCATTTCAGAGCCAATCGTCCCGATTTCCTGTCACGATTCAGCGGATTCCCGTGTGAACTAGATGTAAATAAGAGAGTAGCTACGGTACCAGTGGCATTGTTAACTTACAAAATCTATCATTCTCGTAATCTACTGGGCCGTGTAAAGCATTGTTGAGCATTGTTGTTCTACATAGTTCGATATAAAAGCGAAAGTTGCGCTACAGGCAATCGGGACGATGGACTCAGATTCTGACCCCGGAAATATTTCACTTTTAAGACCCGAGTTGGGTCACCTTCTTTATATTATGATGAAATAGGTTGGTATCACTACATCGTGGTTGCGGTACCGGCGGCATTGTTGAACTTACAAAATCCATAATTTTAGTTCAAAACAAATGCAACTGCTAACATAATGATTCTAGTGAGCGGTGTATAGCATTGTTGAGAATTGTTGTTTTATATAGTTCGATATAAAAGTGATAGTTACGCTACAGACAATCGGGACCCTGAACCAAGATTATTGGCACCCCCCTCCCCTGACCCCCGATTCCGCCACCCATGGATACAAATATTGTTACTGGCAGGCGTATATCCTGTTTATTTTTATATTGGTTCAATATATCAGTTTATCAGAATATTGTGGCGGCTTCCTTCGCTTTGTTTTCCTGGTTTACATTCAGCAAATGTCATTGAAGCAACCTTGGTTCAATTTTGTACAACATTTTTTTTTCTGCTTTAGTATATACCCTCTTACTTGAATATTGTCAGTTTTCTACCAACTTAACGGGGATTATGCTTGTATTCACGAGAGGAGACGGCGGTTTACCAACAAAAATAATTTAAAGCATGTTTGTAAATACTCAATCTAGCAACAATTTGAAACTTTATTCAAATTTGAAACAATTCAGAACTATTTGAAATTAGAGCTGAGAAAGTGTTATGTGAAAATGCTTTCCACTCTGTTAAAGATCTTTCAAATTCCAACCATTCTTGAACAATTTGTATTTATATTCATATTAGGTAATTCATGACGTTCATCATACTGTTTACAGTCTCCAAGGATGAAGAATATCTTCAAAATAAAAATCAAAGGATTCAACACTATTGAAAGATGCGGTTCTATTCCTAGCCTTGAATCTTTTTCTCTTTTTTTTTTTTTTCAATAACATCGAAACTTGCTACAAAATCGTTGTTCCCCAATTAAGGCTATGGATGAAAAGTAGGATCGTTCGAACGGAGCACCACAAGGGCGATCTTACCTCCCCATTTTGATTATCTGAAACCAAATCTCACCCCGGAATATCATGATGGACCCTACTCTCAAAATTGCATAGAATTACGGAATTCAACTGTGATATCTGTGCAAGTTATCTTAGTAGCCTGCCTTAATCTTTCATGGAAATAAGTATATTGCATGATGATGATGATCATAATGAATGATACACCAGTCAATTGACCACTAGTGATGGGCGTGGCTAATCGTCAAAGCCACCTGGATCTATACCTTATGTGGGAATTTAGAGATGCTCTGATAGGTAAATGTGAAATTTAAATGTGAAAAGCCCATTTGATTGGATGTTCAGTTTTGTGACGTTTATGGGCGGGTCAATCACTAGTCGTCAATTACGATTCAATCAACTATAATCAAAACATTTGTGATTACATGATCACGTTGTGATTTGAAATACTTGACGTTTTTCAAAGATATTAGATAGGGCTTTGTAAATTAATTAACTTCACTCCGTTATGAATATCGATACTATCGAAACTATCGATTAGTGGGCCTATCATTTTTGATAACTTTTATGAAATAGGGCCTATAGGTCCATATTGAATATGTGTTTCCTAAATTCAGTGATTTTTTTGTGAAACTGGTCAGTTTTGAAGTATTTTTCTTAACATCCACTATATTTCGTGAATGTAAATGAAAAATAAATATTTTCTGACCATAAATATTTCTTCATATTTTCTCTGTTTCAAATCTCAATTTCATCAGGGACTTTCTTGCTCTCGAATTCGTTGATGGAAATCTCAGAGCTAGGCATGGCAATCAAAAACAGAGGTACATTTACTAATTTATTCATTCATTTATCCATTCATGGTTTTTGGGTACATCATTCGAGTGTTCAGGAATTAAACAATTGAGGTAGTAAATTGGGTGCTACAACATGAAAAATTTGTGAAAGTCAAAACATAGTGAAATGTATAGAGTTTTAACAGTTAAACAATTGAATTTGAATAATTCAAGGAGTGATATGAAAAGAGAATTCATTCAACCAAGACATTCTTCTATACTATATAAAACGAGTTGGTCATAAGATGTTTTTTTTGAGCATATTTAAAATCATTTCGCTTTGTTTTTCAATTAAATTGGAGGTTTATTAGAAAAATCACCCGCCAACTCACATCACTTAGGCCTGGTATCAACCACGACCAGTTAGTATTTATCTGACAGTTGGTGAAAACAAATAGCATCGGTAACCATGGTGATAACAAGTTTGAACTGTCAGATAAAGGCTAACTGGACTTGGTAATACCGGGTCTTGATTGGATATTGACTTCAGTCGGCAAACCTCTTGTGGTAAATGCTCAGCTCTTCTGTTATTATGGTGGTGGCTATTTTGTCTGAAAAGATCGTAGTTAATATGTGTGAACAAGCAGGTTGCCTGGTTTTTTCGACAAAGTCGTGGAACGATCAACAAATTGAGAAACTAGGGCTGCGTTTCTTATGTGTGAAAATCTTACTCTGGATCCATATTGCCCTGATGAGAGACAGCACAACAGAAACTCTGATATTAGTGTTTGTCATGTAGGTACACAAACTTCTTCTTTAGTGTCGACAACTATAGGCATATACCATGTTGTGGACCAATGTCACTCCCATTAAGATGTAAAGATAAATATAATACGATATGCATAAAATATAATCGCTATGATCATAATTATAATATTTATAATCGTTGCATTATACAAGTTCGAATAAATATGATGAAATACTGCTTTCCATCAATAGAAAATATTACAGCGAACTGTTCGATTATTGTCAAAATGAAATAATAATATCCCTTTTTTTCTTTCCTGTCATTTCACAGCTTGAATAACAACATTTAGCAATATTTCTGTATTTTATATGTTATAAATCTGATTGTCCATTTTTAAAATCGATACGCATATCACGAATACCGGAAAATATCAATTGAATTAAATACTATATAAGCATGGAAACTGGCGATTTTAATATCCACTTTCAAGAGCTTTTCTTGAAGACAGAAAGATTCTCTCTACTATAATCTGCATGGACACAGAGTGATCTCTTGAGGTTCAGGGAAATAAAGAATACCAGGAGAACAGAAAAATGAAGATGTCATTGGTCGTCAGTCTCACCTTGCTCGTGATAGCACTGATGAGTGCGGGCTGTGATGCTAAGGTGAGTCATCTTCTATCGTATAGGCTTCTGTCACGTAACAAATGACAAACAATCGTTACCATAGCAATACAGCGAACTGGTGGACTACCAAACATTCTGATTGGTCAATTCCAACTGGTGGACATTGTTGTCTCTCTCTTTCAACAATGAGTGACGTCACTTGACAGGAACCTATAGTGATTAGAGAGCCCGCGTCTTAGCTGAGAATGTTTCTCTTCGAAATGCTCGACCCAAGTTTGATGTGCGTTGAAAAGTTTGGTTTCGGGTCGAACAGTGAAAAGGGGATGATATTGATGGAGTTCCAATCCAACCACAGCTAGTTTGAGGAGTTTTTCATTTTGAATTTGGACAAATTCTAGTTACGTATCACACATTTTGGCCGAGGAAATTGGGAAAACTGTAAAATCACAGGCAAATCAGGATTTCCAAAATTGATAAGCAAAATTGAACCTGAAATAGTGCGTTTGTGATGTATTCTCACTATTATATGGTAACCGGGATTAGGCATTGATAACCATTAAATCAGACACATTTTCATTCAATTATTGCCCAATAATAGAATTATTCTCCGATTTTCGATTCAGCACTTAATAATAGTGAATATATGAGTAAGGGATGAATCTCCAACATCATTGAATTGTGCACATATCAGACATAAATCAACGACATACCTCACTTGCATAGATTCATATGGTAATCTGTCACTGTTAATCTGCCAATGTGTTAATCTACAAGATCTGTTAATGTTGATCTTCATCTGTTGACTTCATACTGTTAATCATGATTGTATTTTAGTTCTAGTTTTAGTTCTAGTTTGATATTTAGGTTTGGCGACTTCAGTTTTAAGGACCAAATAACATTGTTATACCATACCACTTGAATATAATCGAGTATCAAAGTTTAACAACTACACATTTATATACTTCTCATTATTTTATAATCAATTCATGTCTAAATTTACTTTATGCCAATTACCCCAGCACAAGATAGGATTCACCTCCTATTCTTGATGGGGTATAAACAGCAATGTATGACATTTATGTATTTCAACTTTACTCAATGAAAAAACGTTCAATGATTGTGAGGGTATTACTTATGTATTGCATTTTACCGCAAGTCCGTAGTGTTTGTAATTCGTGATGAATATGTGGCGAAAGTGCACCCTAAGAATCTGTTCAGGAGGCGGGCTTCTCCAACATTCTTCGGAAATGTTTCGATGAATATTCCAGTATTTCACATCGTTCAGAGTGAAACATATAGTCTTCTCATTGACTCTCAGGTGATCAGCGATGCCCAACTTTGTTATGAATTTCTCACAGATTTGCAAATGAACATAACGCAAAACGTATCGGATGTATCAAATATAGTGATCAAAGTGAACACCAGGTGTTTTAAAAGATGTGATACTCAATTGTGAGTGAACACCAAGAATCACAATATGAATATATATATATATATATATATATATATATATATATATATATATATATATATATATATATATATTTATAAATGACATTATTTCAGGGTTATTTTCGTCGTGTACGAATTGAATTATGATATAGGTTAAATGAAAAACCTTGGATCATCTATAACGTTTCAGTTTTAATGTTTAAACCTTTCTCAAAAAATATATTAAATATATCATATATTATATATCATATAATTATATCATATATATTATATATTCTTTGAGAAAGGTTCAAACATTAAAACTGAAACGTTAGATAATCCAAGGTTTTTCATTTAACCTATATCATAATTCAATTCGTAAACGACGAAAATAACCCTAAAATAATGCCATTCATAAATAAATCGGGTCGTGAAAGCATGAATTTCAGAAACCTCATATATATATATATATATGAATATAGATATATATATATATATATATATATATATATATATATATATATATATATATATATATCATATATATATATATATATATATATATATATATATATATATATATATATATATATATATATATATATATATATATATAATATATATATATATATATATATATCAATCTGTCACGAAAGACTCCACATCATATAGCGTCATGTGCTTTGTGTTACAGCGAGATTACTTCATAGAGATGGAGAACATCATCGTGACGACGCCGAAAGACATGGACTACGTCAAGATCCACGCTTTCCGCATGCTGCGTTTCAACATGACGGCCACCGCTCTCAACATGTCGTACTCGATCCTCCAAGACCTTCCTGTCGATCTGCTGGTGAGTCAAGCTCTCCTCGCTTGGTGAACCGTGTCAGTGCTAGCTAGAGAGGCCACTCAATCCGATCCAACCTCAACATCTTCATCCCTTCTCACAACCTTGCCACGATGTAGTGATATCAACCTATTTCATCATAATATGAAGGAGGTGCTCCAACTCCCATACTGATAGAAGGTATTTGTGGTTTATTGCAGTCAGTTCATTGCAAATCGTCCCGATTGCCTGTCACGTGATTCAGCGGACTCCTTTGTGAACTAGATGTTAATCAGAGTGGCTACGGTACCGGTGGCATTGTTGAACTAACAAAATCTATAATTCTCGTAATCTACTGGGCCGTGCATAACATTCTTGAGCATTGTTGATTCTAGATAGTTCGATATAATAGTGAGAGTTGCGCTACAGGCAATGAGGACGATGAACTCAGAAGCGCATTCTATTGTTACTTTTTTGTGCCGGTCAAATATGAAATAACAATGGCCATCAATGCTATACACACGGCTCAGTAGAATCATTATGATAGCAATTGCATGTGTTTCTCGAGAGAATTATAGATTTTCACTGGCGCCAATAGATCTGTCATCAGCGTGGTAATCAGAAATGTACGATATAATAGCTGTTTTGTTCCTCTTGACAGATGCACGGGACTGCGTTTGAGCTGATGCCCAGCGGAAGATACAGCATGGTACCTGTGAAGTTTCCTGTCTGGACGTTATGTAAAGTTATTTACGAGGAAAAATTACTCTACCCTAAAATGAAGGCCGAAGGTCATTTGCCGGTATCATGCCCGGTGTATAAGGTAATTGGCGACTAGGGATAGACCCTCCCACAAACGTCACAGAACAGAACATCCAATCAAATGGGCTGTTTTTTATGTGGGAAAATTGACATAGCCCATCACAGTATCTCTAAATACCCACATGAAGTATAGATCAAGATGGCCTGGCGATAAGCCAAGCCTATCACTAGTGGTCAATTGAATGACAGATAACGAAGACTTGCAATCGGATTTTCCAACCGAGTCTATCTTTGTTAGCTCTTGTGTGCTATTCAAAGGTCGCTTGGAAGAACCAAAGAGCGTATATACGGAAGAGAGTCCAGCCAGTGAATTCTCTCTGTTACCAAATTGTTTTCATTCTGGTGATTCATTGTTTATTTGCTTCAAATAACCATGAACATACATGTCAGAGGAAGGTCATCAAAATGAGGTCACTGTATGGTTACTATCTATCATGATATATATGCTATCTGGGTGGAACTGATTCACACGATACTTCTGTAGGCTCACTCAACTTCTCACTTAGACATATGAATCCTGATTTAATACATGAACACATGTGACCTTCTGATTTTAATATTGATGTACTTCCCATAGTGAATTCATTTTCATACTTGTCTCATTCCGTTACTTGACTTGGTAGTTGCTAGGTATATATAAAAAATAGCATCTACCATTTATTTCAATTCATGTATATTATCTTGTTTGTTTGTTGTGTGTGATATATTATCTCTCATTTTATCATTGACTGTCCATATGATTAACTCAGAAATGTTACATTTTGAATTGTAATCCACTTGGACGAAAATGAAAATAAATGAATGAATGAATAAATGTATATCTTCCAATAGTAGGTTGAATCGATTGTGATTGAGTTGAATTGATTTTTGAGTCGCATTCAAAATTATTGTTGAGCGCTAGACAATAATATATTCAAGAGAACATGGCGGGAAAATTTGAATGATTATATTTAAAAAAATAGAAAATTGGAAAGTGAGGGAGAATGAATACATTCATGTTTGACAATCTTTATATTATGCCATTATTGATCGTGCAGTGAAAGATAATAATATGATCATTTCGTTTTTCGAGCTCTCCCTTCAACAAGACCACGTATAGATTTTCCCAGTTCGACTCGACTATGACACGGTTCGAAGTTTCATCCAGCCACTTGTTGAAATACGCTCTCTGTTCCAGGGGGAATATTGGCTCCACGACTTCATGATCGACGCCGACTCGATGCCGGAGAGGTTTCCCGGAACGCGCTGGAGGGGAGACATCAAGCTCGTGACGAAGGGGAAGACCATCTTTTCTGTCAGCGTGTTCGTGTTTCTCAATCGAGATGTCGTGTTTTAGTTTGAGTAGAAATCAACTTCATAATCATGTCAATTATCTATCCAGTCATTTGGATATATCTCAAGTTAATATGTATTTCAACCAATAGTAATATTGGCTCATGGTTATGTATATATATATTATTATATAATATGATAAATGATCCACTGTACTCGGTACTTATGAAATACATGGATATATGTGTATATATAGTACTTATACTCTTCAGTATGTGGAATTATGGTCATTTAGATACCACATAACTATTGTCATATAGCCTACATGTACACAATAAAAATGTAACACAGATAATATGTTCATGAAATTGAATGTAAAGAACCCTGGGCCCAGATTCACAAAAGGTCATAACTTTGATCCGGCTCAAAGTTACGACAATTCCTGGAGATGATATCGAATGATATATCATTCGACCGAACAACCGTTCGACCGAATTTTTTGAAAAACGCTCTCTGTCTATTTTGATGTACCATTCTGCAGTAAAAGTCGATTGTTTTTTTTCTTGTATGCCACATACACAATTATACAAAAAAAGAATTAATCTATGAAAAGTGAAGCATAATATCTCACGGTATGTGAAATGGAAATCTTCGCTACGCTCATCCAATTTTAATCATCTCATATTCATATATTTGTATTTTTTTTGTGTGGGTAATTTACAAAGTAATTGTGTAAACCACATCGGATGATAGAATAAAAATCGACAAATGTTACAAATTAACAGGAAATCAATTGTATAAAAAAATATTCGTCCAGGCTGTAAAATGAATCATTAGCTGTTTTTACACTACACCAGTAAAGCCACGGGCCAACCCGTGGTCTGACCCCGGAGTTTCAACCACGGGCTGTACCACGTGTGATACCAAAGACCATAGTATCTAACTTCGTTAGAAGACGTAAAACTGATCTTGTTTACCATGTAACGTTTGGCGACATTGCTCACTAGTGCTACCTGTCGCAGTGGAGTGAATTAGAAGAGAGATATCTGCTTTACCACCAATATGTCCGATGCGTATAACACCGAACTGACGTGATTATCGTGTTGTGAATCATTCATATAAATATTCCTAATAAGTTTCAAATAGTATGGAGATGTATGAATTAACAGATATTCAAGAATTGGTCAAGACTAGGCTGTACTTACGTTCCCGTTTCTCCCCGAATCTGAAGAATTACTTCACTTTTGCCTTGATTACATAATTAAAATACTCGGTGATATAACAGATAGCGTTGTCTCGTCCACTCATGATGGAACTATAGGCCTAGGCATATTGATGAATCATGAAATATATTAGTTCTGGAAAAAACATCAGTTGGATAATTATGTAGATCCAAGAAGGTGTGAGAAAAAACCATTCTGGAAATCATTACAACTGGCCCGCCTAAAGAATAATTCACTCCACTACGATACGTGCGCTAGCATCGCTCTGTCGCCGCTTAGAAGGCTTAGTTAGATACTAAGGTCTTTGGTGATACCACGGGCCAACAAGAAGACTGTTTACACTCATTCGTATTGCCACTGCTTGTTTGAAGAAAAATATGATTTATAGAAGACCGTGTTTGATATATATGCCTCCTTGAGTCAGTACAAATCACAACAATATAAGTAGCACTATAGAAAGCCGTGTATACCAAATTGTTTTCGTGTTATAACTGACAGCTGTGCCTAGATACAACTCGAAGATTTAAGTTGAAATGATAGACACATTTGACGTTTCCTCCCATATAGAGTGATATGTTATGATTCCATGTGTGTTGCAGATGATTGTTCAGGTAATATTAGTCTCCATTCATGGTCCATTCAATTATAATTTACCTTGAAACTTGAGTGAACCTTCAACCTTGTAGTTGAAACTTTGACGAGAGTGAGAAAGAAGTAAACTTCTGCCCGCAGGCAATTCTCGCCCGCGGGTTCAACCCTAGTCTGCACTAGGGTTAGAGCTCCTGCGGGTTGAACAAGGGTTAGTAATGTGTGAACACAGCAATATTTTTAACCACGGGCAGACCGCGGTTTGACCCACGGGCAAAAACGTAGTGTAAAAACAGCTAGACAGTAAGAAATTCTTCAAGTTGGATTTGAATCCAGATCTATTGTTGCTACCTTTCAATCATCTGGGAATATGATTATATATCCTTCTATACCGGCTTGAAGGGTTGATCTTGATGTGGTGGTCAATCTGCAATAGTCCTGAGCAACATCATTTGAGCCTCTTGTGTTGTGCTGGTGATGAGTATTCAATTTGAAAAGATCGAGATGGTCTCTCGTGAACATGCAGATGGCCTGGATGTAGATACATGCTAGAGGTAGCTAGCAATGATTTGAAAGCCGTTGAAGAGAAAAATAAAGTCAACAGTAGTCATAGTATACTATTTTTCATTTTTTCTCCTTTTTTAATTTTTGTATGATTTCGTTATCATCATTCAACTATTATTTTTTTCTACGTTTTCTTATTCAAACCTAGTCAAATTATATCTATTTCGTTATCCTCCAAGATGTTGTTATCAATATTTTTTTATATTCTAATTGATTGATTTTTATTCTGTGTTTTTGCAATCTTATAATGTGAGACAGAGTCTTGAATGAAGATACATATATATAAGATCCTTAAACTTTTGGCAGCAGGATATACTATATTGATGTTTTCATTCAAACAGAACTGAAATCGTTCTGGTATTTTGGATTGATAGATAAGATATACTGTGGCCGTCAAACGCGGAATAATAAATTCGAATAGTGAAACAAAATGAAACCTGAATAATATCACCAACAACTTCAACATCCAGCAGAGAGTGATGCTGTGGATTGGAATTGCTCGTAGGTTTAGAATTTCCTACTCTCAGCGTCGGTCGCACTTTGTGGATATGACGTATTGCATTCTAGAAATATAGCGCGTTAGACTCGAATATGAATGCATGTCTTGCTGACCCATGAGCACTTCATTTTGTGGAGATTAATTTCGAATTTTAAATATGAGTCACTGTGGAAAATCAACAATGGTGGTGGAAAAGGCACATTCGATGAATATAGCATAACTCTCTCTAAATGTTTCAAGTTAAACCACTATGTTTGGATACAAAAAAAAGATTCAAAATAGCGATTGTGCCCTCGGAAGCTTGGTCACCGCTTCAGTCACTGAGGTACAAAGGCACGTTTGATTGATAATAGTGTTTATTTCAAAAAAATGATAAGAACCTGAAAAAACGTGTAAAATGACACTACTTCTGGTTTTCAGAAGTGACTTCCGGTTTAAAACAGACAAAAGGCAAATTTCGGTATGAGTTCACAATGTCTTTGACGAAATCAGACAAATCGGATGATTCGTTTGGCCTGTAGCTGATTGCGCAGATTGACTACGGAAAGAGAAGAGAAGAAATACGAAAAATCACGTTTTCCACATTGTCATAACTTCCAAACGTTTGACCAGATATTACTCAAGTTTAATATAAGGTGTTGTGCATGGCGCCTAATTCGATTACAACAAACCATAGTAATCTGTTTGTATCAGTTTCGAAGATACAATATGCTCAGAAGCATCTGAAAGCTCCTCGTGTGAACGGTGTGGCGTGTAGCTGACTTCGCGCGGGAATACAAGATCGAGAGTGAATTCCAGTCTCAACATTGATTATAATTCAACTCTCTTCATTGGAATAAATTATGTGTAGATGCTGGTAGTTGGAGTATGATCACGTTGAATCAAAGGTTGGAGGTCAGTTCTGTTTCTTCCCAGGCCTATTTGTTGGATGGACTCTGGATGGTATACTGCCCCACTCAGAAAGAACACAGTATCTGCAAAATATCAGTTCTGAGCAAGGAGGTTAGTATCTAACCTCCTTGGTTCCGAGATATTTAATAAAAAGTATTTTGTTTTATTTCGATTGTTGACACTCTACACGACATCTGAAAATCGTCCCGTGCCGTGACGTGATGGACGTCAAAAAGTTCAAGTTGGCTCTACTTGGACGGGGAAAAATCGTTGCCTCCACCGTTGTTTTTTATTGCGCGTGATTGGTGGAAAGTTGCCGTCGTCCGATGTTTTGACGGACGTCACGTGAAATAATCGCTATGGGAACCTAGCTTTAAGGTTTGTTATCATTGTACACTCAGATAAGACACCACATCCACCACTCCATGCTGAGCATATGGAGACTTATCCAAGTAATGGTAGATACTGTGTTTAATAAGGTACTTATTCCCTCACTGGTTCTGCATGTACGGTGATTATAGGCTTATTGCTTTGACCCATGTAGAGAGAAGATGAGGTGTTCCAGCTACGTGCAATGGTGAGCTGAGACAAAATGAGCGAAGAAAATGTACCCAACTCAAAAACGCCTTAAAATCCTAATATTCATTAATTCAAAAACGTAAAAAATGGAGATACGGTGTTCTTTTTGAGTGTGGGGAGGGGGGGGGGGAGGGGGGGGAGGGACCGTATGGGCAATTTTTCTCTCTATGTTATCGCATCTTGAATGCGCAAGTGTGAATTTTTGATTTTTGCACCAGCATTTTTCTCAGTAATTCATTGTGTGCTTACTTCTTTTTTCAATTGATTAACTTTGCACATATGTCTCGTTTTATTTCGTAATTTTAGGTTGCACTTTTTCTCCCCTATTTTTTAACTCATTTTGTGTGTGTTTCAAGGAGTTATTTCATTCATGTTATCGCTACAGTCGAGCCCTTATGAGGTTATTTGGACCGAGCAATGCGAATTTTGTTGAAAAAAAAAAAAGCTATGGTTGGCATTTCGTTCTAACATCGCTCAACAGAACAGTGCTGTAAACTTGTGAAAGTTCAATCGCATTCCAATAAATCATCCGAACCTAAAACCAATGACGCGACATCTTTTTTTCGACCGATTCAATCGATTCAGAACAATAACTCCTCCATTGCGATATTCTCAACTTATAATCATTTAATTGACTCATTAGTTATCGTTCTTGATTAACTCACATCCCACTGAAATACTTCACATGCAATAATGAAATCAGTAGTAATTACTGTTCGAAATAAAAACAAATTTCACTGCAGCATTCTCTCCAGACATTAGTACCAATGTGATTGGTACAATCATCTATTCTAAACCACGTAATCGAATGATCACAGTATAAATAGGGGGGCTCTGTTTCAACGTGTCAGTCGTAGAGAAGATGTTTTTAAAGCGAAACGTGGTGTTTTTGATGCACACACTACTATTACAATCACAGATATCGATCAACCAGGGCAAGGTGAGTCGTCCATACAGACTCAGTTTCATTTCAAGAAGGCAGGTTGATTAGTTAGACAGGAGATAATCAATAAGGAAAACATTCCAAGCATGTTTGAATGTTTGGTTGACATGAATCTTGAGAGACCTTGATAAACGATTCAGCGAGATATCATCCATTCGGAGATGATTCTCGATCAGTTTTGGATATCAAAATTCTGATACAGAAATAACACAGATCAATTCGATAACTTCAAAATGATTCATAACTATATAATCGATCTTGAGTTCTACAATTTCACATCAAAACAGTTATGAAATGTGATTTTCGAACTGAATACATGTGAGGAATATGATTCTCGAGTTAAATTGTTACCAAATATATTGTCCTGAAGGCGAAAATTATCATTCCCGATCATCCTGGGTCAGGAATGTTTATTTTATACTCATTGGACGATATCACTGAAGAAGTGTCTGTAGGAGGGTCTGTATCGTCATGAACTAGGGGCTCGCGTCTCCACGGGATCTCGAGAGACGTCGTCGAAAGTAATTTATTCGCGCCCTGAAGGATCCTTTTCTCATAATGACGAGTTCCGGAACGATGGACTAGAAAAAGTTCAGACCGTCTCGGTCAAGTTGAAGCTTTGGAGACCGGAGTATATGGAGTGGTTCTGAACATTGCGTTCTTACCTCAGTCCATTCCATTCTATCGCAAAACTTTCTTTCCTCCTCATGAATCGACTTCTTTCATTTGATTCCATATAATTTATATCATATTCTACCCAGGATAGAAGTATGGAAGTGCCTGGAGCAAAAGGAGTGGACAGAAAACAATTCCAGTTGATTCAAAGCACCTATAAGGATAGTAGAAGCTGTGTGAAGACCAGTGAGGGAAGATCTGAATGGTTTGAAGTCCGAGAAGGGCTGAAACAGGGGGGCGTTATCAAACAAGAACTTTCGTGTTTGCAGACGATGTTTCAGTGTGAGGAGAAACGAATGAGGAACTACAAGAGAAAGTATCCGAATGGGAGAGAGTTACAGTCAGTCAAATAAATGTCAGATTGAGATCCATGACGGGGAATTTCGGGAGAAAGAAGAATTCAAATATCTGGGAAGTATTTTGACAGGGGATGGTGAAGTGGGGAAAGAGATAGAGAGTAGGGCACGAAACGCGGGGGGTTTCTACCAAAGCGTTGGAAAATCGTTGTGGAACGAGAAAGTACCAAAGAAATGCAAGTTATGGTTGTACAGGACATATTACTTTCCAATATTAACGTGTGCAGCAGTGACCTGGCCGATGAGAGGAAAGAGGAAGGAGAGTTGCAAGCCGCTGAAATGGAATTTCTGAGAAGTGTGACAGGTGAGACAAAGATGGATAAATGAGGAGTGATAAGATCAGGAGAGAGTTTGGAGCTGAAACCCTGAGTTTTGGATTGGCCAGGGAAAATCTCCGCTGGTTCGGACACATGATGAGAATGGAGTTGGAGAGAATACCTCGGAGAGAATTTGAAGAAGCCAAGGTGCAAGGGATGAATAAGGCAGGAAGACCGAGGACGGAATGGATACACGGAGTGGTGGAGGCCGTTGAGAGCCTCTAGAGGGGGAACAGAGGTGGAATGTTGGAAAATGATTGTAGAAGAAAAGTGGTGGGCAGATAGAGAAAGATGGAGGGAGTTGGTCAGAAGACAGGAAGAAGGAGAAGAAATAAATGAAGGAGAGGAAGTGCCAGACCTGGCAAGTTGACGTCTATCGGCGTGATGCAGTCCAGCAGGCGACCTTTCAACCATTTACCAGCTCATTCAAAAACACTTGACAGAAATGATTTTAAAAATGCATCGAAGATATATCTTTCGGAAGAATCTTACCACAGTATCAATAAATTTCTAGCCATTCGACTCGTTTTTATTGTGCCTTTTGTCATACCTATCCAGTCTAACCAGGGATATCTACGGAATATTCGAATGGTTTCCTTACTGACTTGGCTTAAACAATGTCATTTTTGTACAAACCGTTGAATGAATACAATACGATACAATATATTGCGTGAAGTTTCTTTATTCACCGGTATTCACTGATACAACATCGTGTCTTCTCAAACTTCTGTTTTCAGCGAGACTATCAGCTAGTAATCGAGAAAGTCGAGACGCCTTCTGTCGCTGAATACGGTTACACCATAACATATGATGCTCGTGTGACCAGATACAACTCATCATTCACAGTGATAAAAATCAATGCCACGAGACTGAAAGCCTATCCATTGGATGCACGGGTAAGAACTACATTGTGATCATGATTGGAATATTTGAGACATGTAGATCGGTCACCTCGGAATTCAGAAAGCTGGTTTGATTTAGCAAGGAGATCTTAAGAGCCCGCATCTTAGACAGATTTTAAGGGTGCACTTTCGCCACATATATCTCAAGAACTACAAACACTACGGACTTGTGGTAAAATGTAATGTATAAGTAATACCCTCAAAATTAGATATGTCAAATCAAAAATTGAAGATTAATTTTATTATGGAGCAATAATTGAATCAAAATATGCCTCATTTGATGGTTTTCATTGCTTGATTCCAGGTTACCGAATAATAGTAGACACAAATTACAAACGCATATCCTTAAGTTCAACCTTGCTTATCAATATATGAAATTCTTATTTGCCTCTAATTCTACAGTTTTCCCAATTTCCTTGGCCAAAATGTGTAATGTAACTAGATTTTGTCCAAATTATTGGATAAAAAACTCCCCCATCTAGCGGTGGTTACTGAAACTCTTTCAATATTATCCTCTTTTCACTTTTCGAACCCACAACTCAAATTTTGAAGGCACATCAAACTTGGGTCGAGCATTTTGAAGAGAAACATTCTCAGCTAAGATGCGGGCTCTTAATTTCGCAAGTCTGCAGTTCGTGGATAGTGAACTCAACTTGAATCAAATGCGGGTAGTTGAGAACACGTTGGGTCGGATGTTTTTATCAAACACTGACTCAACCAACTTCCCCTCATCCATCACTATTCTATTCCACCGGATCGGTGTGAGACACAAACTTAGGACCTGCCAGGTCTTATTTTCAACCACTCATGAACCTAATTTCTGAAAATATTCAATCCACATTTTGTATTTGTTACATAGATGAAGGATTGGAGAACAGTATCTCGAACATTCACGATGATTTTCATTCATATCATATTGAAGTTTGATGAATTGGCCGATAGTTTCGAATCGTGGAATGTTCGACTGAGACACAGGGCATGATTAGTTCAGGCTCACTGGTCATTTTAATCGATAGCAATACGTCATGATTGAATATGTATACAGATGTATATATCAATATAAATATATATATATATATATATATATATATATATATATATATATAAATATATATATATATATATATATATATATATATATATATATATATATATATATATATAATATATACAGATATATATTTATATATATATGCATACATATATATATATATATATATATATATGTATTTATATAAATATATATATACATATATATATATATATATATATATATATATATATATAAATATATATATATATATATATATATATATATATATATATATTTATATATATATATATATATATATATATATATATATATATATATAAATATATATATATATATATATATATATAATATATATATATGTATATATATATATATATATATATATATGTGAATATATATATAAATATATATATGAATATATATGTATATATATATATGCTATAAATTGAATATTTTTGGATGAAGTTGTGTAATGATATATATATATATATATATATATATATATATATATATATATATATATATATATATATATTTATATATATATATATATATATATATATATATATATATATATATATATATATATATATATATATATATATATATATATAAATATATATATATATTCATCCAATCAACGATTCATCCATATATTTTCGTCCATATAGCTAGGGGAATACAATGACCATTCCATAGATCAAATGTTCTATTTCAGGTCATCATGAAAGCCTTCGAAATGCTGCCCAGTGGACGCTACAGCATGGTACCCATGTCAATCACGACTGACAAGTTATGTGGATACATCAGGGCCGATCCGCTCAAGCTTCTCAAGGATCTCATTGCGAAAAGTAACTTCCCAACTTCGTGTCCACTAGCCGAGGTAGGTGGGAATCAAATTGAGTGATGATATGATTTCAGTGATGATATATACATGTATATGTATATATATATATATATATATATATATATATATATATATATATATATATATATATATATATATGAATATATGAATATATATATATATATATATATATATATATATATACATATATATATATATATATATATATATATATATATATATATAAATATATATATATATATATATATATATATATATTATATATATATATATATATATATATATATATATATATATATATATATATATAAATATATATATATATATATATATATATATATATATATATATATATATATATATATATATATATATATATATGAATGGGAATATATATATACATATATATATATATATATATATATATATATATATATATATATATATATATATATATGAATATATGGATAAATTTATATATATATATATATATATATATATATATATATATATATATATATATATATATATATATATGAGCTTGCTGTCGATGCGCCTTGAAACCGATTCATCCATTCATATATATATATATATATATATAAATATATATATATATATATATTTATATATATATATATATATATATATATATATTTATAAATATATATATACATATATACATATATATAAATATATATATATATATATATATATATATATATATATATATATATTTATATATATATATATATATATATATATATATATATATGTATATATATATATATTTTCACATATATATATATATATATATATATATATATATATATATATATACATATATAAATATATATATATATATATATATATATATATACATATATATATATATATATATATATATATATATATATATATATATATATATATATATATATATATATATATATATATATGTATATAGATATAGATATATATATATAGATATATTTGGATATATATAAATATATATATATATATATATATATATATATATATATATATATATATATATATATATATATATATATATATATCCATATATAAATATTCATATTTTATTTTGTATTCTTCAACTATGTAACAGTCTTCTCCTCCGTTCAATTCGAGAGTGGTTATATTGAGAATGGTATGATGGGCACATGTTCTTGTATTCCAAGTAGGCTCGAACCAAATTCGTGAGTCAGTAGAATAAAAGTAGATATCAAGAGAACTTGTTCCATCGTTCCATGATATAAACCCGATTTTCGTCCAATTCATTAATTCCATTTTCCATCCCACAGATAAGCCTTTTCGACTTTGTGAGATAGTGTGTTCAATAATTCTGTATGTACGTATCATTTGAATCTGATGAGAAAAAAATGTTTAATAATATGTTCTCTATTTGTCCTCAGGGCAGTTTTCTCGCCAATGATTTTTACGTGGATTCGAACCGTTTTCCAGTCGAATTGCCCGGCATTCGATGGCGTATAGATACCGACATCAGGACTCGGAAGGAGATCATGTTCAGACTAATACTCCACTGCTTTATCGACAGAAATATGATCAACCCTTGAGTGGTGTTCGAATGATTGCTCAAGCTGTCACTTTCACAGATCACATCAATTTATAATCCAAACTTTTGATGTGATTAAATATTCAGGCATCTGATGAACTGAACTTGTTGTGTGATTTATACATTTTGATATACAATCGGTTTAATATGGGCCTATTTTATTTCGATTTCTAAATCATTGCCATTCTGTTATTTCCCGTAAGACTATATCTCTATATTTGTTCATTCCATTCTGTTCATTCTCTCATTAAGATTACTATTTACGATGAAGTGTCAGTATGTGAATAGTCAATATTCTAATGAAAAGTAAATACACTCAAACAGCAGTAAAAACACTGTCAACCTGAATTCGTTCACACAAATATATACATATATATATATATATATATATATATATATATATATATAAATATATATATATATATATATATATATATATATATATATATATATATACATATTCAAATATATATATATATATATATACATATATATGTATATGTATATATATATATATATATATATATATATATACATATATATATATATATATATATATATATATATATATATATATATATGGATATATATATATATATATATATATATATATATATATATATATATATATATATATATATATACATATTCAAATATATATATATATATATATTTATATATATATATATATATATATATATATATATATATATATATATATATATATATATATATATATATGAATATATTCCAGCAGTACGTGTTATCGGGCACACCAATCCAAAAGACGTCACTCTTTATTCGATGGAATTTTCATATTTATAGACAGAAAGAGACTGTCTAGTGTTGAGGTGGTAGCTGAGAAAGCTTCATTGGTTTCAAATGCTGCTCGCATATTTTCCAACCTAAATGACAAATCATATTCCATCCTCTTCTTGGACGCCCGCCTGTCACCAATGTAGTTATATTGATAAATGGACCGTGAGGAAGTCCCATTCGAGAAATGTTACTACAGAGTTGATGAATTATATTGAATACACCACTTAGCTTCACTTTGCTCATTCTTTGTTATCTGTTTCTATGTGTTTCCAATAAGTACAGTACAAGTTATCAGCCATTTCCTGTTGTAATTACTCATTGTATCATTAAAAATGTCGTCAGATATCATGTCTGTAATTTTTATCCTTTTGATTCATATATTCATCCATCATTATTATATCCAGTACGATATAGAAACAGATTGAGTAAACCCTAGTTCATTGGAGTTAGGAACTTCAAACTTGGAAAAAACTCATATGAATCATTAATCATGAATCATGAATATGACTGGCCATCTCATATTAACTACGTTATAAAAAAAATTTTTTCAGCACCATATCTTCTTCGGAATCTACGGCATGTCTCAAACAAAACGGCGGTCATGATGGCATATTTCTCTCAAGTCTATAGCCACCTATGCTACGGTATTATATTCTGGGGCAACTCTTCTCAATCAATAAGGATATTCAGACTCCACAAGCGTGCGATAAGAGCACTGACAGTATCGCCATACACAACGCCATGTAGACCTATCCTTAAAATACTAAATCTGCTCACTGTACCAGCAGTATATATCTAACACACAATTATAATTATTTTTCATATTGGGTTTTAACGACGCACCGTAATGATTACTAAGATCTATTGGCGTCGGATGAATTAATAATGAGATGATGGGATGATGAGATGAAGGTTTTTATGGGTAGTGGATTTTTGGGTGGTTTTTATGGGTAAGGATAGTGGGAAGGAAGCGGTCGTGGCCTATATTGTGGTAACCATCCCGGCATTAGCCTAGACTACAGAGGGAAACCACGAAAAACCCCTGTAAAGATGGACGGTGGCGGGGATCGAACCAGGTCCGATATGTCCCTTCACCTTCGGGTCACACGAAGCAAGTGAGCTAACCACTCGGCTACTGTGCCGGTCCACACAATTCTATTCGCTACCAATAACTGTCATAGTCATCTTTCAACCCCCAGCTACAACACCAGAAGTGAGAATCATTTTTATCAACCCAAACATAATTTGAAGCTATATGAAAAAAGCCCAATCTACACAGGAACAGTATTATATAATAATTTGCCACCAACAATGAAATCTAAACCTGAAACCAATTGTTTCAGAAATGAACTCAAGAAATACCTTGTTAAATTATGTCCTTATACAGTGATAGAGTACCCATCAATCAATAACACACTTTAATTCGTTGCCACCGTAATTGAATGTAATTTTAGTTTGTGATTTTGAATATGTAATTTCATATATGTAATAATATATTGACTTATTTCATGGCATGTACTTTTAATACAGAGTGTGAATGATTGTTAATGCTCAAGAAATGAATAAATGAATTGAATTGAATTGAAATCGCCATATAGGGCAATATTTTCTACATCTCATACAAATACGCATCCCACTCATTTCACATTAATAGGGAGAAAATGACAGTTCTGGCACAGGTGCAAGATGGGCCGCCAAGGTGGAGAGTAATTGACCTTCAAGATCATTGACCTCGCAAGGTCAAGAGGTCGAAGTCACGAGTTCAAGGTCAAGCCGCCATCTTGGATGACAGGCGCCATCTTGGAAGCCGCCATTTTGGATGCTGTCATCTTGTATGACATCATAGCAATGACGCCATTTATTATTTTGAATTTACGCATCATTTTTAAATTTTAATTCCCGCGTCATTTTTAATGTCGAATCCTCACTCTGTATACAGGCGCGACCTGGTGGCTAATTTTCAATCTGAATCAATGAATCAATTGATTGATCAGTTTCACGATTTGGACGCGATCTGGTGGCCAATTTCCAATCTAAATAAATTATATAATCATTTGACCATTTGTCATACAAAATACAAAATAACAAAATACAAAATACAAATGAATCATGTTCAATAAAGTTCGATTACCACGATATGAATGAAACTCACTGGTTCACCCATGGTGTTGTTATACCTTGTATGAAAAGTGATATTTGAATGATATTTTTTCTAGTATATGGAAAAGTGAAATATCAGATTGAGAAATAATATATTCTCGGATGTTAATTCAATTCGATATCGAATCTCCTGATTGACTTCATACTATCCATATACTCGAACCACAACTTTTAACGAATCAAACATATCATTATATAAATCATTCATATTGGAACAAATGGATAAATGAATGAAAATAGATGAAAAATCAAATTCATGATTATTGATGAGAACTCAGATTCTCAAAGGAACGTAACTGAAGTATTGGTGAATGATTGGATACTCATCTATAAAAAAAATCGGTGTCGTTGAAATAATTCGAAATTGAATAACCCAATGAAAATTCAAACCTTGAACCTAATGTAATCAAAATATTAGCGTATGGTTCAATATTCAACATCGAATTAATAGTTATATTGAAATGAAAAACCTGCAAATCTGTATCCACAATTTAATTGTCCACGCTCACGCGAGTAACAGGTGTTGTGTAGTAGAAGAATGTATGAGAAATTTAGAAATGAATACAGATATACGATATGGGTTTTTTTTTCTCATGAAAGATATGATAATTTGATAATATATATTTTTCAATCCACATTTTTGGTGTGCATATATTTTTCCGAACAAAGTAATTCAGTTTTGATTCTATTGAAGTATGATTTCATTGATTTTTTCAGGAATCAGTGATAGATTCTCCTTATTACCGTATGAATCAATTGTGATTAGTTGTAATAATAATAATCATGATGATAATTTGTTTACATGTTTCCAATTTATTTCCTTTTCATCATTATATTCAAATAATACTTCCATACAATGATACATTTCATAACCACCTGATATGAAATTCCATCTAATTGAATCGATGTAACTTAATACTAGTTACGCAATTAAACATCTTTTTGCGAAGGATTTGATGAATATAGAACAATGATGATTCAATTGCGCCATTTTTCAACTGACAATTATACCAAACAATACATTCGTTATCGATATAGATCAATTTCCATTCTCTCGGAATATTGGACATGCAATAACAAAAGAAGTATTTAATTACTGTCATTGAAAAAATATGTTATTGAGAGATTTTCTTCGGACAATAACAACGTGATTGTGACAATCATCTGAGCCACGTGATTGAATAACAATGGTATAAATGTGGGAGATTCTCTCTCAACTTGGCAGTCGTACAGAAGATGTTTTCAAACCGTGACGTCGTGTTGTTGATGAGTACAATGTTATTACTATCACTGACAACGATTATTGAGGGAAGGGTGAGTTGTCCGATCATATTCAACTTCATTTTGGAAAAGTAGTTTATTTATGAGAACATTACAAGCATGATTGAATTCGAGTTGACATGAATCTTGAGAGTGCATGGTGGTTGATATATAGGAAAGATATCAACAGCTATTTGATGATTCTTCTTGGACAGTTTTGGATATGAGTAGTCATATCAAAAGTACTACATATCTCTCTGATGACCTCGAATAGATCAAAAATGATACGATCGACTCCAAATTGAAATATTCTTCGGAAATACAATTCTGGGATGTGATTTTCAAGTTGCTGGGTACATGTGAGATTTTTTTTCCCATATGTGAGAATTATGATATGAGCTGGAAATTTTCCACGAGGAAAGTATTTATTAGGACGGCTGTCCGCGAAACGGGATACCAAAATGGTACAGCGTGATTAATCAAATCAGTACAAGAATATGTAATGGTGATAATCTCAAGAAAATGTGAACCGCTAAAAATTACGAGACAGAATCAGGAATAACAATATTGAATTAATTCTACTGAATTATAACGAGACAATAACGGAATAATCGTTTAGAATATTGAGATAATTCATTTCCGTTCATCGTGAGAAAAAGATCGATATATAATACCACCTGTATGTTATCACCAAAGAACTTCCTCTTTGAAGGATCAGGACAACTTGTCTTTGTGTGAAGGACTGGCGTGGCCCGCGATCTCCAGAACTGTCGCCAGGATGGATTGGGCGAGAAATGTGGAGAGAGCTGACAGAATGAGAGTGAGATACATTTAACTGTGTGTAAAAAGTCGTTGGCTGGCACTCATTTCCCAGTCTTGATTGATTTATTGATTCATCAATGCATTAGTCCGAAGATTTGCACATGGTCAACACATGAGAAATATAACAACTTGGAACTATATACAAAAATGAGTGGACATAATGATTTTATTGAAAAGATATATTATATATATGTATGTCGATTTTGATGTGGTCTTGAAATGATGAATTCATTGAGACCATATAATGGGTTCCGGAGTAGGAGATATCAAAGGTTGTATTTGTGAGATGAATGTTTGGTAAGGCTGGTTATATGGGCTAGTAGTTTATTGTAAAAGGTTGTGCAAAGATGGAGATGGCAGTGTGGAAAAAGAATGAGAGTGTGTTAGAGAATGGATACAGTTACTGTGACTGGAAGACAGCTATGAATAGGAGATTTCCGGGAGAGAGTTCGGTTTGGAATGAATAAGAACTGGTAATTTGGACAATGATCCATGTGAGGGTGAGGATCATCAGGTTTTTGAAATGTGATACACATGAGAGATGATGAATAATACCGGAAATGGTACGTATTTCTTTCTTTAGCATGATGGATATCCGTTCAGCTGCTGGAGAGGAACCCCAGAAGGAGAGTCCAAGAGGAAGATATTTTGACTGAGTTTAGCTCCTTCGTTTACTTGTATTCACTTTAAACACATCGTGTCTTCTCAAACTTCTGTTTTCAGCGAGACCACCAGATAATAATCGAGAAAGTCGAGACGCCTTCTGTCGCTGAATACGGTTACACCATAACATATGATGCTCGAGTGACCAGATACAACTCATCATTCACAGTAATAAAAATCAATGCCACGAGACTGAAAGCCTATCCATTGGATGCACGGGTAAGGACAGTATTGGGATCGACTTTGAACCAAAGAAGTTTTTCATGGTACTGTCGTAATGTGTGTTCAAATCCGTCTTGAAAACTCATGGGCATACTATCTGAGATTCCCTCGGGATATGTATATTCATTCAATCATTCATTCATTCATTCAATCATTGATATAATATTTGTTGATAAGATTGGAAGATCGTATCCGACAATCAATTGATCCATTGCAATATTTCAGGTCTTCATAAACGCCTATGAACTGATGCCCAGTGGACGCTACAGCATGGTACCCGTCTCATTCACGAGTGTGAAATTATGTGACTACATCAGGATTGATCCACTCAAGATTTTCGCAGACATGAGAAAGATGAGTAACTTCCCAGCTGTGTGTCCACTGGCCGAAGTAAGTACACATCTGATTTCAGTTGAATTCACTATTCAATTCGAAGAAGTGATAATGTAATCATTGGGGATGTCCATCTTGACGATTTATGACCAAGCGAGTCCAGTTCACCATTTATTTGGGAATCATATGTTCCCCTGGATCAGAATCAAGTGATGATATGATGATATGATAGAGGTGATGGTGATGGACGGGTGAGATGAATAAGGATATCAAGGATTGGAGGTTGATTTGAGGAGCGTTGAGGGGATGAAAATGGAGCATGGCAGGAGATGCGCGTCATATCCTTAGGGCCATCTCTGTGGACAAGTGATTGGATTATTATATGCTCTGATGGATTCATCAGAAGACTCGAGAATTATATAATCTGCTCCGAAAAAAAGGTCACATGATGTGACCATATTTCTCAGGAATTCCGTAGACTTCTGCGAGTTCGTGAATTCAGATACGATATAGCTCCTTCTCCTCTTATCCACTCGTTACGCGTGGTTTTGCTCCTTTCGGCTGGACGGGAAGTTTTATCGAGAAACAGGACCTGTTTTGTTTCACATCATGGCTGTGATATCTGATCGTCGGTTTGAATGATTCGAATTATTATGGGACACTTGACAAATAGGCTGAAAGTGACAACTTGAGCACATTATATATGATT
>OZ023336.1:30993642-31046142 GCA_964007535.1 Brachyptera risi
GTTTATAGAAAAGAAACTCATACAAATAGATATCTTCACGGAAGCTCCAATCATCACCCGGCTCAGAAACAATCAGTACTGAATTCACTGGTGACAAGATCGAAGAGATTGTCGGATAAAGACCATTTGTTACCAGAGTTGACCCACCTTAAAACAATATTCAAAAATAATGGCTACTCACATCAACAAATCGAAAAATCCATGGCTTTTATACCGAGAGACAGAGCGGAAGAGAATGACGTTGATAAGTCAATCGCATTGGCTTCACTACCATACATAAGTGGCGTCACTGACAAAATCAGTAAAATGTTAAAAAAGAATAAAATCCAAACATTGTTCCCCGCTGATAACGTGCTGAGAGACCACTATGTGACGGTCAAAGATGGGATTCCCTTGGAGAACTGTGGGGTATATGAGGTTCCATGCGAATGTGGGTTATCATATATTGGGCAAACGATGAAACCAGTGTCTGCCAGGCTTAAACAGCACAAATATAATGAGAGGGTCGGCAATGTACATAATTCAGCCATAGCAAAGCATGCTATTGAAGAAAAGCATCGTATTCTTTATGAAGATGCAAAAGTTGTGGATCGTCAAGTGAAACGATGGCCAAGGGCAATAAGCGAGGCCATCGAAATAAGAAAACACCCTCACAATTTCAACGGTGAAGACAGCGGATACATCATGTCCCCCAGTTGGTCCACAGCTCTCGCATCATTAAAAAGAATGGGAAGAAGGCCACAACTCGAGTGCAGTGCCCCTCAACAAGTGAATGAAGATACCGAAACAAGAGGACCAAAAAGATATTCCTACGATCTGCGGCCAAGATGAATCGAAAAGTCTTGTATCGAGTCAGCCACTTTTTATTTTTATTTTTATCATTTTCTATTTTTATTTTTATTTGTATTTATATTTTCATTTTTATTTTTAATCTCACTATTTTCATGCTCGCTTCTATATTTTTTCACTGATATTCGAACAATTTTCGTATTTGTGTTTAATGAGCCAGGGTTCCATCAATATATTGACTCTGTTAAAAACGTAGTGGTATCCAAGTGCATATGTTAAGAAATAATCGATTACAATTTTTGTCATATTCAGTTCAATAATTCTCTTGAAAAAGGCCATAACATAATGGTTGAAACGTAGAGATATTAAAAATATTTCACAATTTCATACACGACTTTAATCTTCCTATTAAATATATATCATTATTATATATATATATATATATATATATTTATATATATATTTAAATATATATATATATATATATATATATATATATATATATATATATATATATATATGTATTCATATATATATATATATATATATATATATATATATATATATATATATATATATATATTTATATATATATTTTTATATATTTATATGTATATATATATATATATATATATATATATATATATATATATATATATTTATATATATATATATATATTCATATATATATATATATATATATATATATATATATATATATATATATATATATATATATATATATATATATATATATATATATATATATATATATATATATATATATATATATATATATATATATATATATATATATATATATATATTCATATATATATATATATATATTCATATTATTATATATTTATATATATATATATAAATATATATATATATATATATATATATATATATATATATATATATATATATATATATATATATATATATATATATATATATATATATATATATATATATATATATATATATATATATATATATATATATATATATATATATATATATATATATATATATATATATAAATATATATTTATATATATGGATGTGTATATTATCATGATGAGTATTGCTCCGAGGAATTATGAGATATTCAGACATCTTCATTCGGAAAGATAAACTTTGATCATCTTGATTTGATTTTCATCTCACTCATCCATGACTGCTCTGTCTCATCTGCAGATACAAATATTCCCTCAACCATCCTCCCAATCTTCATATCGATTGATATCGATATATTTCTATTCATCCATGGGAACTGGCATTACATATGCAATTATAATATGACAAGTCATTAATGAATGTTCGAAAAATACATACAAACATACCAAGCATTTTAGACTTACGAGAAACAATGGAGTGAATACAAAACCAGACAAACACCTGTATACAAACATATTGAATTCAAAATCTCATTGGACCATCATTGTACTATTATATATATATATATATATATATATATATATATATATATATATATATATATATATATATATATATATATATATATATATATATATATATATATATATATATATATATATATATATATATATATATATATATATATATATATATATATATATACATATATATCATTCTGTCTTTTTCAATCTATTCTCTTATCTACTCATTTTTATATTTAGTTGTCAGTTTTTTTACCTCCTATAATCGTGCCATGTACAAATCTTTGGATTCAATAAAATAAAATAAAAAAAAAATAAAAAAAAAATAAAGAATTATCATTCGATGAATGAGAAATCAATTACTTGGAAGTTGGGATAGAAATTATTGCATGGTGATTATTGTTGAGATGTGCAGCTAGATAAAAATTCGTCAATTGAGTAGAAAGGATCATTCAAAATGTACTGCTCCAATCTGGTCTCAAAAGCCTAGAAATTATCAAGTGATTTCATCCTTATCGGCAACTCATCATACAGTTTTGGATCTTTATAGAGACAATCTCACTCATACATGGATATTCTACGATTAGAACGAGTACTGATGTTATTTCTACGTCTTGTGTTATAGTTACTAGGAAAACGCGGGATGCGCGTTGTTAGACGAGCTTAGGGGTATAGAAATCTAGAATGAAAAATAATTTGTCAACCCAATCTACATCTACAGACCTTGGATCACTCCAAACGTTCAAAAACCTTACGAGAATCAGTTATGTCACGGCCTTCTTCTTCATTCATTTCAATCGTTTTGAATTAATTAGTGACACTTGTTGCTATAGATTTAATTGGTTCCCGTAATAGCCTAAATTGATGAGAAAATGCTTTATAAATGCGTTTTCTTCGTTATTTCTCATCCGATTGATGCGAAAAATCTCTCAAAATGTGCTTAATAGTTTCCTTTATATTCGGCGAAAATTTGAGAGGTCTTGAAAAATTTTGATTTTTCAAGTATTTTCCTCCTGGTTATTCTAATGGGGATTTTTGAAATTTCTAAAATTCATAAAAAAAAAGTTACCACCCGATAATGCCACAAAACTCTACAGATCTGAGAGTTAGATGAGGAACCATGACGAAAAAAAGTTTGAAGTTGATAGCTGTAGCCGTTTGACCTGTGGAGAACCGAAAAAAAACATAAAAAAAAAATAAAAACGAACACCAATTTTTTTCAGTATGTCAAATTGAATCCTCGCTGAAGCTCGTCTAATGAATGTCCGAGGTGAGCTAGCATCTTTCTCATAATTGTTTCATGTAATAATTCTTCATGATTCATTTCCTCCGTATCCACCATCTTGTGTATTGATTATTGATTTCCTAATCAATTTGTCATCAATTGATTGATGAGTGATCGAAGGTCAACTAATCTATTTGATCACGAACATGAAGTGATTGGAGGTGAGCGATGGTCAAGCTCATAAGTTTTTCAATCCATATCAATAAATGTTGAATTTCTGTTCTCAGGGTAGTTTCATCATGAAGGACTACTTCTTGGATTCGAACCTTTTTCCGCGCGAAATGCCCGGCACTCGATGGCGAGTAGATTGTGACATGAAGACTCGGAAGGAGGTCATGTTCAGAGTGATATTCCACGCCTTCATCGACCGAAATTCAGTCAACCCTTAAGTTGTGTTGAGACGATTGTTCAAGCTGTCACTTTCACATTTTTCTTTATTTATTGAATTAATTTGCATTTAATACAATTATTGGTGGCAAAGATCTAAAACCAGGTTACATTAGAAAACATTATTTAAAAAAAGAACACTACAAAACAGATATAAATTATTATCAGGTTGGAAACAATTTACAAAAAAACAATAGCAATAATTCAGACTGAACTCAAATTCTCTAACCATTTCCTAAAACCTCTGACACTTAGTTTCTTGTCCTCAAACTCTTTCCCATTCAACTCATTCCATTCACTCCCAGCTCTAGCCAGAAAAGGGAACTTTCCAACATCCGTTCTTGATGTGCCAACCATTACTTTCATTTTGTGGCTATTTCGAACACTCATATACCTTTTATCCAACCTAATCATCCTGTTCAACTCTCCCCATCCTCCTCCTCCTCCAACAAATGCTCTGAAAAAATTACATAACCAATCGTTCCTTCTCCTTGTTTCTAGTGACTGCCATCCAAGCTCTCTTATCATTTCAGATGGCCTTTCCAATGAAGTTTCACATTTCCCACTTTCATTTACCACTCTTTTCCATCTTCTTACTCTTCCTGTATATCATATCATATTATCACATTATTATCACATATCATATTGAAACAGATACTTCAAACATGTGATGTGATTATCATATGATATATCCAGACATCCGATGAAAGAAACTTTTCTTGTGATTCATACACTTCAATCCCCGATTCGTTGAAATCCTATATTAACGAAAACTCTCCCACTATATGGTACGAATGTGTTATGAAATATTATGCTTTTCTGAGTGTACGTATAGTACATATTTAAAATGCATGAGACTCGTTTCAACATTGGTCATGATAATCCGTACGAGTCACCGCAGCCATCAGGTTCCACTCGATCGTACCAACAATCGAATCTGTAGTGTCACCAATATAACATTTCGTCAGAGTCATCAATGATACTAATTTTTTGAGCATCCGGTAATTCCAATCATTTTGATCGAAGAAAACATTCTCAATCTAATCATCACACTTCTGTCTCAAGACGAAATGAACTTATTCCCATCAACTTGATTGGCGTTCATGACGTCATCTACAATCGATTGAATGAACAAATAAATTGCTTCCGACGACAGCTATGAAGATCACGGGGCCATGCAAGTACACACTCAACGAGAAGTGTTCACACAATTCAAACATGTTTCCACTGTTGATTTCATTTTGTTTGTTTCTCAATTCCTTTCAATAAATACCAGATAAAAGCTGATGAGCAATACTCTCTTAAGCTGGATTTCCATGCACGCGATTCCCATATCGCGCGATACCATGTCGCGCATCATGGCGGCGCGCTCGAATGTTGAACAAACCTCAACTTTCGTGAAGCGATTCGCGACTTGTCCCTGATTGGTCAGTGGTCTGCCGCCTCGCGACTTTGAGCCGCCATGACGCGCGACATGGTATCGCGCGTCATGGTATCGCGCGATATGAGAATCGCGTGCATGGAAATCCAGCATTACATACCTTCACGATCCTACAATCTCGCTCTCACAGCTGATGAACCGATGCTACTTTCCTGAGCGATTCTACACGTCCCAGTCCTGATCACGTCCAGGTACCGACCTTCAAAAAAGGGCTCGAGAAATCGGGAATATATGATAACCAGCTTAGGTGATCCGTTAAGAGCCCGCATCTTGGACAGATTCACAGGGTGCACTTCCGCCAGATATATCCCAAGAACTACAAACACTACGGACTTGCAGTAAAATGCAACGAATAAACAATACCCTCACAAATGCTTGATCGAAAATTGAAGAATAATTTTATTATGGAGCAATAATTGAATCAGAATGTTCCTAATTTTGATGGTTTTCATTGCTTAATTCCCGGTTACCGAATAATAGTGGACATAAATTACAAAAGCACATCCTTGAGTTCAACTTTGCTTATCAATATTTGACATTCGCATTTGTCTTTTACTCTACAGTTTTCCCAATTTCCTTGGCCAAAATGTATAATGTCACTAGATTTTGTCCAAATTATGAAATTTAGAACTCCCCCATCTAGCGGTGGTTACTGGAACTTTCTAATATTATCCTTCTTTCACTTTTTGACCCACAATCAAACTTTTGAACGCACATTGAACTTGGGTCGAGCATTTCGAAGAGAAACATGCTCAGCTAAGATGCGAGCAGTGATAACAAAATGGTAGGAGAAGTGGCCAAGACGACAAATATCAAGAGGGACAAATTCCAAATATAGACGATCGAACACATATCTACAATCTCTGTATTGGGAATAACATACTTACTAAAATATTTCAACCAATATATATATATACATATATATATATATATATATATATATATATATATATATATATATATATATATATATACTATATATATATATGGAGAGTGAGAGAATATGACATTCCTCACATCCATTCAATTTCTCGCTTCCAACCGGGAGTTGATGAACTTATCCAGTAACATGCGTCTCTCTTCACGATTGAATGTTGGTGTTAATCGATTCCATCAACCTCTTGCCATGTTAGAGGGAGCAAGGAATATGACGTACAGGAAGAGACTTGTGGATGTATTTTGAAGTGAGTTTTGTCTATTCAATTCCAAATTGATTTCATCTCATCCGATCAAAAAATTATTGTTCTCAAAATAAGATGCATGTCCAGTCATATATATATATATATATATATATATATATATATATATATATATATATATATATTTATATATATATATATATATATATATATATATATAAATATATATATATATATAAATATATATATATATATATATATATATATATATATATATATATATATATGAATATATATATATATATATATATGAATATATATATATATATATATATATATATATATATAAATATATACATATATATATATATATATATATGAATATATACATATATATATATATATATATATATATATATATATATATATATATATATATATATATCAATATATATATATATATATATATATATATATATATATATATATATAAATATATATATATATATATGGATATATATATATATATATATATATATATATATATATTCATATTTATATATATATATATATATATATATATATATATATATATATATAAATATATATATATATAAATATATATATATATATATATATATATATATATATATATATATATATATTTATCTGTATATATATATATATGTATATATATATATATATATATATATATATATATATATATATATATATATATATATATATATACATATATTTACATATGCATATAATCATATATAATGTGCTCAAGTTGTCACTTTCAGCCTATTTGTCAAGTGTCCCATAATAATTCGAATCATCCAAACCGACGATCAGATATCACAGCCATGATGTGAAACAAAAAAGGTCCTGTTTCTCGATAAAACTTCCCGTCCAGCCGAAAGGAGCAAAACCACGCGTAACGAGTGGATAAGAGGAGAAGGAGCTATATCGTATCTGAATTCACGAACTCGCAGAAGTCTACGGAATTTCTGAGAAATATGGTTACGTCATGTGACCTTTTTCTCGGAGCAGATTATATAATTCTCGAGTCTTCTGATGAATCCATCAGAGCATATAATAATCCAATCACTTGTCCACAGAGATGGCCCCAAGGATATGACGCGTATCTCCTGCCATGCTCCATTTTCATCCCCTCAACGCTCCTCAAATCAACCTTCAATCCTTGATATCCTCATTCATCTCACCCGTCCATCACCATCACCTCTATCATATCATCATATCATCACTTGATTCTGATCCAGGGGAACATATGATTCCCAAATAAATGGTGAACAGGACTCGCTTGGTCATAAATCGTCAAGATGGACATCCCCAATGAATACATTATCACTTCTTCGAAATGAATAGTGAATTCAACTGAAATCAGATGTGTACTTACTTCGGCCAGTGGACACACAGCTGGGAAGTTACTCATCTTTCTCATGTCTGCGAAAATCTTGAGTGGATCAATCCTGATGTAGTCACATAATTTCACACTCGTGAATGAGACGGGAACCATGCTGTAGAGTCCACTGGGCATCAGTTCATAGGCGTTTATGAAGACCTGAAATATTGCAATGGATCAATTGATTGTCGGATACGATCTTCCAATCATATCAACAAATATTATATCAATGATTGAATGAATGAATGAATGATTGAATGAATATACATATCCCGAGGGAATCTCAGATAGTATGCCCATGAGTTTTCAAGACGGATTTGAACGCACATTACGACAGTACCATAAAAAACTTCTTTGGTTCAAAGTCGATCCCAATACTGTCCTTACCCGTGCATCCAATGGATAGGCTTTCAGTCTCGTAGCATTGATTTTTATTACTGTGAATGATGAGTTGTATCTGGTCACTCGAGCATCATATGTTATGGTGTAACCGTATTCAGCGACAGAAGGCGTCTCGACTTTCTCGATTATTATCTGGTGGTCTCGCTGAAAACAGAAGTTTGAGAAGACACGATGTGGTATAAGTGAATACAAGTAAACGAAGGAGCTGAACAGTCAAAATATCTTCCTCTTGGACTCTCCTCTGGGGTTCCTCTCCAGCAGCTGAACGGATATCCATCATGCTGAAGAAAGAAATACGTATCATTTCCGGTATTATTCACCATCTCTCATGTGAATCACATTTTATCATAACAATCACGTACACGTTTGTGAGGCTCGTTTCTCAAGCCCAAAAACAGTTCCTATTGGATATTCCATTTGATATCATGGTTCTTTGTTGGATGAATTCGGATATGCATTCTCTTATCAGTCCCTTTCATTCCAAGAAGCAAATACTGGACAATGAGTTGTGGTATGGAGGGAAAATACGGACCTGGTGAGTGGAAGCTCTATAGGGCAGTAAAGTAGGCTGTGGCGCGGAAGGATAGGGTTCTAATGTAAGTTCTTTCTTATGGGTAATAGCACGCACATGATTTTAAAACTGTCATAACTTCTAAACTACTAACACTACGGCTAAACCAGTTAGCCTACAATGTTCAGTAAACTGTCATCTTCACGATGAGACACATACATTGTATCAAACGCCTACTCAATTTGAACAATCAGATGATAAAAAACATGTTGTAATTGCAACATCGAAAACTAACGATAGCCGTGCGCGTAGGAATGCACCCGCATGACGGTCAAAGCTTAATGTTGCAACATCTGTTTTGCGATGATGCCAAGCGATACCTTGCAAGCAGCTAGCAAGTTTCTTGAGAACACGGTCACTGCGAGAATTCCGATGCAACTATCCATCTCTTCCATTCGCTTGGCGACATCGCAATTACAGCATGTTTTTTATCATCCAATTGTTTGAATTAACCAGGCGTTTGAAACATTGTATGTGTCTCATCGTGAATATAACAGTTGACTGAACATTGTAGGCTAACTGGTTTAGTCGTAGTATTATTAGTTCATAAGTTATGACAGTTTTAAAATCATGTGCGTGCTATTACCCATAAGAATGAATCTAAATTAGAACCCTATCCTTCCGCGCCACAGCCTACTTTACTGCCCTATTCATGAAGCATGTGGAACAATCCTCGGCCTCAACGAGGTTTCTTTTATCCCATTGATGTCTTCTTCTTCAATACAATGAATTCAAAGGAAGAATGAAACTAACATACATATTATATCATTTCCTGGAAGATGTTGTTGACATGCACAACATCAAAGAATCTTTTGTGTAGTTTCCTCCAAGATATTGTTACGACAAAGTTCCACTTACACAATGGAAATTGTGAAATGTGCGAAACGAAACATATTGTGAACATGAAACATGTGAAACATTTCTTTCTGAAATGATAGATGGTCGTAATTTTGGAATTGATCACAAAGAAATAGAGTTATTATATATTCCAACGAGAATCTAAAAATTACATTCAATTTTAATTTCTTTTATTGCATGTGGTTAGGAACATTTGTATTCGTATTTATGAGAATTTCATTCAACACCAATGTACTTGTTGATTGTTATATCATGTATCATGGTCTCATTATCTACCTATCAAGAAGTAAAGGAAGTACTACGAACTTGGCTTATCGATAGGTGATTATGTTTTTCGTTTCCTTAGAAACTCAGAATTTTCTCAAATTGAGTTTATTGTGTTTATATGTTGTTCTTTTTGTAGTAATCAATGGATGTTTTTCATTTAGAAATTGAACCAAGTAGAAGAATTTTCGAATTATTTGTTAAGAATGAACCTTTTATTTCCATTTCAGTGCTATGTTACAATTTCAATTACGGGTAAAATGTTTAATATGTTCAAGTTTGTGTAATAAGTGGTAATAACACATGAAGTTACGTATCATGTTCACTCTATGTAGTATGTTAATACTTGCCTACAGACAAGTCTCATCAGAGGCTTTGTAGAATATTTATTAGCAGAGTTCCTGATTTTATAATTTGTACTAAAAATGTGGAATAAAAAAAAAAAAAAAAAAAAATGGTTCAGCATCAATTGTCAAGATGGTGATGTAGCCGTCGGAGGAGGTGACGGATGAATGCCTGGGCTGGCTACTTCACACTTGGTTATAAGCTATTCCATGCATTACCACTAGGCAAACGCGTTATGTGTTTCCACGTTGATGGATGAGCTTCTTAAATCAACTTATATCTTTGGATTGGTTACTTTATAACATCTATTATACATCTTACATCATTACTATTATACATTATACATCTTTAAAACATGTATAACGACTATGACTCAGTTATCATTACAGTGCGTCGTTAAAACCCATTGAAAAACAAAAAATGGTAATCTCCGCTTTGCTCATCTTATAATTCATCATTTTTCGAAAGCTCCCTATCTCTTGCTACAGAATCATCATTCGATCGGAAAAAATATTTTATCGTAGAAGATGAACAGTTACAAGATGCAGACGAAATTTTGTGATTGAATATTACTAGGAAAACGCGGAATGCGCGTTGTTAGACGAGCTTAGGGGTATAGAAATCTAGAATGAAAAATAATTTGTCAACCCAATCTACATCTACAGACCTTGGATCACTCCAAACGTTCAAAAACCTCACGAGAATCAGTTATGTCACGGTCTTCCTCTTCATTCATTTCAATCGTTTTGAATTAATTGGTGACACTTGTTGCTATATATTTAATTGGTTCCCGTAATAGCCTAAATTGATGGGAAAATGCTTTATAAATGCGTTTTCTTCGTTATTTCTCATCCGATTGATGCGAAAAATCTCTCAAAATGTACTTAATAGTTTCCTTTATATTCGGCAAAAATTTGAGAGGTCTTGAAAAATTTTGATTTTTCAAGTATTTTCCTCCGGGTTATTCTAATGGGGATTTTTGAAATTTCTAAAATTCATAAAAAAAAAGTTTCCACCCGATAATGCCACAAAACTATACAGATCTAAGTTAGATGAGGAACCATGACGAAAAAAGTTTGAAGTTGATAGCTGTAGCCGTTTGACCTGTGGAGAACCGACAAAAAAACATAAAAAAAACAACATAAAAACGAACACCAATTTTTTTCAGTATGTCAAATTGAATCCTCGCTAAAGCTCGTCTAATGAATGTGTCTTGAAGTGATGTGTTCACACTCCAACATCGTTGTCGTATATGTGAGTCAGATCTTGTTCAAAGATCCATCTCGCAGATGAAGTACCAGTTGATGTCGGCAGGCTGCGTCACCAGTCCTGGTGTCGACCAGCGCTCAATGACGAGATACGGATCCGTTTTGTATGTTCCCTGGGGAAATCCTGGATACCAAGTGGAATAACCGGTGCTGTTCAAGGATTCACCTGTGATGAAAATGTATCAGTCAAGAATGTACATGCTCCTCATGAATATATGAAGCTATTTCAATGTATTCCAATGTAACAATGAAATCCACCAACATGATACACGACGTCATAATGACCTACGTGTGGACAAACTTAAGTAGGTTTTCCATGGACGCGAATTTCGCGTTGCGTAGCGAAAGCGAATTCGCTTACCGAAAACGCGTCGCCATTTTAAATTCGCGTGGTGGTGCGACTTCTAGCGGTAAACTGGTGAGGTACAGTTCGGCCGAGTTCAGCACTCCATCGGTAGAATTTCAAAGCTCAATCAACCTCGTTTTTGCGGGAAAATGAGTTATTGCAATTGGCTGTCACACTTTTGAGTTCGTAGATCGAGTTTCGATAAATCGATATCTCGCCGGATGCAGTACACGATCCTGGGATATTTATTAGGAACCCTAGCCTACTTCCGGCGAAATCGCTCAGCGTATGCGAAAACATTGAATTTTGTTCAACTTTCGTCGCTCGTGTCGCAGTCGTCACCGATTGGACGAATTTTCAAAATGTCTGCCAAAAGTTCGCAACGCGAATTCGCTTTCGCTAAGCGACGCGAAATTCGCGTCCATGGAAATCCACCTATAGACTTATGCTGTATAAGAAAGGACCGCAATATTTAATGTCACTTCTACATAACAACCTACCAATGGACATTAAATCGATTACCAGCATACATACGTTTGAATCCAGAGTTAAAAAACTGGTATGTGAAAATGCTTTTTACTCTGTTGTCGATTGTTTAGCTTCCAGGACCCTCACCTAATAAATGTCGTGCTAGTGCTAGCTAGCTCCACGAGGCTAGGACTTGGATTGGTTGATGTTTACTAGGAGAGCTACCTGCCATGGCAACATGTCTGGTCTCTGTGTATTTCCATTGATGTTAGCACAAAATAATAGTCCTGCTCATGAGGTGGGCTTCGAAATGTGATGACTTATTCAGTCTGGGAGACCGTGAATTTGTTTTCATCATATTTTGTCATTGTTGGTAGTTTTTTTAGTGAATATCAACCAATCAAAGTCCTAGCCTCTTGGAGCTAGCTAGCACCAGCACGACATTTATTAGGTAAGGGTCCAGCTATTTTTGAACGATGCGTATTATAATTATATCATGTGATTCATGACGTATACCATACTGTACGTACAGTCTTCGATAATGAAGAAAAAAACGTAATCCTGACCATAGAGAGAGTTCCAACTCACCAAACACCGTGAGAAAGTCTTCATCCGTCGGTCCCTCGACTCTGTTCACGCCCACCCACGCTGTCACGTGATTATATTCAGCGAATAGAGCTTCGAGTTCTGCCACAGAGTTGATGATATGCAGATAAGCACCCTCTGACTCGCACACGTTATTAGCCTCTGTCCACAGACTGGCTACTGTGTACATCTTGTAGTAGCCGAAACCGGGCAGGAGGTCGTATGCCTTTCTGCAAACAAATGATCAATTGACGACTCGAAATAGGCGTGGCTTTACCAGTCGGCCTTCTAGTTCCATATCATTTGAGGTCATTCAGAGACAAATCGATTGGATGTTTGGATTTCACCTCAGTTCCAACAGCCCTGTTGATTGGATGTTTTGATTTGTGACGTCAATGGGGTGGAGAATGCGAGTTGTCAATTGGAGGTTGTATTCGTGATTAAAAGCCAACCAGGCGGCAGCACTGTCGAATTGGGCGAATGGCCGTCCGGATGCGGTTAGGCCTAGATGTCATGTTGTTGTATGCAACACATATTATATTTGTAATCAATATAGTAATTTTGATGATTGATAATTTTTGTAATTTTAATTCTGTATTCAATATTGTAATTACACATGAATAAATTTGTATCCAATTTGAAAGTACCTGCCTCCGCCCAGTTCACTAAAACGCCACCAGATGTCAGCCATGCACTTTGCTTTCAATCACGAATACACAATTGGCCACTAGTGATAGACGTGGCTTATCGGCAGGCCACCTTGATATATATATATACTTCATGTGGACATTTAGAGATACTCTGATAAGCTATGTCAATTTTCCCACATAACAAACAGCCCATTCGATTGGATGTTTTGTTTTGTGACGTTTGTGGGCGGGTCAATCACTAGTCGACAATTAGTGACTTGTTCGTGGAATATTCGGTCGATGTCAGGAAACAGAAACTAGTTATACGTTCAGCTTTCAACAATTGAAGATTTCAAAAAATGTAGCTGTGAGTAACAATTTTACTTTCTGTTCTGAGAAATGTAGCCTATATAACCAATTTATAACAATGAAAAAAAATATATTATATTAAATATATTATATTATATATGTATTATATATTATATATTGGAATATATTACGGGAAAAGAATGGAGTATCTGCTATGATATTATGGTTGAGTGAACTGCTCGTGTAGATTCGCATGAGCACATCTTGAGCAGGCATCAAGGAGCGGATTGTACATTGATCTTATGCGAATCGGCCATGTTGAAATATAAGCCAATCAGGATAGACTGTGGAGAAGCAGACGAGAATTGAGCTGAGTTCTACTTTTGTGGATTCTTACGAATTGTTGAGATTTGAACATTATTCAATCCCAAGTTTTATCTTATTATGTCATGACTTGTGATGTCCCTTTCACTCAGAATTATGACAGCGACTCGATACGCATTTCATGTAAATAATCTATGGTTATTAAATTAAATCATTATTAATATCACTATCCTTTCCTTAGAAACTTAGAATTTTCTCGAATTGAGTTTATTGTGTTCATATATTTTTTTTTCAGTAATCAATGTATGTTTTTTATTCAGAAATTGAACAAAGTAGAAGAATTTTCGAATTATTTGTTAAGAATGAACCTTTTATTTTCATTTTAGTGTTATGTTACAATTTCAATTACGGGTAAAATGTTTAATATGTTCAAGTTTGTGTAATAAGTGGTACAATAGCACGTGAAGTTACATCATGTTCACTCTATGTAGTATGTTAATACTTGTCTATAGACAAGTCTCATCAGAGGCTTTGTAGGATATTTAGTAGCAGAGTTCCTGATTTTATAATTTGTACTCAAAATATGTGAATAAAAAAAATATAGGCCTATATATATATTATCCCCTGCTTCTGTAATTTAGTAATCGTCCGATTCTGCTACACTGTTTTATGATTGAAAATGAATAATACATAGCAATCGCATGACACAAAGCTTGCCCGATGTCTTTCGAGTTCATTTTTTTTTAACTTTTGTGAATACGAGTAAAGACAATGAAAACTTACAATTCTGCCTTCTCGTTTCTTGCTGACACAGATGTGCTGATGGCTGCCATCGCTGACAATAGGAATAGTGGTAAAAACATTCTCGGAAACCTTTAATAGGATGGAAATAACATGTCAATAATATTCTGTATGCTGTTATCATATTTCCACGGTGTGTAGATGGACTCCATGTTACCAGCTGCTGTATACCTGTTCAAGTTATGCAACAAGTATTATTTTCACTCATGAAATATGGTTATGCGATATAATGGTGGGGAAAGTCATTGGGAAGTTATTGGTTTATTTCCTGAAGTTCGAGAAGCTATACCATCAATCTTCAATGACTTTCTAATGGAAAAAAATGTCATTTCATCTTCATTTTTTGACAACGTAAGCATATCACTATTCTGAGATACTCATTATGTAATGTTCAAAATCATCTTCATGATGATCATATTTGATTTGAATGAATGAATATTGGGGTTGTAAGACGCATCGACAGCGAGGTCATTCAGCGCCAGTCAAAATAGGTTTATAAACAAGAAGGTGAGTAGTGTTATATAGAGATGCAAGTGAAATTTAGATGTGGATACCTCAATATGTGAAACTAGGACTAAACTATCCACTAAGACGTTATACACTAATTTGTTAAAACCGAACATGTGTGTGCTGTAAAGGGTCACACCCATGGGACTGGAATGAGAACGTTTTACTACTTGTTCTCAGTTCAAACTCCCCCTCAAATAGGAGTGGAGAAACGACAAACCATAATGAATATATGTTGGAATATGGTTAGGTTTAAAATATTCCTGATGTCTATTCCAAGAGATCGGCATCAAAAATAAGTATCAAATGTCATTTTTTTTTTTACCATCATATTTTTCTTTCAATTCATCAACATCATACCATTTCTTTGTATTTTTGATTGTTGAATTCGTTGAATTATATCAATTTCATCTGTTATATTTTTGAGTAATCTTTTCCACTATTGTAGGACCCAACATTCTATTGAGTAGCTCGAAGGATCCCAGTTTCAACTCATGAATGCATATTCGGCTACAAAATGAACGGATTTATCTCAATTTTTGGGGTGTAAAGAAAAGTGTTCTCATTTTTGTAGAATGTCAATAGGTATAATTATTTAAAACATTTTCGCTAAGATCACCTCAGGTCAAAATTAACTCTCATGCTCTTGTCCAATGCCAATGCCAATGCCAATGCCAATGCCAATGCCAATGCCAATCTTTGCGCATGTCCAAGAGGACATGCTCATTGGAAGAATGTGAATCGAATCTCAATGTAATATTCTCCCATACATCATGACACATAGATATATTGTGAATCTATACTCACATGATCTCTCCTTGTCGACTGGAGACGTTCAACTGTTCCAACTATTCTTGAGAGTGATATCAAGATATGATATCAGTTTGTCATATCATTATAAGATTACGATAACGAGATTTGGAGATATCACTTCTGAACAAGATTCAGTGATGAAAATTGAAAGTGATAAATATAAAAATGATGGAAAGAGAGATTAGAAAAGGATTAAAAGAGAGAGCTAGATAGAGAAAGAGAGAGATTTTTTCCTGTTATTTGATACTGACTGGTAACAGTGGTAATGGACGATTGAACTATGTAGGTGGAATCGAATTGATCTTACCTCTCATTATTGATCTTAATTTCCGTCAGGTTATCTTTTACCATCCTGAGCTCCTAATCTACTAACATCAACCTATCCAGACATGGCTATTGATAGTATACAATTATGAGAGAACTAGTATAGGAGAAATCGATGAGATCATCAAAAGTTATCGATCTCAAAATTTCATTCGTGTGAACGAGAATTGTGATTACTGAGCTGAAACGATTTTTCGAACCCTTAATTGTTACATGTTGGATCAGAAATGGAATTTCTTCGGATCCGTGCATTTTTGCTTCAAATCAAGTTCGGTATTATTCAATTAAGTAATTGCTAATTGAAGTTATTCACTAATTGAGTTCGGTATCACATTCATTAGGGATGATTGTTTTGAAGTCAAGTTATCATTTTGAGTGTATCTTGTCAGTCTGACAGATGGCTATATATATATATATATATATATATATATATATATATATATATATATATATATATATATATATATATATATATATATATATATATATATGTTTATATATATATATATATATATATATATATATATATATATATATATATATATATATATATATATATATATATATATATATATATATATATATCGTGGGCGTTGACATTGATATCGACGTGTCATATCGACGTGTCATATCGACGTGTTGATATCGAGATATGTCGATATGTTTGTGGAAGTGATTTTCATTTCCCACAAACATATCGACGTATTTCGGCCGCACATGAGCTAATTTTTTCAAATAAAAAAGTGAATTGCTCATATTTGTATTCCCAATGCATACCTTTGGTATACATCAATCTTGATTCTCCGACAACGATTCTAATTTATTTCCATAATGGTCATTCAATTGCTATTATTCCTTCCGACTCAGGTAATAGACCGTTTCGACCACGGTCCCGTCGAGAGCTTCGATCTTCTCACCCCAACGGAGAGTAGTGGTGGTAACGATGAGGGGAAAATAGCTCTGACGTCAGCCTCAACTCTCCCTGACAAGGACTTTAGTCTGTTTGCATCTCCAGCTGTCCTGTCGTATTTCCCTTACGGTCAGACACGCTAGGATGACATCACCTCCTCTCAATGCTGCCTGTGTTACGTTTCACAACTAACGTGGTCTAAATATTGAGAGGTCTATGGAAATGAACCATATTTTACTCATCCACAGAACTGGGTATGTATTCATGATGGAAAATTAGTGATGATTATTTTCCGTGTGCATGCATTAGTATATTTTCCCTATACTCACGTATTGGACTCAATTCATCATTCCAGTGTAACAATTTCAACGTCTAAAATAGATATCATATATATATATATATTCATCGATTGAAATCGAAGGGTGAATATTAAATTATATTTGTAGCAACTTGACTCAGGCCCGGTAATACCAAGTCCAGTTAGCCTTTATCTGACAGTTCAAACTTGTTATCACCATGGTTACCTATGCTATTTGTTTTCACCAACTCTCCGATAAATACTGACTGGCCTTGGTAATACCGGGCCTCAATCATGTTGGCTCTGGATATGAGTTATATATATTCGAATGTTCTTCATTTTTGTTCAGATATGAGAAGCTTTTAAGTACTCAACAACGTTCTCATAGTAGATATTATCTTCAACACTGACCAATTAGTGTTCAAGTATCCACTCCACTGAAATAGCATCTGTGTGTTATTTGCTTTGGGCGTTGACAATGATGCTCGTTGCATGACTGTGATTGGTTGCAATTTGGAGATGATTTATATCATAGAGAACATTTTTTATTAACATTCAACACCATCGTAGTGTTGTGAACGGTTCATAGTTTCTTCAAGACGATTTTAAATATCCATCAATTTCAATTTCAACACGATAATATATGGAATAATTGAAGAACACCTTTTCATCATATTATATTTCCTGAATTGATTTTGAAATTCAATATAATCATCGTCATATATTCTATTTTTAGAGTGTGGAATTTGGACTTGTTATAAAACCTCATCTGAATATAGTTTTCTGAATCTGGAACAAATGTATTTATGCTGAGAATCGTATTCGATATTGAAATTGTATGATAATTATATCGATATTTCTTAAGAACGGATGATTTTCATTTAAATTATCAACATGTCGGGCATCATAAATGAGGAAAGACGTGACGTAAAGCAGTCAATATTCCATCCGGACGATGTGATGAGTTGTCTCGCACCACTATACTACGTGTTCAAAGCATTCGGACTCGTGTGTTTCACGAATGTGACCGAAAACAACCGATTGAAACTTCGTGTTTCTCGTCTCGGTGCGTTCTACAATATCTGCATACTGATCCTGGTGTTAACGTTGAGCTATTTCACGATCACGGTAGTTCCGGATGCTCTATCCGATATGGGTGTAACCATCACAAAAATCAAATATATCAGCAGTGTTTCCAACTTCATAGCAACCGTTCTTCTCACCACTTTCTATTTAATTGCCGCACAATTTCAAAACGATATAATTAATAATTTCAATCAATTTGTTAAACTTGACATGCAAATGAATGATTTGCGCATCATCATTCCTCATAAGAAGAATCAACGCAATGTTCTCGTCATATTCACTATTGGAATTTTATGTTTTATTATATTGGTAGGATTGGATATATTTTTGTTGACCGCAGTTCATATACGTTTCAATATATTACCACTTATGTTGGCGTTAGGGTCAGATTCACCGAAAATCATAATCTACATCGCTGAATGTCGCTTCATCATCTGGGTTGTGTTCTTAAGACAAAGGTTTCGTTTGATAAACGAACGGCTTGGTGAATCTGGCCATAATGACGTAGCTTTCGTTCGGAATATACCTTCTTTATATTCCAAAATATGTGTCGTCACGCGTAAATTGAATCACACGTTCGCGTTTCAATTATTGTTCAGTATGTCTACGTACTTTGTGAATATTTTATTCACGATATTCATTGGAATAACAGCTGCTATAGCCGACGGTGAGGATAATGTGTACGAGGACCGAGAACTGGCGAACGTACTCTACTGGCTGCTTTGGTTTGTGACGAAAATACTGATCATCTGTTACTGCTGCGGAAATATAAGCAAAGAGGTAATGAATCTTACGTTTCATCCACAGTTACGGTAATGATAATCTGGAATTGACAATATGATTTTCTGCACTAGTTTTTTTTTTTTTCATTGGTCTCATATACTCATACAGAAATAAAAACACAATTGAACAAAAAAACATCCACAAAGCCCTTCAAAAAAGGCTTAACTGTGAGTTTAGATAGTGAATTATAAGTACAATTCAAATTCGGACGTATTTCTCGAACATTAAAAATAATAAAGTAGTTGATGTGAAAAGAAAAAAAGAAGAACATTGAGTGATTTGTAACATTCTACTTACGAAGTGTAAGATTTCTTTGATTACTATTGATTTTGAGCAATCAAGTTACATCAAGTAACGAAAATAATTGACATTTGTGAAAGATTGTAAAAAAAAATAATTACATTAATTTACTGAATATATTGTACATTCACTGTAAATTTGTCTGTTTCGACTTCATCCAGAAAAATAATCGATTTTAGAATGACTCGTACGTCGAAAATCAATTTTCAATTATGAGAAATTGATATTTTCTCAAATTCATTCGAGATGAAAAATTAGCAGATGTTGAACTGGAATTTAAGATAGACGAAATAGCTGTGAAGACAATGTTTACTCACATATTACGCAATCGTGCTGAGATACTGGATTGGCTCAGTTGAGAAGATTGACCAAGTGATCCATGAATCATACCATGAGTAATTATCGAAACAATTATCTGCTGACCCCATTTCTAATGTGGATTTTATCACAAAATATCTTCCTTCATTATGTGAAACATAGAACAGAATGTTTCTAGATCACTTCGATATGAATAAAAAGTATTCACTTGAACCACAATTTCATCACATTCTCATTGGAAGTTCGAGATTCATGTTGAGAATCACCAGTCTGAGAATGATTTTTTTTTTGTATTTATTTATTTATTTGTCAATTCAAGATTATACAGAAAAGTTCACAATGGTTATCGAATGGTATCATTTCAATGGTTATTGAAATGGTTATCAATGCAAATGGAAAATCATCTAAACTTTTTTCCAGGTTGGATGACCGTTCAATCTGATATAATGAATCTGATATAATCACCTATGATTCGAAAATGTACTTCTTTCAGTCACACATATTTTTTTAAACAACTCCTACGATAGTAGAATAATCTCTCTGTTCATCATCGGGGATATATCAGTTGAGAGGAGGACAATAATAATGGCGGAAACCGCAGATATATTTGAGAGGTTCATCTAAAAGATGTGAATTAATTCTTGTGAATCATTTTCCAGCAACAGATTGTGTTGTATTCGTGCTCGAGGACATGGTATACCAATCATTATAACGAATCATATATCCATTGGTGTGACATGTTGACACACCAAGCTGGGCGTTGTCCCGTAGACACTTGCAGACCTGTTGATCATAAATCCTCTCATGGCTTTCAAAATAATGATACTTCTTTTATTGACAGGAAAGATGAGCATTTGATAGAGATATCGGGACGAGGAAGGTTGATACGCGATTGAGGATGAGAAATAAGTGGATTCAGTAAGCTTATAGAAGCCACCAAATCGTTCAGAAGTTTATAATTCCTAATTTGGCGTTTAGAGATCTCGATTATATAACATCAAACTTGAATATTTTGATAGTCACAGTATGATAATTCCATATATCAAATTTTGAATAATTCAGGTAGATTCGGAAAACCCATCATTTCCAAAATTGAAAAGAATATTGGTTCAATTTGAATTACTTCATATGTATGATAGAAAACGAATAGAAGACAGAAGAAACAAAATGAAGTCCATTTTCAATCCAGATGACATCGTAACTTGTATCGCGCCGTTGTACTTTGTGCTGAAATTGTTCGGACTCGTGTGTATCTCGACCGTTACCGAAAACTCCCGAATCAAGCTTCGTGTTTCTTTTCTCGGTGCCGTTTACAATGTGTGCGTTCTCGCCTCGGTAGTGACATTGAGCGTTCTCTCATGGATTACATCTATTGAAATACTTGAAAAAACAGACATTCATCTCACCAAACTCACATTTTTTGCTGGTTTTTCCAATTTCTTCGCACCAATCTGTCTTCTGAGTGTTTACTTCATGGGTACACAATTTCAAAAACATATCATTGAATATGTTGAAAATTTCAGTGACATTGATTCGAGGATGAAATTGTCAAATATCGTAATTCCTCATAAATCAAATCAACAATATCTAATCACATACTTCTCAACTGGCCTCCTAATTTACTCGATATTAGTTTCGTTCGACTATTTCTTGTTCGTTAGAACTGATTCCTATTTTTATGCTGTACCTGGAGTGGTATGGTTCGGATCGAATATTCCCAAATTCCTGAATTTCGTCATGGAAAGTCGATTTATTTTCTGGGTCGTGGTTTTGCGTCAGCGGTTCCGTCTCCTGAACAGTCATCTACTGGATTCAGGTCACAAAGACTTGCAACTTGTACGAAACATAATGGCGTTAAATTCTTCACTATGTGACGTCACAACTCGATTGAATATTTTATTCTCTTTTCAATTGTTGATCAGCATTACGACGTATTTCGTGAATATTCTTATAACAATCTACACTATTGTGACTGGACTGACGTCTAGCGATGATAGGCTGAATAATAGATCGAATTTGATCTACGCCTCCTATTGGCTGTTCTGGTTCATGACGAAAGTTATTGTCACCGGATTCTACTGTGGGTCCACATGCTATGAGGTATTTATGATTATCTACACAAAACTTCAGAAAGAACTGATATTTTTCATTCAAGAAGTGAATGAAATCCTGTATTTCCACAATTATTGTACGAAGGATTTATCTCATTCATGTATGATATTTAATGAATTCGTTATATCATTCCTGCTTTTGTGGCTTGTATACTGCATGTTGTCTATCAGTGATGATTGTTCAATATATTCATCGAAAACTCGTGCATAAGAATCCCTTGTATTCAAAATTAGAACGAGAATATAGTTGATGGTTGAAATAATGAAATCATCAGAATATATCTGAGATGATTCGTATTAATTCAGTATTTTGTCAATCACAACATATGAAAATAATAGAGAGCATTTCTTTCAAACTGATGCAGGCTATTTATGGAGAGCATAATTATATAACAATGTGTAAGCTGGTCGCTTATCTGCGCCATGAATGAATGTAGGCCTCACTATCATCCTCATAGTTCTCGAAGTGAATTCATAGCAATGCGTTGACAATATTTGACGGAAGAAAATGACAAAATGACAAAAATTGGATTCGATGATAGATTATCTGAGAACGGATTGATAATCATGGTATTGGTACTGAAGGGTATTTCAGGTTGGAATATATTTTTGATATGAAATACTCGATGATTTCTAATCACAGTAAAAATAATATGTTCAGTTCTGATCGCTTCGAGTAAGATTGTTCGATGACTCAAGCCTGATTCGTATCCTAACACGGCAAGACGGATTTTTCCGTCCCAATGAGTCGCAAGAACCAATCAGAACTTTCATAGAAAGAACCGTGACTGTTATCCAATCTCGTCATTATTAGGGAATATCGGAATATTAAGTTGGCCCCGTGAAGTTGGCTTCGAACATTTTCCGAATTCAATTTACAAACATGTCAATCGTTGACGCTTCGTTAGTGCGGGTTAGTGCCGCGAATAGAATCGTCAATGCTATTTTTTTAAATTATATTTTCAAAATTTGCTATTTTAGTGCTGGCACTACTCTACCGAGTCCATGTCAAGGGCCAACTTCATGTTGTCCCCGCACATGATTGGGTAATGACTTTTCTCACCTAATATGTGTGGAGCCAACTCCACGGAAGTGGATACATGAATGCACCGTGCAATTTTGGACCGTTTCTCATTTGTTCACTTGTGAAAATCATAGGGCAGAAGTTTGATAGTGATTTTCGAAAACATGTTCTGTGGGTAGATATTTACAAAGTATTTAATTTTTTTCTTCCCACAGTCAAGTCTCCCTTGGAGACTTTGTGGATAGTATTTGACTGTTCAGTGTTTTTATTTGTATGCACAAAACTGATGATGATAATAAAAAAAAAATTAAAAAAAAATGTGAAAATTGAAATGATAATTCAGAACGTATCTACAAATTATTGACACGTCTCCATCGATGTTCACAATTCATGGTAATGGTATAAAGGGGTCCACACAATCATGATTATATCATCTTTCAGGTTCTAATGTTTGAGAAATACGTCCGAATTTGAATTGTACTTATTTGTACTCAATTCACTATTTTAACCCACAGTTATTATTATTTTTTTTTGAAGGGCTTTGTGGATGTTTTTTGTTGTGATTGTGTTTTTCAATCTGTATTAGCGTATGTGACCAATAAAATCAGTAGAATACACGCGTTTGTGTTTTCTCTAGAAGTGATGTGGATATAGCAAGTTATAGTCTGGAAAGATCCAGACTGACTGTTTTTATGAAATTAATGAATATTTGATGGATGGAACCATTGGTTAATATATGTGACTCTCCTTCTAAAATCATTCTCTTATATCAATTTATTCATGTTGTGTGTTATGCGTTTTAATGTCTGTCCATTGTATTCTTTCATTCTTTTCGACAGTTGAATTTTGTTATTTTATGTTATTTTATGATATTTTGGTTATACTGATCATATACCGATAATATGACGTACCAATATCATGTAATTAGGATCAAGCATGGAATAAAAGAATCATCATTATTATTATTATTATTATTATTATTATTATCTCTTCACTTGAAAAGACATATTGAGTGTTATTGATAGGGCGTTGATGACCATTGGACGCGTCTGTTTGATAGGTATATACAATATAGATCGATACATTCAACAGGTGAATGTGATAAAGTATAGTTGCCATTGGAGACCGTCATTTCAACAAGAAGGGTTGACACGTACTGAGCTCGTGTCAAGAGTGACATATCACCATTCATATATTTTCTGAGTCTCAACGATCATATGAATCAAGTATTTATTACATTTATATTGAATTTGAACTCAAATGGTAGCAAACTTGGCTGGAGTGTATTTTGTGAAATAAGAGTCGACATTAAAATTTCTGTTTTCAAATACGCCCGGGAGAATTAAATTAGACCTACGTGAAAAATAGTGAAATATCAAATCGAACCAAATTTGAAAAAAATAACATTCGGATGTCATGGAATGATTATAAAAATACATACTCTAAAGATAGATTCGAAATTGGTAATTCAAAAGTTTCAGTTCGTAACCAATCTGGAATAATGCGTGCGCTCAGAGAGAAGCAAATTAAAAAACGATCAATATTCGATCCAGACGATATAATCAGTTGTGCTGCTCCTTTATACTTTGTGTATAAACTATTCGGACTCGTGTGTTTCACGACCGTTACCGAAGACACCCGAATCAAGCTCCGCGTGTCTTATTACGGTGCTGTCTACAATATCTGTGTGCTATTCACAGTTCTGGCATTGGGTGTTTTCACGTGGCTTGGCATTCTCGAATTGCTATCAGAACGAAAGGCACGTCACTCAAACGTCAACCACTTCGCAGGGCTGTTCAACCTGTTGATGCCTCACGCTCTCACAGCCTGCTTCCTCATTGGATCACAATTCCAAAATCAGATCATCACATTCATAAGACATGTCGTCAGTATCGATCATGAAATGGAAAGACTTGATTTCAAAATTCCTCATAAATCGAATCAAATTAGTTTAATCGGGAATTTTGTGGCCGGGATATTTATTTACATCATGTTGAATATAACAGACTATTTCCTACTCTTCAGAGATGGTCAAACTAGATACAATGTGCCTGAATATTTTTTTTTCGGATACAATGTTCCCAAATTTATCAATTACATTTCAGAATGTCGTTTCATTTTCTGGGTTATATGTTTGAGACAACGGTTCCGGATTCTGAACAAGCTACTTGTTTCATCAGAAGAAACTTATTTGGCTTCAGTGAAAAACATTCCGTATTCATATTCAGCTTTATGTGACACCATAATCAGATTGAATTACCTGTTCGGATTTCAATTGTTGATCATTTTTATGACGTATTTTGTCAATATTTTGATTACTGTCTACACTGGTGTTACCTTTATAATGTCGACTAATCCAATGTTCAACAACAATACTGCCGGACTCACGTTTATAATCTACTGGACGTTATGGTACGTCACGAGAATCCTGATCATCTCGTTTTACTGTGGTTCTACGAGTGATGAGGTAATTATAAAATGGTATCTTATTTGATATTACGATACGTGAACTGAATCTTGCGATTACCTTGTATATAATTGTGTGAGTATTCAAGATTCTGCTTCAATATCATTCCTGATCATGATATGAAGTGCATGCGATGAAATCTTTCATATGCCCATCACCAGGAAAAGAGCCTCAAATTACTATAGGAATTTATAATATTGAATATAATATATATAATATATATATAGGAATAGGAAATTATAGGAATTTATTTATTTTTATTAGGAATTTCAGATATTGCTCATTGACTTTCTTCTTTTAGAAATTTGTGGAAAGTCTCATGGAAATGTCTACACCAACGACCATTGTATTTTTCTTCATCTTTGAAAGAGGGTCTGATAGAAGCAAGATGAAAAAAAATTGAAAAATCATTTCATAATTTCATACACATGCATCTCAATATTTCCATCAAAGTACATAATATTTGTTTCCCACGTTCTTATGATGCATTCTGGTGAGATTTGATGAAAAATAATGGTCACCAAGCCTGTGAATGACAATTCAAAATTTTGTCTTTAACATGACTCAATTATGTCGGTAATCATTTGAAAACGAAAGAAATTGATATTTCAGCTACGAATCGATCATTCGATAGGCCTTTAAATACGTCACTGTCGAAAGAATTACTATCTACACTGAAATCCTCTGCTGTAAGCATCCTTGTTGATCTACAGTATCTGCAACATTGACTAATTATTGTGAACGTAATGTACATACTTCAATAGAGTGACATCAATAGAGTGACATATGGGGGAAAGATAATGTTTGTGATGGGCGTTGACAATATAAGACCAGTGAATATATAGTCATGCATATTGGACAGATGACGGGCAATCATCGCTGGTATTTGAATCAAGTAGATTCTAGCATTCGGTATATTACGTTTCGTAGTTACTTATTCCTGAGTTTAACGGAAAACCATTGTCAGGAGATCGCCAAAGATATTGAAAATACTATCGAATAATATGCTCTCGATTTTCAAAAATCTGTATATTATATATCTTTCAGTAAAGTCATATGGAAGTGCTTCTGGATGTTGACGTCACTAGAAACGTAAGATAAGAGTGTATTTTTTAAATATCATCAAATCGGTATGTTCTATTTTTCATTCATGAACAATCCACATTTATCAACACAGATGATGACAACATTTTGAAATTCTTTTTTTTTTCTTAACAATGATTGGTTAATGAAAAGTTTCCTCATGAATGTTATCGAGGAAAAGTTGAGAATGTCAAACATCGAAGACGGAAAGCGTGTCAAGAAAAAGAAGTCAATATTCCATCCTGATGACGTCATCAGTTGTTTCGCTCCGTTATTCTTCGTTTATAAAATATTCGGTATCGTGTGTTTCACGACTGTTTCCGAAGACAACCGAATCAAGCTTCGTGTTTCCCGGCTCGGTGCTATATACAATATTCTCATATTGACTTTGGTGTTAGCAATAACGTACCTAACATTCACCATAGTCCCTGATGCTTTGTCAGAAATGGGTATAACTATTACAAAAATCAAAATGGTCAGCAGTATTTTCAATTACGGTACACCAGTATTTCTCACCAGCTTCAATCTGATTGGTGGGCAATTTCAAAGAAAAATAATTAATCACATTCATACATTGGTGAAACTTGATGGAAAAATCAGCGAATCAAATATCATAATTCCGCACAAGAAGAATCAAAGATATATCATTGCAATATTCACCATCGGAATATCAGTTTTTACTCTGTTGGTGGGATTGGATATCTTTTTATCAATTGGAGATAACATACATTTGAATAAATTGACAATTGTGATGATGCTCGGGACAGCTGTGCCGAAATTTATAATTTTCTTATTCGAATGCAATTTCGTGTCCTGGATATTGTGTTTGAGACAACGATTCCGCCTGATCAATAAACAGCTGTGTAATCATGAAGAAACTGATTCGGCTTCAGTATCAAACATGGCATATTTCCACTCGTCTTTATGTACAATCACAGCGAAATTAAATTACTCGTATTCGTTCCAATTACTCGTCAGTATTTCCACATATTTTGTCAACATTTTGAGTACAATATTCGTGGGGATATCAGCTGTGATATCCACAAGTGATGATCTTTACGAGAATAGAGAATTAGCGAATGTACTCTACTGGCTGTTTTGGTTTCTCACCAAAATACTTATCATCTGCTACTGCTGCGGATCCATCAGCAATGAGGTAATCAGTACAAATATTTTCACAATTTTCTAGCACATTTACGTGAGTTTTCATTGAAACGCTGTCAACAACACAGTTGTCATTTGGGCAAAGAATAGCGATCGCATCCGATAATCAATTAACAGAAAAAGCATCGACATACTCTAATACCGGTCAGAACATCATTGTGAGGATAAATTATCCATATTTGCATGAATAATTAGAAATGCTCAGAGAGATAATAATTCAAACATAACAGAGAAATTATCTGAAAGATTCAATTATCTGAATCATGGATGGATTATTTATATAGATTACATTTTTTTCATATTGGAGTATATCATCATGATCATATCGAATCATCTCATTCATTATTATTAGGAAATATAATAATTGAATCGAGTGGCTCAATATAGAACAACTGGGAGACCCTTGAACATGAAACCTCTTGTTTCATAGAGATCAGATTGAGACCTTCAGCTGTCGACTATATAGATAATTTCTGAGGATGTAAATTGAAACTTATTACCAGCATGCCTATGTGAATTATTTTCTGTTCATCTTTTCTGAATTGATAACAAAAGAAGTTGAAGTACTTCGTAGCATTACCACAGGTGACAATTCAAGCAATGCTTACTTCAACTATTTCCATTATGAATAATTGATCACTTTTCTCGATGAGATTATAATCTTGGCATCACTATTCAAAGTTTTCCAACATACTTCTCCATATTTGTTTCATGCTGATTTGCCATGCCTGTTGAATTCTGTAGCCACGTGACTGAATAAATATACAATCAGAATGACATGTATCTATTCTCACGCTTATCAAATGGTTTTTGAATTCTCTCTTCAACTGGATAGAAAATGTGTTGACACCTCTGGAATATTCTTCTCTTGAATGCAAAATTGGAATTCTCAAGTTTAAATCTCATTACTCAAGCTCTTTGTATATTTGTGTCTATGATGTCTCTCATACATCGAAATTGGAACTGACAATTTGATGATTTATGTATGAATGTGTATAATATGAAACTAAATATGAATGTATGTGAGTTTTTTAAAAGATTTCTCAAGTAGTAGAGTTTTCGTCTTGAATCCAATGAGTTCATTCAACCATGTGAAATAATATCAGACACGTTTCTACTCGGTGAAACCACACATTCCTTAGACATCATTCTTAGAATAGACTGTATTCGTATAGTCATGTCGACAATCCAATGTTTGTGAGAAATATCGATGGAATAGTATTATCCTTCTACTGGATAAGATGGATCTTTATGAATGGATGATGGATGTTCATTACCAGAATACGGTACTCAGAATTTGCGTTCACCGTGATTCAACTATTGCATTCATGAATGCATGTCAATCCATTCGAACGTGAGTATTCAACAAATAATGTTGTTCTATTCAGAATCGTTTCTCATTCCATCTATTTCAACATTTAAAACTCTTATACAATGTTCAAATTCAATTCCTGAATCAAATATTTTATAATTCTGATTTCATCAACACCATCTCTTACAAACTATACTTCTGATTCTCCTCTCTTCCTTCATTAGATTGAAGTACTATCGACTGTTTTGTCAGAACGTGATATCGATACTATTCAATCGACTGAGTGCCATCTTGACCGTCAACTCGTGACATATGGTTGTGTCCCATCAGGGCGTTAGAACATTGTTCGCTGATTGGTTAGTTCCAGTTCATTAAATATAGCAAACTCTTCTCCGTGATGAAGCAGATATCATTGAGACCGACATTTCATCGAGAGCAGTCGACTCCGTTGAGCCCTTCTGACGTCATGGCTGAGTCGGTGCATATTTGAGAACAGTCTGAAAACAACCTGTAAATCGTCAATAATCACACTATCAAGATCACTATCAAATCAAGAATGGATAAATGAGAAGGAAGATAATCATCATGTCATATAGCAAACCACGAGAATCTTGACGATTTTTTAAAAAGTCACTACCAAATTGAGATATCATAAAAACATTTTTTTCATTCAAATTTGGATGAACAACTCGATTATTCATCACAATATATTATGGACACAACTTCAACTTGAATTGGACTTCAATTCAACTTTCAAGTATTCTCAAAAGATCAGAGATGAAAAACGTAATCGAAGGAAAAAGAATCAAGAAGCGATCAATATTCGATCCAGACGATATAATCAGTTGTGCTGCTCCGTTATACTTCGTGTATAAACTATTCGGACTCGTGTGTTTCACGACCGTTACCGAAGACACCCGAATCAAGCCACGTGTTTCTTATTACGGTGCTGTATACAATATTTGTGTGCTATTCACAGTTCTAGGATTAGGTGTTTTTACATGGCTTGGCATTCTCGAATTAGTTTCAAAAGTCAACGCACCTTATTCCAATGTCAATTTCATGGCCGGAATGATCAATCTCTGGGCGCCAATAATCCTCACCTGTTGTTTCCTCATGGGAACACAATTCCAGAAACAAATAATCAATTTGATGAGAAAATGGGTTGATATTGATTCCAAAATGAAACATTATAATTTCAAAATTCCCCACAAATCCAATCAACGTTGGTATCTGGGTACATTCTCAGTGGGAATATGTATTTACACTCTATTCATGATTGTAGACTACAGCCTGATATATACTGGTAATGAAACCATATATAATGTTCCAGGATACATGTGGTATGGATATAATATTCCCAAATTGATCAATTTCATTTCGGAATGTCGTTTCATCTTCTTTGTTGTGTGTTTGAGACAGCGCTTCCGTCTTTTAAACGAGCGAATCCACGAGTTTGGACACACAAACTTGGCTCTGGTGCGAAACATACCGGATTTGTATTCTTCTCTATGCGAAGTAACTGCGAAGTTCAATTTTCTATTCTCATTTCAAATGTTATTCAGTATGATCACATATTTCGTGAATATTGTTCTGACGATCTACATTGGCGTCGTTATAATGATGATGTCGACTGGACCGAGATTTGGAAATACTACCGGAGGATTGTTTTTCACTTTCTACTGGACATTTTGGTTCATCACCAGGATTCTGATCATCTGTTTTTACTGTGACTCCACAAGTTCAGAGGTATTTATGAAGTTATATCATCACATGTTGATCTGGTACGAAGGAAATATTTGGAAACAGTTATTGGATTCTTCAATTGGAATTGTTATGAAATGCATTCATCCAAACTGCAGTTGTTATCACTGGTATCGAATACATATATCAGTTATTGTTGTATCGATCAACAACATTTTTCAATTCAATTCCCATGAATTATTATTGTATTGATGTTTTCATTTGGATCATTTTATCGATTGTTGATGCTTGATAATTCAAGAGTTGCAGACATATAATAATTACATGCAAAATGATAACAGAAATAATAATGATATGAATGAAATTGAAATCTGGTACAGATCATCAATGATGTGATGATAATTTCTGTGTGAGATCAATTAAGAGAAAAAAAGATGTACCCATTGGTTTGAAACTATTAATGAATGTACTGAAACAAATTGAGACAAGACCATATATAAGTTTGAACCTGTGAGTAGTAGAGAAGGAAAAGAAATTCACAAGTATTGAGTATTCAAGAGGGATAAACTCCGAACAATAATTTACCGAAATGATAGAAAAAAACGACAGATTCAAATAACAACATTGATTTATAAATATGTGTTCATCCAATCAAAAATTGATTGACATTTCTCTCTACTCTCTCGATAAGCTTGAAGTATAGTCGTCTGTTTGCCATGATTAGATATCAATACATTGTAATTGTCCGATTCACTCTCCATGTGACATATGGTTGTGCTCCAATGAAGTGTCAGAACATTGGTTGCTGATTGGTCGGAGCTCCAGATAAATAGATAGGACACAGTCATATATCCATTAGAGCAGATTATCATTGAAAATTGACATTTCTTCGGAGAGAGTCGACTCGTGTTGACTGTCACTGTCACCTTTTCCAAGTTCGTTTGGTCCATACAGATGGTGAACTCTTAGATACAGTCCAAAAGAGACTCTATATCATCTCAACAATCGTATCAGAAGAACATTCCTTCAACAATGTATTATTCTTTACACATTGTTCAAATAATTTCAAAATTCGAGGGAAGAGTGATTACGATCATCAGGATTTTTCTAATGGAATAATCAACAGAGGATTCATGAGATCATACTCTGGACATCTTGAACATTCATCGGTTGTGAACATGAAATTTCACTTTTGAGTACAATTTTTATGATACTGATTGAATTTTGAAATATTCCATAGTGGATCAGAGATGATGAACGTGATCGAAGAAAAAAGAATTAAGAAACGATCAATATTCGATCCAGACGATATAATCAGTTGTGCTGCTCCGTTATACTTCGTGTATAAACTATTCGGACTCGTGTGTTTCACGACCGTCACCGAAGACACCCGAATCAAGCTCCGTGTTTCTTATTACGGTGCTGTCTACAATATCTGTGTGCTATTCACAGTTCTAGGCTTAGGTGTTTTTACATGGCTTGGCATACTCGGAATGGTAACAGAAGTTAACGTACCTCATTCCAATGTCAACTATATCGCCGGTCTATTCAATCTTTGGGCACCAATTGCTCTCACGTGTTGTTTTCTCGTAGGTACACAATTTCAAAAACAAATGATTAAATTCATTGAAAAATTGGTGGACATTGATTTCAGAATGAAACAGTACGATATCAAAATTCCCAATAAATCTAATCAATATTGGTTAATCGGAGCACTCTTGACTGGAACATGTATTTACGCAACATTCACTATTGTGGACTACATTATAGTATTCACTACTGATGAAACTATTTTCACTGTTCCTCTATACATGATGCTCGGATATAATGTTCCCAAATTCATCAACCTAATATCGGAATGCCATTTCACCTTTTGGGTTCAATGTTTGAGACAGAGATTCCGTCTTTTGAACGAGCGAATCCTCGACTCCGGACACAAAGACTTGGCTTTGGTGCGGAAAATACCGTATTTGTATTCATCTCTGTATGGCATAACGGCTAGATTCAATGTCTTATTCGCGTTCCAAATGCTATTCAGTATGATTACATATTTCGTGAATATCGTTTTGACGATCTACATCGCCGTGGCCATGGTGATAATGTCGACCGAAACAGCGGTTGGAAATGATGTGAAAGGATTATTTTACACATTCTACTGGACATGCTGGTTCGTCACCAGGATACTAATCATATGCATTTACTGTGATTATACAAGTTCAGAGGTATTTATGAAGCTACATTCTGTATGTTCATCCGCTTCAGAAATGATATGTTTCTTCTCATTCGTCATTTTTCATTGAGTTGTGTTGTGGTATTTTTCATTCCAATTCACTTCAATTATTGAAGTGTAATTATTATCATCCATTATTATTTTTCATCATTTAGTCTTTATCAGCAACAGAAAAATACATTCCCACTAGTAATGATTTGATAAAAGGACAACACAGACATGAAAACAAAGAATAAAAATGATTTAGATCTCCAAGATGTTTGTTAGACGTGATGAAAATAGATGGACCAAAAGAAGTACAAGAATCGGAAGGAATTCAAAGAGGAAGGTTTGAACTACATGATGAGAAGAAGCGAAAACGGTGGTACGGGCACATGAGAAGGATAGATTGTGAGCGAATACCAAGGCGAGCGTTTGAAAAGAGTGATAGTCGGAAGAAATTGGGAGAAGAAGAAGAGGACCGAGAGTGAGATGAGAAAAAGTGATGAGGTGGGAAATGAAAGAAGTGAAAGAATCGTGAAAAAACGAGTATAAATGATCGTGAGAGACAGTTAAGGACGGAGAGTAGTTGGACGATATGAAAGTTTGGAAGGAGCTTGTGGATAGAGTGGAATCAGAAGAGGATGGAGATGTTGGGTAATTTTGTGGCTGGCGATTACAACACATTGTGAATGATTTTTCCACGAGTTCGGTGGGTCCCGACCTGACTATTCTTGGAGATAAAGTATGATATAATAACTGAGAAAACGCTATATACGCGTTGTTGGAAGAGTGGAAAGTAATGATATGTCGACTTCATTGCCAAACTTTTGCCCAAATTCGCCAATTGGGTAACATTTTAGTTATAAATGGGTAAAAACGGCTTCGAGTGGTACCAATTTAGCACATTTCATGTTTTTTCTTCAAAATAGCTGACACAATCAAGCTGAGAATGTCCAGAAATGTGTATCAAAATTTTATTCAACTTCACACAAAATTTCAATTCTTTTGAAAATAAAATTTCTTAAATTTTTTTTCCGCCGTGTTATTCTAATGGGTATTTTTGAAATTTCTAAAATTCATAAAAATAAAAGTTATCACCCGATGATGCCACAAAACTTTAAAGATCTGAGCTAGATGAGGAACCATGATGAAAAAAAGTTTGAAGTTGATAGCTGTAGCCGTTTGACCTGTGGAGAAACGACAAAAAAACACAAAAACCAAAAAAAAAAAAAACATGAAAACGAACACCAATTTTTTTCAGTATGTCAAATTGAATCCTCGCTAAAGCTCGTCTAATCATTGTGGTGACTCCATTCATAATTCAGATGTTAATTTCTCTTTCTCTCTCTCTCTTCTTATCAGTCTCTATCGGTGATATCAATACCTTGTAATCGTCCGAGTGCTTTTGGGGCTCTCGATGTGACATATGGTTGTGTGACATTAGGGCGTCGGAACATCGGTGGCTGATCAATTAGAGTTCTAGATCAATAGATATATTTCACACTCATGCCTCTGATGGAGTACTAATCATTAGGCATCAAGTGTCCATCAAGAAGAGTCGCCCAGTGTTTAGTCTTTGACCGTCTGCATTCCATATAACTTCGGATAATAATATTATTCAGTGAAATTTGGTCGAGTCAGGTTTACGATCATATACGGCGTTGTCATCTATAACTTATCATAATATAATGAAACGACTGTAATTTTACTCAGAATGAGAACAGGAATATAAGAACATTAATAAGGCGGATGAAGAGAAGAGATCGTGAAATACAATTTGAATCGACGAAATATGCTTTTTTTTTTCTTAATTGGGAAAACAAAAGTTAGAAACATTACAATTAACAAAATTCACATCGCTTAATCCACAAAGCCTTATAAGGGCTTGACTGTGGCGATAACATAAATAAAATAACTCTTGCAATTCAATTTGACTGATTGAATTATTCCAATATCAGTTCTGTGACATTTATGACCAATGTCATACAATATTTTCGTTTCATCTACAGATTCACGGATAAAACGTACCGTTCTGAAAAAAAAATAACTTTTGAGAAATCAGAGAATATTCAGATTTTACTTTGACCATTTCGTATAAATTCCGATATGATCGATGTAATCGAAGTCAAGCAAATCAAAAGGCGATCCATATTCAAACCGAAAAATGTTCTCGATAGTTTTGCTCCGCTACACTTCGTGTACAGACTTTTCGGACTCGTATGTTTCACGATTGTAACCGATGATACCCGAATCACATTACACGTATCTCGTGTCGGTTCGGCTTACAACATTTGCGTCATATTCGCCATTTTAACATTGGGGTCAATGACGTGGCTTGGCGTTCTGGAAATGCTAACGGAAAAGGAAATAACTTATTCAAACATCAACTTCCTCACAAGTTTTTTCAATCTCTGGGCGCCAATATTTTTAACAATCTGCTTTTTATCCGGAGCACAATTTCAAAAACAAATTATCGAATTCATAACGAAACTAGTCGATATCGATTCAAAACTAGAAAGTAATAATTTTCCAATTCCTCATAAATTCAATCAGATTGTTATAATAGGAGTGCTTTCAACTGGCGTATCAATTTTTGGATTACTGACGTTTTTGGACTACATCATCCTCACTGACTTCAATAGTACTACGTTCGACGTGCCGGTTTACTTTTTTTTCGGATATAATGCTGCTAAATTATTAAATTTCCTGTCGGAATGTCGTTTCATTTTCTGGATTGTGTGTCTACGACAACGATTCCACCTGTTAAACGAACGACTTGTTGAATCGGGGCACACCGACTCGGCTTTGGTACAAGCGATTCCGTTCTTATATTCTTCTTTATGTGATGTAACAGTGAGTTTGAATAATTTATTCGGATTCCAATTGTTGATCGATATTGGAACCTATTTTGTCAATATTCTGATCACAATTTACATGGGTATCACGTCTCTTATGTCGACCAATCCGATGTTCAATGATAATACTGCTGGAATGACGTTCATCATGTACTGGACATGTTGGTTCATCGCAAGGATTCTCATCATCTGTTATTACTGTGGTTCTTCAAGTATGGAGGTATTTACTGAAACTTATGACATGTATCAATAGTCAGATGAGCGTGGTTAATGCTCCATCCCACTTTTATAGGCTTCTGTCAAGTGACGTCACTCATTGTTGAAAGAGACAGACAACAATGTCCACCAGTTGGAATTGACCAATCAAAATATTTGATGGTGCACCAGTTCACTGTATTGCTATGGTAACGATTTGTTGTTATTTTTCACGTGACAGAAGCCTATAGAGCTTTGTCTGTGTTCTTTTTTTTTGTAAGTGATGCACAGATCGCATGGTTTGACTGATCAACATGAAACTTTTATTGTACGCGCAAACTTTTACAACTTAGAACTTTAGGGCTACAGTTTTTGGGATGAATCAGTTCGATCGATTTTGAGAAATATCATGTCAGAATTAAAAAAAAAAACATAAGATCAGGCTGGGTGAGAGAATTTGAAAAATAAAATCTCTCCAATGGAATAATATTTTTTTGTGAATGTGTATACATAAATGATACACGTTATCGTCATTTTGTATGCAATTCAAAACGGCCTTTTCAAAGAAAGAATAAACTCTTTTCATACATTCAATATATTTTAGAAATGAAAGCAGAATAAGGTTGCAGAGATTCACTGCGTTCTAGATTCGATATTTACCAAACAATGCAGTATTTTCAATAGGCGTCAAGGTGCGTATAATACCGGAGCCGATGGAGTATCAAGTGTAGAACTAAATTAACGACGCTGATGATATCTTATCGAGATATATCTCGCTCATCTCACAACGCATATGCCGTGTTTGATAGTTTTATCGGAGTGATTGTGTTGTTGTTTGTTGGTCAGGATGTGATATCGATACCGTGTAATTCACTGAGCGCTCTCCGAGCTCGCGATGTACCATATGGTTGTGTTCGCTATTGGTCGCTGATTGGTTAGAGTTATACGTCAGATTGAAATATCTCATACATGATTGTGATAATGGTCATTATAGGAGGTTCATGTAACAACGAGATAGGTCGACTAGTTTCCTGTATGTGTTTCAAGGCTTCGCTTCAATATGACAATCATCAGGATCGAATATTGATATATATATATATATATATATATATATATATATATATATATATATATATATATATATATATATGTATATATGATATATAAATAAATATATATATATATATATATATATATATATATATATATATATATATAATATATATATATATATATATATATATATATATATATATATAAATATATATATATATATATATATATATATATATATATATTTATTCATATATCATATATATATATATATACATATATATATATATATATATATATATATATATATATATGTATTTTTTTTTCTTTTTTTTTTCATATATATATATACATATATATATATATATATATATATATAAATATATATAAATATATATATATATATATATATATATATATATATATATATATATATATATATATATATGAATCAATATTCGATATTCTCAATATAAAACTGGTCTCAATATGTTTTTCTCATGATCTTGGGTCTTGGATGATTTTGTATTCGTGACAATTTGAGACAGATTGGGGATTTCGAGAGAGGAATACCCGAAAGATTTCTCCCGATCTCTTACAGGACTGAGGTGATCCTACTGCATAATAATTCTGATATCCACATGAAAAATAATATAATGAATTCCTCTATATCATACTCACAATGAGATTAAAATTAGTATCGAGATGGAGCCATGTGAGAAGTTGATGAGCACGTTTTTCTCTCATACAAATCATACATTCAACAATCAAATACTTCAACCTGTTGATTCAACAATAAAAATGATCAATTCTAGTTCAGAAAGATCTTCGTTTGTCAATGATGATATTCTGTTTCACTGCTTTGTGAGTGGCTACTCAAAGAAAATACTGATTCAGACAGCACGAGACGTATTTGAAATCGTTCAGCAATCATCAAAATCATCCGAAAATATCATCAAGTATTTTTTTTTTTTTTTAATAACATCGAAACTTGATAGAAAATCATTGTTCCCCAATTAAGGCTAAGGATGAAAAGTAGGATCGTTTGGACGGGGCACCACAAGGGCGATCTCACCACCCCATTTTAATTATTTAAAACTAATGGTCTTCAACACCATCAACATTCATCAAGTCTAGCACAAAAATCGTTATTCATGATTTCAGAGTCACGAAAAAAGCACTCGCAAATCATTTCGTCGATTCAAAGCTCCTGCAAATATCACTGAGTTGATAGCCTCTTCTCAATTATTGATGAGAAGCAATCACTGTTCCTCGGTGAAATGATCACGTGATTTGTTCCAGGCCAAGCGGACAGGAGAGCACGTCCACACAGCAATCAGGAAGACGACCAATAAGGCGATCAGGGAAGAAGTAAGGAATTAATTCCATCAACATTTTGAAATTCTTGAAATATATTCTGTCGAGTCACACTCTAAACCCAGCCAAAGCTCATCTCATCACGCATCATTCTGCGTTTGCCTAGTTATTTTTGATATCAATCAATATCTTTAAATTTTTTAATAACATCGAAAGTTGATACAAAATCATTTCTCCCCAATTAAGGCTATGGATGGAAGATAGGATCGTTCGGACGGGGCACCACAAGGGTGATCTCACCATCCCAAAAATCAATATTCTAATCGCAAGGTGGAGATAATTTATATCTTCCAATTAACAACCTTTGTTCATCACACTCTCGCATATTATATAGGCTCTATGTATTCACGAGTGAATACATGTATTCATGTTCAGTGTATTCATATCATGAAATAGACATAATTCTTTGATTGACGACAAGAAATGGGCGTGCCTTCACCAGTTGACTCCTTGGATCTAGATCATTTGTCGTGATTTGGAGATACTCCGATTGGATATCTGAATTTCACCTCAGTTCTAACAGCCCCGTCGATTGGATGTTATGATTTGTGACGTCAATGGGGTGGAGAATGACGACTCGCTGTCACCGCCCCCATGACATCAGAAATCATACTGTCCAATCAACAGGGCTGTTGGAGCTGTAGTCAAATTCAAATATCAATCGGGGTATCTTGAAATGACCACAAATGATATGGATTGAACTGACTGACTGGTGAAGCCACGCCCATTTCGAGTCATTGATTCATAGCTTATTGTCAAGTTTTTGATGTCTCGAAAGAATATTGAGAGATGTGATGTTTTTAATGTCTTCTTCTCTTTGCAGCTACTTGTTTTCTCCCACCAGTTGCTTCACCAGCGGGTCAGTATCTCAGCCTGCGGCTTCTTCGACGTGAACCTCTCCCTTGTCTACTCGGTGAGTTCCACATCAGACCTCACGATCATGTCATGCCACATCGTGACGTATTATAACCTTCGAACTGAGAATAATAGGCTTTTCTGAACGCGGTCATTTCAAAGGGGACGTCAATAAATGATGTCACACTTTTTTAGGCTTCTTTGAAGCTCCTTCCCATGTCACAGTTGATCACAAAACCTATTACCCTCTTCCTTTAAATATGTCACAAATACTCATAACCTCCTCTAGCAAAAAAGTGAAATTAACAGGCAGCAAAGTGAAAAAAATACAATAGAGTGATAAAATCAAAATATTCATTTCCCTATATTTGCTTTTTGAGTAATCAAACTTGATGATTATTTGATATGCATCTGCTGTTTCTAGGGTGGATATAAAAATGAGAATCTATAAGAATGGTGCCAAATACATAGGACAAAAAAATGGTACGTCACACGGTTGCCTCCCCCCTCCCCCCATTGTAACACCTTGCCACAAATCTTGACAACCCCCCGTCCCCCCTAGGCTGTGACGTAATTTATGGACGTCCCCAAAGCGTCTATGAAATTTCAGTTCCTCAATTGTGAATGAGTTTGTATGGTATGTGAATTATCAAATTGTTCATTTTCCAATTAAATCGGAACTTGTTCCAGAGTCATTTATTCTATCATCAATACTAGGGATAAAGGTAGGATCGTTTGGATGGGGTACCACAAAGGCAATCTCATCACCCCATTTTAATCAATTCAAATGAAAACAATAAACTTTGACACTAAGACTGTGCTGTTTGTGACCATACTGTCTCGCCGCAAGTTAAAATTGTCAGTTTTCAAAAGTCCGGAACACAATTCAATTCAATTTCAATTCAATTTCAACATGTTTTTTATTCTTATTAAACAATTAGATGACAAATATGAAATAGAATAACCAACACAATATGGGAATAATAACAAATAAATTCAATACGAATATAACGGTAAATAAGAAGAATAAAGAAGAACTGCCATAATGTAAGTATGAACCATTTTTGTGATATCCGAACATGAGTATGATCAAATTATCATATCAACCAAATTGTATCATGACACAATTGTTAGATTGAACCAAAAGGCTGATATTTGATAGCATTCAATTGGATGGAAAGATTCTGAAAAGTGAGTATGGATACAAACCATCCGAACTGAGCCTTCCAGTGAAACGATATTTTCTTCGCAAGATGCGGGATCTTTCCCCATCATAAAGTTGCATAACATATATTCTCATGATGAGTGATTATTGTACTTTGATGCATTTGTCTGACTCCATGTCAGCTCAAACACTGCTTCGCATGATGAGGCAAGTTGGACGTGGGTTCGGTTCCCAGTCACTCATGAGGCAAATGGTTCCTGCTTACATCCTTCTTCAAACATCCGCTCATTGAAACCGCCAAATAGCCCACTTGTTGGTAAGGGGATTTTAACGGACATAATTCAATATATCACTATTATTATCTGAATTGACTGATGTAGATCGTCCGCCCTCGTGATGTCATAAAATATAAAAACCAATCAAGGTATCTAAAATTTCCCCTGCTTCGTATAAGTCACGCCCATCTACAAGGGTCAATTGGGTGATATCTTCACTACCTTTTTATATCGACGCACTTTAATGATGACTAAGATCTATTGGCGTCCTCACTACCTATACGCAGTACATTTCCACTGTGTAAAATTCATTATGATTAAATGAATGGATGAATTAAGTTCCAGTGTTGAAGCTAATATTGGTTTCGAATAATTGAAATGGGGTGAAAATATCGCCCTTGTGGTGCCCTGGTCAAACGATCTTTCATCCATTGCCTTAATTGGAGAACAATTATTTAGTATCAAGTCTTGATGTTATTGAAGAAGAAAAATCCAAGTTCTTCAATGATTATAGAGACCACCGCAATCGTTTCGATCTATTCTGGATCTGATCGTCCATTATTATTTCGTGTTTCTCTTTTTGAACCAGTATAATCAAGTTTTCATTGTGAAAATAGTGGTTGTGAATTTTGAACCAAATAGATGCATTTTTTTGGTGAAAATGGTGGTTGTAAATGTGATATTGAAACACATTCTCTAACAATATGTTTATTGTAATGTATGTTGCCAGATGGTCGGCGCAGTAACAACGTATCTCATCATCCTCGTGCAGTTCGAATTGGCGGCGCAACAATCTGGCAATCATGCACTGGCCAATCACGCGTTGGCCAATCACACTGCCGCCAATTATTCAACCACCTGAACTAATGATTATCTCGTCTATTTGTTTGTAGTTTTTTCACTGTTCAATGCTCATTGTGTTGATTTCTATGAAGCGGATTTTTGAAAAATTGTCAATCAATAAGTGGTTATTTGCACTGAATTTTTTAGTAGGTTTTATTTATGTATATATCAATGATAATAAACTGTATGCTGAGGGAAACATATAGAATGATGAAACAATTGATGAACGATGATTTTAGACCTAATCTATCCCAACAAGAAAAACGCACTCACATTTTCCAAGTCAATTCTCAACTTTGATTCAATTGTTCGAAATAGTTTTGATTCAATACATTTTTTGATTCAACGGACGGTTTGAATCAATCAGGCCACGGGAATTACTGCTTATACTCATGTCCATGGAAGAAGGAGGTCATCCACCAATATAACAAACACAAATTCATGTCACCATTGTATAGTTGTGATATGTTGATCGTCTATGCAGAATGGACAGTCGATGTAACATTTGATGAAATATTCAGAATAGATAGTTTGGGTCATCAATTGGATACTGCATTCTTGCTCAAATGCATGCCATTTCATTCGCAACATGTGAGTGTATGATTGCCAGGAGTGGAAGTCCTCATCGAAAATCATGAAAAATTATATTGAGACAATGTATACATATGAATGTATATATATATATATATATATATATATATATATATATATATATATATATATATATATATATATATATATATATATATATATATATAATCGTTCCACATGGGCTCAAGTGACTCATATAGGTTGAGGTCGATGAAATACAATTTGAATCATGTTCAATTTCCTATCGTGAACTCTCATTTCATTATTTCCTCCGCGAATTATTCATTTCGTTTCATCCTCCTCCAAGTTCTTGTATTCCGTCAGATTATATCATTTGTGAGTTTATATGTTCGTTAACTTATATGAATCCATGATATTCCATGATATAGCCTATAGCTATGACTATCGATAACGTAACGGGATAAGCAACACGGCATAAGTCCTATCCTTTTAACATTAGGCCGTTTTCACCATGATGGAATCAGCGCGCTTTCGTGTACATTTGTGAGATTCGCAATTTCAAATCAAATCGTACGTATTAGACTCGTATTTCAATATATAGTACATAGTTGTACAATTGCATTGATTTTAATCTTTCTCGTAGATGATGAGTAATAATCCAGTTATCAAATGGTAGATATAGCAGTAGGGCTCTTGACTAGGGGACTAAATGCTTTCACAGACGTATTTTAAATTTAGATTGTTTAATTCAAATGAAACTTATCCCAATATTGCTCAATGCAGTTGGAAAGAGCTGGATTCACAGATTGCATTTCATCTATTACTTGTATAGATCAACATACAACAATACCAGCAAATCATCATAACATTTGTGAGGCGGCATCCCTTTGATATACGCATGGTGCGAAAGGAAACCGCCATGTTGCTTATCCCGTTACGTTATCGATAGTCATAGCTAATATGAATCCATGATATTCCATGATATAGCTTATAGTTACACAGCCTTCTATAGTTCCTCATCACTTAAACCAGAGCCTCCTATTCTGATCATCTCAATCAGAGCCTACTATTTTTATGATTCCTCCATTGTTACGAGACGTTCTAATCTTCTGTGTTTCTGCATATTGTTGTCCTTGTGATCAATTTCACAGCTATTTTGCAGTTGAAATATCTTTGCAATCATCAAATCATTCAAAAACTACTAAAATATCTGTGAGTTTAATAATTGTCGTCGTGATATGAATCGTTAAGACTGAGTGAAAACATTATCAACCATCATGCGATGAACATTTCTCAAGAATATTCTGCATCTGTTTACAAGAATTCAAGATTGATCACAAGACTTGAACCTACCTTCACCAAACGATTCCGTGACAACCAAGCTTCAGAGGGAATGGACCAGAGTGATTCATCTAACATATTATGATAATTCAACGGACAGATATTTTCTTCGAATTGAGTGAGACATTGTTGATGGAACAAATTCATGATATTGGAATATGTCTGATCATGATTTAAATCAGCTTCTTCGATGCTGCTCAGTGACCCCATCAACAGACATATTATAAGGTAAATATCAATTTCTCTCATCGGAATAGAAACCTTAATCTACTTTGACAACACAGATCTGGGAAGACTATTGGAGTAGAATATTCTTGGACAAGAGAAATTTTGTTGGATTGTATAAAGTCGAACCACACAGAATGTTTCTTCCTAAGATCGCATCGAAAGGTTTGGATTGCATTGTGATCTCAACATATTGTGTTCTGAACAATGCGGCTATAACATCATTAGAGAATGGATTCGATTTCTTAGTGAAGTTCCAAGAAGTATTTCTCTGGATTTTTTTCAACCCGAATAGAAACTTCTGTTAGAAAGCTACACGAAGGTATAGCACTCCATATCCAGTATATACTTGATAATCATACTCCATCTATTCTAATTGTCATACAGTAGGTAACATGAAAACACAGAAATAACAATTGATATAATAAATCAACAATAAAATGAGTGGGTAAGATTCTGAAACATGAATTATGCTCATCCATTCTTCCACCTAACCTCAAATCCATAATTTTGACTGAGAAAAAATTGATATTCAGATAGAGGAGATCATAATGACGATTTTGAATGGATGTGAACATGCATAAGTGGATGACGTTATGATGGAAATCCAAATTAAGAATATTGCTCAATCCAAATATTGCAATATTTCCTCACACAAATAATAACAGCATCCGCTGTATTTCGTGTCGAATGTAAACACAATATGAATATATACCAGCATTCAATATTTCAATCGAAACAACGATGTTTCCATTATCATGATACTATGCCTTATTATATATGCATATCGAATAAGATCAGGCATTCTGTTGATACTGCATCCGGGATGTCGTTTCGATTGGGTCAGTGAGAGAAAAAGTGAATCAATTGTTTCTAAAAAGTATATAAAGCCAGAAACTTCGTTCATAGAACGCCATTTATCGGGCATGTCTCAATACTCGAGGATGAAGTCCTTGTTGCAATGCTTGGTAGCGATGATGATCATCACAAGTGTACAGGGACGAAATGTGAGTAAAATCTGGATTTGCTTCATTGTAGAAACGAATTATCAAAATGATTGATTTGAATAATCATAATTATACGGTGGAAGGATATTTTTCATCACCGTTAATTGGCTTACATTTCCTTTCATACGACATGTTTGGTATCGTGATGATAGGTACAATGGAGAGAGAAGGGAATCGTGGTTCCGATAGACTTTTGGTTCCATATCCTCAAGGGGGTGGTCACATGGTGTTTTTCTCCTCAATTATTTTTTTGTCAATTTCTTCGATGTTTTTTAATTACATTGGCTCATGTTTCATAACCCTGTGAATTTTTGGAATGATTCATACGTCTTTCAAAATACTCACATAATCTGAGTCCATGTACTCTCTCTCAGAAACTACCTGACCAATTCAAATCATTTTTTTGGTATACTATGAATTGCTTGCTTGCATAATCTGAGCGAGTCAGAATTCTGATAGAAGTGAAAACTACAGAATTATTCATGATTGAAATTCAATATGAATGTGGAAAAATCATAATTGAAGATCGAATAAGCGGAATTATAAGAATGAATCAGGTCAGATTTATCGTAGTGGTTATTAGAACATGTGCAATAATGAGAGGATTGAACTGATAGTTCTCCTGAAGAGGTACGTTGAGGAATTCACATCAGTATATTGTTGTTGTTGTTGTTTGAAGTTGTGAAATTCAACAATGTTGACTCGGAAAAGAAGCCTTTGAGTCATCAATTAGTTGTTGAACTGAATTTCAAGTTTGATGATGGAAAAAATTATTGTGAGAGTTGAGAATTCCCGAGTAGACATCGCTTAAACTCCTTCAAAATATGTTCACGCCCTCTTTTATTATATATACTCTTGGTATGTGTATATATGAACCCATATCACATATATATATATGGATATACTTTTTTTCTCTCTCTTATATGTATTTTTCCCATTCAATTCATAACTTTGATGTTGATGGGTTCATTGCGTGAACTGAAAGTCATTGCGCATCAATGCGTATATGCATATATTCAAAAATGAATATATGTTCATTCATCTATAATGAGTTGAAAGACGCAATTCACTTCGATGTTAGATAATTATATAATATGATAAGATGATTCCATCAGATGTTTTCAGATCTCAAAGCTATGCAAATTCAGTGATATACTCTCGCAAGAGAGTAGTCATTGTTTTTTCCCAATCATTTGCACTCAGTTCGAAAAGTCAGATCAGGTGAGTCGGCAATAAAGCGGTCAATGTCAGATAATTCAACAGCAACATTCCCATGGACACAATTAGCCCTCAGATCTCACCGTCCTTGTCAAATCATTCAATTTTATTCGATCGAACAAATGAAATGAAAGTCAATTGAATAAGCCATTCAAGACTATTTCCCAGAGAGTCATAATTCGAATACTAATGTTACATTTTCTCCATGCAGGCACCATTTGACATCATTATTGAGAATCTGGTATGTGAAAGCACAGCGTACATAACATTGAGACAATGCCGAGTTGCCTCATTCAACAGTACATTCAGGATAACCAATGCTTCCGGAACAATTCACAAAGATTTTCCTCAAGATACGATGGTAACAATAGATTGCTTTGCATACTGATTATTCCGATTCCATCACACACAACCACTAAAAAGAGGCCGCAGGCGCTCTACACGGGCTCGTTGTTCGCTCGCTTCAGACTCGAGTTCAACATGCATCGTGTGCTAGGCGCAGCGTGTAGACTAGCCCGCCGAACTCATATTCACATGAACGCCGTTAATTCTCTAGCTCACACTTTTGATATATCTCACCTCATTTTTTTTTTCCTGGTATTCAAAAATATGTATCTATGTTTTCGCCAACACGATTTTTTTTCATTTTCTATTCGAAGAATTTGAAAAATTAGAAATTTTTTGGTTCAAAATTCTGTGGATGTGGTAACCTCCGTTTTTCAATCATTATAACAGAATTCGAACACAATCATATCAATATCCCAAAAATTACGGTCGTGAGAGTTTGCGGCGTGAAATACGAACGCCTGCGGCCTCTTGACCAGCGTACTGAGCATAGTCAGCTAAAGTACCGCTTCAGAAACTCGAGCCACCATTGATCGCGGGTTCGATTCCCGCTTGAGACATGAGATTTTGTCAATGTCCTTCCACTGATCATCTCTTCATAGTTTAATCATCACCTGCGCATTCATATGCCGTATAATCTGTTGTCGAGGTCGTCAAGCGAACTATGATAATCATCATGTAGTAAAAATTTATAAATTTATTTCGAATGATGGAAAAACGGGGGAAAGAGTTTCAATTCAGTACAGTTTCCGTGAGGTCAAGCTCCAGAAAACTGTTCTTGAATAATGCATCACGTACATCTGTATGAAAAAATTCACATTGTGTTTGAATATCAATTGTATGAAACGGCACGTGGTAAGGTGAACAAAATGTTGAGATCGGAATAAATGAGAGTCAAAGTGTTCAGTGATGATTTCAAAATCATTGATATGGGATCAGAGTCATAAGCATATCAAGCGAATGTTGTCACATGTACGTAGATGTGTCGTATCCGTTAGCCATTATTATGTCTTGCTCTGATTCCATTTCATTTCATTCACTAGCTCTCTGTTCAAACCATTATATACAAGTTTCAATTGATATTATTAACATATATATATATATATATATATATATATATATATATATATATATATATATATATATATACTCATTCTATAGCTTGAATAAATATTTTCTATGTAATTGACGCATTTGATGATTCTTTGACCAATCTTACTCTTGTTTTACTATTTTAATTATTTATGATTATATTTTTCATCATATGACTTGGTTTATACAATGTAAATTTTGTTGCTTGACCATGAATAAATACAATACAATACAATACAATAACAAGTAGGTCCTAAAAATTGTCTGGATTGAAATAGCATTGATGATAATGTGACCATGATGGGGAAATGGATGTTGGGTTTTAGGTGCATCGACAACAAGGTCATTTTGCACAGTGACCATGATCAATAATAAGTTATAGAAAAAAATATTTGATATCGGAGTATTGAATTATCAGATAGATTAGGATGATATAATGATTATTAAAGTGATGAGATTGATACCCATATAGGTTCAAGACAAGTATAACTTAAATTGACGATATACAAAATGTAGGTGAAGCTTTTCCTATGATTAAATCACAATTATTTCCATAATCTATGGAATCTCCCTGGCAGAAATGTATTGTCCCATGGAGAATGATGACGTTTTGAGGTTATAACAGATCTTCTGATGGAGATAACCGGGAAAACGCAGGATTCTTGTTGTGAGATGAGCTTAGAAGTATTGAAATGTACAATGAAAAATAATTTGTCAGCTCAGTCTACATCTACAGACATTGGATCACTTCGAACGTTTAAAAACCCCACCGGAATCAATTATGTGACGGCCCCCCTGTTCATTCATGGCTGATTCCAATCGTTTTAATTCCATTGATGACACTTGTTGCATGATGCTCAAATCCAGAGTCAAGAAACTGTTATGTGAAAATGCTTTCTACTCTGTTGACGATTTTTTTTAGCTCTCATCTAATCATGAACAATGCTTTTTATATGTATATTTGTAATACATGACGTATATCATACTGTTTGTACAATCTCCGATGGTAAAAACCATCATTATTATTACTAGGAAAACGCGTTATGTGTTTCCGCGTTGAAGGATGAGCGAATAAAAAAAAAAGGAATTAAATGAATAAAAATCGCATTTTTTAATTTTTACTCCGGAAAGTCACATCCGATTATCGTAAAAATCCGTAATAATGTGTATTATTATATTTTTCGAGTTCTGTGGAAATTTGAAAAATTTCGAAAAACATTCACTTTGTCATTTTTCACGCCTGGCTTATTCAAATGTTTTTTTTTTTAAACTTCAAAATAATTTATCTCAATAATTGTTGAACCGATTTTGCCTCAACACTATACAGCATCAAGTCAAATAGGGGTTCATGTGTGTGCCAAGTTTCATCATGATCTGAATTTCTGTATGACCTGTAGAGCGCGAACAAAAAAAACCAAACAAAAAACACATTCGATTTTTCAAGTACAGTGAAATTGAGTCTTCGCTACGCTCATCCAATCATTATTATGGATTGAATTGGCTTTGTTCGAAGTAAGAATACGTTTTGAATGCGTTTTCTTCGTTATTTCTCATCCGATTGTTTTGAAGATCTCCGAAAAGGTGTATTATAGTTGATGGGTAGAAATTTGAGAGCTTTTGAAATTTTTTTGTTTTTCAAGTATTTTACCTGTGAGTTATTCTTCTGAGGAGTTTTCAAACTTCCCAATTTTTTCAGGAGAAACCTTCCAAATGATTTCTCTGAAAAAAAAACAATTCCAGCTCATTCTGGTATTACAGAAATATTCAGAGAAAGTTTCGAGTCAACAGATATTTTTTATGACCTGTATGCCACGCACAAAATGAAAAAGAAGCCGATTTTTCGGTATGTGAAATGGATTCTTCGTTACGCTCATCTAATTATCTGTTCAATTTGTCCCACTCAGGTTGGAATCACGGCCTATGAGATGATGCCCAGTGGCAGATACAGTATGGTGCCGGTGAAATTCCCGGCTGGCTATATGTGTCCGTCGTTTGCTATAGAGAAGTTCTTTTACCAGGATCTTTCTGACAGTGGTAACCTACCGAAGGCGTGTCCCGTGAAGGCGGTTAGTTCACACGTATAACTGGAATACTGCACAATACATCCTCGGATTCAAGCTGTCGTATCGATGGATGTGGAACTACATTCCAGACCTTTGAAACTGAATGAATATGAACACATATATATGTATATATGAATATGAAATATATATGTATATTTATATATATATATATATATATATATATATATATATATATATATATATATATATATATGTATATATATATATATATATATATATATATATATATATATATGTATAAGTATATATATGTATATATATTCATATATATATATATATATATATATATATATAAATATATATATATATATATATATATATAAATATATATATATATATATATATATATATATATATATATATATATATATATATATATATTTATATATATATATGTATATATATATATATATATATATATATATATATATATATATATATATATATATATATATTCATATATATAAATATATATATATATTTAATTATGAATATATATCAAGAACAAAGAAAGTGATGTCACTCCGTGACGACATTTCGATTCAAGATTGGACATCATCTTACTTCTCCCTTCTTATCATCTTCTTTTAGACGGGTCATCATCTTACCCAATATTTCTCAATTTTGGAACGCAATCAATCCAAACATTTCTGTGATATGAACGATTTGAAAATTTGATAATCTTCATAGTAAGAACTCACATAGGAGAATGTGGAGTTCATATACTCTCCGAAAAAATGCGAATTATCACTTCATTCTGGCTCACAAATGATACACATGATCACGAAGTTTGACATAGGCCTGAATCGGAGCAGACGTTTCGAAAATGAAAAAAATATATATATCATATATATATATATATCATATTCTTCTGAATTAATTGCATGCTCTCAAGTTATCAAGGAAAGAGAAAAAAGAATGAATAATATCGTGACACAATTATAACAGTCCGGGATCAAACCGGAAAGCAATGGCATCATATTCTCAAAATTGAAGTGTGTGTGTGTGAGTAGCTTTTCATAACACCCATCCGAACATGCTCATATGATTGAATCTTGCATTCGTTGCACTTGAATGAGATATATTATGAATTCATATAATATAATATAATATGATGAATCATTTAAAAAGAAGTTAAATGGAATTTATAATATGATATGAATTGAGCAAGATGGAGATATAATATTAATTCATCATCTTCTGAATAACTCTCAAATTCCCCAATTATTTGCTAAAATTGATGATCGTAATAACTTATGAGTTTTTCGAGGTGGTAATATCGCCCTTGTGATGCTCCATCCAAACGATCCTATTTTCAATCCATAGCCTTAATTGGGAAACAATGATTCTGTATCAAAGTTTCGATGATATTCAATATATATATATTTATATATATATATATATATATATATATATATATATATATATATATATATATATATATTCATATGAATATATATATATATATATATATATATATATATATATATTCATATATATATATATATATATATATATATATATATATATATATATATATATATATATCGTTTGTACAGTACGCAATAGACTGAAAAATGAAGGCTAAAACGTAAGATGTAGAATGTAAAGTGAAATAATATGTTATTGAGATATCTCAATTATCCCCTCAGGAGGAAACATCACATAGAATATAAGTAGACCCATCAGGAATTAGAAAACAAACTCAGTCACTGTAATTGTTAAACATACTTCATGTGATTACTAATCTGTTTTAATAAATATACATACATATATATATATATATATATATATATATATATATATATATATATATATACATATATATATATATATATATATATATATATATATATATATATATATATATATATTCATATATATATATATATATATATATATATATATATATATATATATATATATATATATATATATATATATATATATATTCATATATATATTCATATATATATACATATCTATATATACATATATATATATATATATAAATATATATATATATATATATATATATATGTATATATATATATATATATATATATATATATATATATATATATTCATATATATATATATATATATATATATATATATATATATATATATATATGATATTTATATACATATATATATATATATATATATATATATATATATATATATATATATATATATATATATATATATATATATACATATATATATATGGTAATATAATTTCTACGGTTGTGCCACGTCTTGTAGATGACGGAGATCGACGTTTCGAAGGAATTTCATCCTTCATCTTCAGGTGTCTTGTCGGGACGAACATCAGCAATCGAATGGTTAAGCAACATTCTCTCGGGCCACAAGTTGGATGGGTGACCGCTCAGACTACGGGAGCCACGTCGACTGAGCTGCCGGCAACTGCACGCCCACCTTCCGCATCGCCAACGGCTCGGCGCCCCACTACTCGAAGCCAGACTGCCAAGTGGAAACACCATCTCCAGAGACCGACTTGAGCACACT
>OZ023336.1:31051142-31078642 GCA_964007535.1 Brachyptera risi
GTCGACTTCTTTGCCAAACTTTTGCCTAAATTCGCCAATTGGGTAACATTTTTAGTTATAAATGGGTAAAAACGGCTTCGAGATGTACCAATTTAGCACATTTTATGGTTTATCTTCGAAATGGCTGACATGATCAAGCTGAAACATTCCAGAAATGTGTATCTAGATGTGAATCAACTTCACGCGGAATTTCATTTTTTTTGAAAATAAAAATATTTTCTTTTTTTTCCGCCGTGTTATTTTAATGAGCATTTTTGAAAGCTCTTGAATTCATAAAAAAAAGTTATCACTCGATGATGCCAAAAAACTATACAGATCTAAGCTAGATGAGGAAGCATAATGAAAAAAGTTTGAAGTTGATAGCTGTAGCCGTTTTACCTGTGGAGAACCGACAAAAAAACATAAAAAAAAACATGAAAACGAACACCAATTTTTTTCAGTATGTCAAATTGAATCCTCGCTAAAGCTCGTCTGATAATGTTAATCACAATCAACGACTTGATCTCGATTACCGTGCAGTGTGAACGCCACTCCACTAACGTTAACAGTGATTCATAACGACGCACTATAGTGATGGAAGGGATCTATTCACGTCAATGTACTAGTTAATACTTGGTGATTACATTACCAGTGATATCGTTGAAATTTGATGATGATGATGGTATCTAGCATCCAGGAACGAGAAATGGAAAGTGCTACATGGGGATGGTGATTATGTTGAAGAAAATACATCTCCTGAACTTACATTTATCAAATATGACCTACTTTTTTGCGAATGGGGTCAGAAGGATGTAGATATGCATAACCGAATGAAATTTCAATAGGGTAGCTTAATTGAGAATATGGAATGATTGGATTGATGAGATATCCTCACAAATAATCATTGATAACAACATCCGTTGAATTTCGTTACATTAACCAAATATGACTCACTTTTTTTTTCGAATGGTCTCAGATGGATGTAGATATACATGACCAGATGGAATTTCAATGGGGTGTCTGAATTGAGAATATAGATTGATTGGTATAATAAGATATCCTAACAAATAATTAATAGCAACATCCGTAGAATTTCGTGTCACATGATGATGGCCATCCATATAACCTACGCTTCATATACAAACAACAGGGATTCAACTATAACAAGATTTCATTTCATTGCTTTGTGAATGAACAATATGAAAAAATATCATATATGGCATCGATTGATATTAGTGATACTGCCGAATGCGGGTCGTTTTAATCAGGCTTGTATAGAAGGAATGCCAATTGTGTGGTATATAAGGGAATATTGTGGATAGGTCATCAGACGGTTGAACATGGCTCAACACTCGAGAATATTCTTCTTGTTGCAATGCTTGACTGCGCTGATGATCACGAGTGTACAGGGCGAGAGGGTGCGTGACAACTTGAATTTCTGGATCAGTAAGAACGAATGATTATGACGATTGATGAAGATAGTTGTATATTATAGAGACAGAAATTCACTGACATGTTCTTTCATACGAGGAGTGTGGAATCGTGGTGATTGGCAAGATGCAATACAAAATTGACCATGATATTCGCTTGCCTTTTGGTTCCATATCCATGATATATATGCTTGCTCAGTGTGTGAGTATGTGTATACATGAATTAAATATACATCTGTATATCTATCTATCTATCTATTATATATATATATATATATATATATATATATATTTAATTGATATATACATATATATTCATATATATATATATATATATATATATATATATATATATATACATATATATATATTCATATAAATATATATATATATATATATATATATATATATATATATATATATACATATATATATATATATATATATATATATATATATATATATATATACATACATATATATATATATATATATATATATATATATATATATATATATATATATATATATATATATATATATATATATATATATATATATATATATATATATATAGGTGGATTGGGCTGATTGAAGAGGATGTACTGATGAGAGGAGGAAGGTGGAAGGAGTTAGAGGCAGAACGTCAGTGGGAGGACAGAATAAAATGGAAGGAATTGGTGGAACAATTGGAAGTGGAAGAAGAGGAGGAGGAAGATGAGGAGGAAATGCCAGGCGTGGCCAACCGATTTCCAGGAGTCCTGCGGCCCTAGTGATGGTGGAAATACTCACCCCTGACCCAATGTTTCAGTTGGAACCAGGGACGGATTATTATTTATTATATATATATATATATATATATATATATATATATATATATATATATATGTATATATATATATATATATATATATATATATATATATATATATATATATATATTTATTCATATATATATATATATATATATATATATATATATATATATATATATATATATATATATATTAATATGAATATATGCATCATATATGCATGAATATATGATACTAGCTCTCACGAGAGATCACCCAAACTTCTTCCCAATCATCTGCACTCTGTTTGAAACGCCAGATCTGTGACCAAGTCGTCAATGTCTGACAATCCAACATCAACATACTCACAAACACAGAGCATGACCTCGGAGTTTCCAGATCACATTATTCCAGTTGGATGATAAGATTTTCATCGATTGAACAAATGGAATAGAATTGAATCCAATGAATCATCTGGGATAATTTCCCAGAGGATCGGATTTCGAATAATGAGTGTAGTATTCTTCTTATTCAGGCTCCATACGACATCATCGTTGAGAATCTGGTATGTGAAAGCACAGCGTACATAACAGTGAGACAATGCCGAGTTGCCTCATTCAACAGTACTTTCAGGATAACCAATGCTTCCGCAACATTTCATAAAGATCTTCCTGGCGATTCGGTGGTAACAGTCAATTACTTTGAATGATTATAATTTAGATTGCATCACTCACGATCACCTCAAAAACAATCGTCCACACCAACCACGCCATTCCCACCTATTCCGATCATCGGGTGAGCAATACCAATGACATCCATTCTACTCTCACGGAGATTTGTCCGTGTTGTTTCATTCGTTTGCTTGTTTTTATCACTGCACAGGTAGCATGGTTCGACTGATTGGCATGAATCTACTCCTGTACACGCACACTTATTGTATCAGAATTCTATGATTTTATGCTTAATCTATTAAACCATTATCAGAACACCATCTCAAAGTTCATTAAACCCCCATCAGATTTCGCTTGGCAGCAAAATTCTAGGAATAATCGTTTTCCGAAAAAGTCATATTCTCATTGAATCTGAATACATGAATGATGAACAACATCACTAATTCTCATGCAATTCGGTCCATTTCACAGCCCCTCATATCAACAACCCCTACCAACTCTTTTACAGAACCTAACAACTGTGTCTCATATGAATAATACCCCTTCCCAAACCCATGCTGCACTTCTGAAATACCCTTTCGTTCATCTACCTTCTCCACTACTCTCTTTTTAACTATACACTTTTCATTATCTTACACACATGCAACGTTGAACTTATTTCCCTGTTATTGTCCACTCTGCCCCTTTGCTTTTCCTCTGAGATTGGAACCACCATCGCTTCTTCCCAATCTTGCGGTACTCTACCTGCTGTTAGTGAAGCTTGAAACAACCTCAGCAAATAGCCTAGAACCCTCCTACCTGGTAATTTCAATAGATCGCTCTAATACATTCCACACTTCCTCCTCTGTGAGCAGGGCCTCCTCCCCATCCTCCTCTATTGTTTTCCTCCTTCCCCAAACACGTACATTCATCACAAACATTCACGTTGTGGTGGAATATTATTAGATGAGCGTGGCGAAGCTTTCCATTTCACACCCTGAAAAAAATGGGCTTCGTTTTTATGTTTTTTTTTTTTTTTTTTTTTTTTTTTGCAATTATGTACGCGGCATACAGGTCATAGAAATGAGTCAATCAACTTGAAACTTTTTCTGAACGTTGGTGTCATACCAGAATAGGTTGGGATCGGTATTCAGAGGAATCGGTCGGAAGGCTTTTCCGGAAAATAATCGGAAAGTTTGGAAAATCCTCATAAGAATAACCCGGAGGAAAAATACTTGAAAAACAAGAATTTTTCAAAAGCTTTCAAATTCTCACAGAATTTGAAAAATACTATTATACACCTTTTTAGAGATTTTTACAACAATCGAATGGGAAATAATAAAGAAAACGCAATAAACGTGTACATTTTATTGAATATTTGGATCAATTGGTTTTGCAAAGTGTTTATGCGACAGGTTGCAGGTTACTATAAATATCAACAAGTTGCAGGTGAGGTTTTTGAACGTTTGAAGTAAGTCAAGGTTTGTAGATGTGAATTGAGCTGACAAGTTATTTTGCATTCTAGATTGCCATACTTCTAAGCTCATCTCACAACGCGCATCCCGCGTTTTCCCAGTTAGTATATGAATGCTCGTGGTGAGGAAGATGTCGAAGTTGAGAACATTCAGTGTTGAAGTGTTCAGGGATCTTTCCACAATTGTCATCAGAAATCCAAGTCATAAGCATCTTCAGCAAATGTTGTCAGTACTTCATGACGTATTCGTTTACCATTGTCATATCTCACTCTGATTTCATAATCATTCATATCTGTAAAATCTATGACTATCAATAACGTAACGGGATAAGCAACATGGCGTGAGTCCTATCCTTTTAACATTAGACCGTTTTTACCATGATGGAATCAACGCTTTCGTGTACATTTGTGAGACTCGCAATTTCAAATCAAATCGTACGTATTAGGCTCGTAATTCAGTTTATAGTACATAGCTGTATACTTGCATTGTTTCTGATCTTTATCGTAGATGATGAGTAATTATCCAGTTATCAAATGGTAAATATAGCAGTAGAGCTCTTAACTAGGGGACTAAATGCTTTCACAGACGTATTTTAAATTTAGATTGGCTAATTCAAATGAAATTTATCCCAATATTGCTTAATGCAGTTGGAATGAGCTGGATTCACAGATCGCATTACATCTATTACCTGTATATATCAACGTACAATAATACCAGCAAATCAACATAACATTTTTGAGGCGGCATCCCTTTGATATACGCATGGTGCGAAAGGAAAGAGCCATGTTGCTTATCCCGTTACGTTATTGATAGTCATAGGTGAAATCTTCTTGGGAGGATTGTATGGTCCCATAGAGACTGGAGACGTATTATGAGCTCATTACAAATACTCTGAATGGAGAGAATGGTTCGATTATTTGTACGATCCGTCCCACTCAGGTTGATATCTCAGTCTTCGAGATGATGCCCAGTGGCAGATACAGTATGATGCCACTCAAATCCCCGTCTGGCAAATTGTGTCCATTGGTGGCTGAAGAGAAATTCTTTTGGGCACATATTACTGACAGTGGTAACCTACCGAAGACGTGTCCCTACAAAGCGGTGAGTTCATTCAATGACCAGAATTTCGCACAATTCAATCTTGTATCTAAGCTATCGTATCGATGGATATGTGACAGCATTCCATAGTTATGCAAATGATTATAGATTACAAATCAAACAAGAGCTGTTATACCGTGATTAAATTCGCACTCGTTACATGTTTTGCACCACGTATCAATGTAGGGATGGAATTATGAACTTTTAAATAATTCCATTCATGAGCACAAAAAGCAAGAAAGAAAGGTTACATGTTCATGTAACTTTCTAGCGCAGAATTTCTCCTCTCCATATTGGAGTTTGCCATGTTGAAAATATCTCGTGAAAATCTGATGAAAATAGTACACTGATTGATCAACGGATGGTTGAGGGGCACAATAAGTTGATTCGAAATTCGGATTGAATTTCATTCATCACGCTAAATTGAAGGACTCAACAAATTCACCCACATGATCTTTAGCTCTGAAAAGAGTCTGCATCTGTTACTGCCATATCAGTCACTTATTTAAATAGCTTCAATCGAAGATGGGACGTGAATACGAGAAAGCAGGGGCTTTATTAGATGGAGACGATTTCAATCGAATGTGTTTCCAAAAGGTTGATGCGGTGAAATAAAAAGCCACGTTCCTTTGATCGCGTCACACACGATGCGTGCGTAGCAGAGAGATATTTGCTTGAAAGAACGGCTCTCTATATCTCGAATCTCACGGCATTATCATGTTTCTCATGACAAAGCTCATATAGAAAGTTGTCAACACTTCTTTGAATGGCGAAGCGAAAACTCATTCTCACCGAGTTTAGTGGAACGAAACAACTCTTTCTTTCCTGTTCACGTTCCACGAGTCAAGCGGGAAATGCACATATGTCATCGCCTTACTCGAAACTCCATGATTTCGAGCGCATCCGGTTAAAGCACTTCCGTGAGAAGAAACAATCCAACTCTTTCTTTCCTGTTCACGTTCCACGAGTCAAGCGGGAAATGCACATATGTCATCGCCTTACTCGAAACTCCATGATTTCGAGCGCATCCGGTTGAAGCACTTCCCTGAGAAGAAACGATCCAACTCTTTCTTTCCTGTTCACGTTCCACGAGTCAAGCGGGAAATGCACATATGTCATCGTCTCACTCGAAACTCCATGATTTCGAGCGCATCCGGTTGAAGCACTTCCGTGAGAAGAAACAATCCAACTCTTTCTTTCCTGTTCACGTTCCACGAGTCAAGCGGGAAATGCACATATGTAATCGTCTCACTCGAAACTCCATGATTTCGAGCGCATCCGGTTGAAGCACTTTCGTGAGAAGAAACGATTCAAAAAATTGAAAACCTTCGTAATGAGAACTCGGAGAATAAAATTCGGAATCAATATACTCTCCGAATGAATGTGAATGTCCACAAAATTCGGGCACACAAATGACATACATCATTTCAAAGTTCCACATGAATCGGAGCTGCCTTTTTAGATGAACTGAATTATATTTTTTCTCACAGAATCAATCAAAGCCTCCGGATTTATTGAGAAGAGCAACTCGTGGAACCAATTAAATCATGGAACTATCCATCCATTCATCTATTCATTCAATATTCATCCAAATTGGACACACATATCCAAGGACACATATTATAACAGTCAGTGATTGAACCGGAAAGCAATGAAAATATAGTCATAAAAATGTAAGTGTGTTTATAGCTCCTCATCACATTCCATTTGAATATGTCCATATCGTTCATCTTCCAACCTTCGTTGTGTTTCGCTGGTAGAATTGAATTATAAATTCGTGAACTTTTGAATTACTCTGAAGTTCTCCATTTGTTTGCAACAATTACCAGTCGTTTACGTCAAGGTTTTCATGCACGATATTATTATGTACTCCTCAATATTTACAGGGTGACTACTTTGCAAATAATTTCTACGTGCATAGCGAGAGGCTGCCATCAAAGCTTCCGGGAACTCGCTGGAGGTTTGACTGGACTCTGAAACATAAGAATGCACTTCTTTGGAAAGCAAGCGCACATGTATTTATCGATCGCAAATGAGGTGTTGACTAAAATATACAATCTAATACCTATTGAATTAAAAAAAATTATAAATAATAACTTGTTCAAATTCAAAATTTCAAATTGGATATTTAAATCAGGTCGAGAATATTGTTCTAAGGCTCAGTATTACCAAAGCCAGTTATTATTTATCTGAGAGTTGGTGAAAACAAATAGCATAGGTAACCATGGTGATAACAAATTTGAACTGTCAGATAAAGGCTAACTAGACTTGGTAATACCGTGCCTAACTTAATCAAACTTTAAAAAAAATGATACTAAAATAAGATGTATGATTTTATGTGTACATTGATAACCGATTTCGTATTTAGGCTAACTATTTACATCTAACATTTCTTTCTGACTGAACTGATTTATCTCTTTGTCTTTTCCTTGCTATGGCCGCACACAAGGAACTTTCCTTATACGGGTTTCACACATTTATTAATTTAATTCATGGTGCTTGAATGAAATGTAACTTATTGCTTGTTATATGTTTTCTTTATTGATTATTGTTCAGTTAATATGTGTATTTATGTGTGAATAAAAAGTATTGAAATTGAAATTCAAAAAATTGACGGACACTGATCACATCATTGTCTTGGTGAAACTATTACCTTAGTGACACTATCGCACTATATTGACACTTTGACACAAGTTACACTATAATACCAAACACTTGAGTCACAGAGGATATACTACTTCAACATTACACTATCTTATCAGTGACACTTTCTAACTGATGGACACATATCTTTAATAGTCTACCAATAAAAATTGAAAAAAATCTACCCGGTCAAGAGATGTTTTCAAACTCAGGATGAGATAATTTTCAATTCCACATGCATTTTATAATATAATAGATTTTGAAAGAGCAATAAACTGCAAATGTACATTCTGTTCTAACATACTATACTGACTGTTATTGAATAAATATTCATTATCTCGTTTAAATTTACTGACGAATTTTAAAACTTGATTATAAGTCCAAGACTTTAATTACATAGGTAAGAAAAATTCATTGTATGATGTATATTTTTGTATTCACTTGTAAAATTTGTACCAATTTTACAATTTGTACATTTTCACTTTGTACAATTCCAACTGATTTTGAATTTTCGTTTGACCTGTAGAGCGCGAACAGAAAAAAACAAACAAAAATACAGTCAGTTTTTTTCGGGTTTTTTCGGGATGACGAAATTGAGTCTTCGCTTCGCTCATCCAATCATCTATATTATTTACTGAACCATACTCATCATTGGATGAGCGAAGCGAAGACTCAATCTTGCCATACCGAAAAAAAAGTTACTGTTTTTTTTCGCGCTCCACAGGTCAAACAAATATTCAAAATCAGTTGAAACTTGGCATACACAAGTTTCATTATCTGATTCGATTCTGTATCGTTTTGAGGCGCAATCGGTTGAACCACTCCTGAGAAATCTTATTTTCAAGTTTTCAAAAATCTCATTAGAATAACCCAGAGGAAAATATTAGTGAAATAATTTTCATCCGAGACATTTCAAATTCTCAGGGAATTCCAATATAATGATTATACACATTATTCCAAACTTTCACTTGAATCGGATCAGTCGTTTTGAATTACAAAAATATTTAATGTAATTTTTTCAAATTAGCCATTAAGATACCAATTAAATCCAAGCCACAGGTGTCACCTCTTAAATGTAAACGATTAAAACAAAGCCTTTTTCATTATCATAGAAATTAATAATGGAAAATAAGATGGCAGTGATGCAATGGTTAGGATCTCAAGGTGTATATATATAAAATAACCAATCCAAAGATAAGGTGATATGTTCCAGCTCATCCATCAACGCGGCAACACATAACGCGTTTGCCTAGTTATATTCATCTATATTTGACTCATGATAAATTGAGTAATATGTTGCGACAAGCATTCTCATCAGGACCACCTGGATTCAGGGTCACATCAGTAAGTGCGTTTCTTCGATTCCCACCGTCGCATTGATATTAAATTGCGTATATAAATTAGATTCTGGATGAACAAAGTCTTGTTCTATACTGGAAGCTATTGAACATTGTGGAAGACCATGTGACTGCTCCCACTGATGACAGCCTGCGTAGAGCAGTAGAGATTTCATCACTAGTCTGAGCGGTCAAGTATTGCAGTTTCGCTAGATTAGATGCGATGAGTAGCTGGAGGTTATACCTAGTGTACTGCTTCAGCTAGCACGGATCACGCTGAGGCACTACTGGGTGAAATATGATCTCTACTTTCTGTCTACAAGCAAGTCTGAATATATCAATCAGGTTGGTAACCACTGTCCATCGTGTACTGTTGTTGCAATTATTAAGAGACTTTAAAAGAGTAGTAGTCTCAAAGCTTGATGACAATTGGACCATTATTTCATTTTTAGGTGCATTAATGATTGACGACTAGTGATTGACCCGCTCACAAACGTCAAAAAATAAAACATCCAATCAAATGGGCTGTTTGTTATGTGGAGAAATCAGCATAGCCTATCAGAGTATCTCTAAATGCTCACATTAAGTATGGATCTAGGTGACCTGCCGATGAGCCACGCCTATCACTAGTGATCAATTCAACGTCATATATGGTTCTGATGTGGAGTGAACGGTGCGGACGTAGTGTCTTGGTCACAAAGTACAGAGTACGTCTGGGCAGAGACTTTTTCACCAATCTCATCGAAAATTGGACACATGATATTATTTTTTCCTTGCTCTATTGACATCTTGACGTGGTTGTCACGGGTCTTGTAACGTCGTCAGGCTGAATAACTATATGTATTGTTGTCATACTCCATGTACCAATCGATTGTGATAAATAAACAAAACTTGATTACCCAGGCAATCTTTGATTCCATAATTGTTTGGGGGTTGAAAACCGCACATTCTCTTACCATTCCTGAAGCTGTGAACCCACACTTCGTCGGTAGTCCGAATTCCATCAAATGATGATCATCAATTCCGTCTCTCTCTCTCCCGTCCAACAATTATCATCTCGACCGATTCTCAACTCGATGTCGTCTCAACTTGGCCGACTCTCAGCTCGTCTGGATCTCAACTCGATTCATTTAACTAGCGGTTAGCTGAGCCCACAGTTAGGTACGATGGTCTCAACTTGGCCGACTCTCAGCTCGTCTGGATCTCAACTCGATTCATTTAACTAGCGGTTAGCTGAGCCCACAGTTAGGTACGATGGTCTCAACTTGGCCGACTCTCAGCTCGTCTGGATCTCAACTCGACTCATTTAACTAGCAGTTAGCCGAGCCCACAGTTAGGTACGATGGTCTCAACTTGATCGATGATCGATTCTCATCTCGATCGAAGTGTGGAACCCCAGCAGAGAGACAAGTAGCTGTTTGTCCACTGATCACAGCAAATGAACCGAAAAGAATCGACTAAATTCATACAAGATGAACTTCAAATCAAATGTATGCACATCCTGTTTATCACAGTATTTGTCCGATGTTAACTCGACTCACTGACTATCGTTTTTTTTTTTTAATTGGGTTTTAACGACGCACTGTAATGATGACTGAGATCTATTGGCGTCGGATGAATGATTAATGAGATGATGTGATGATGAGATGAATTTTTTTTTTTTTTTTTTTTATGGGTAATGGGAAGGATAATGAGAAGGAAGCGGTCGTGGCCTATATTGAGGGAACCATCCCGACATTAGCCTAGACTACAGAGGGAAACCACGAAAAACCCCAGTAAAGATGGACGGTGGCGGGGATCGAACCGGGTCCGATATGTCCCTTCACCTACCGGTCACACGAAGCAAGTGCGCTAACCACTCACCTACTGATCGTCTTATATCTCAACATCTCCATCGTCCTAATCAACTGACAGGCACCAGTGGGTCGAAATCATTTATATTGGTGAATATTTGTATTTGTATTTCGTTTCTTAAAAAGCACGATTGAAGAATTTCATCAAAACTGTAAGATATAATTGAAAGTAGATTGTAATCACTCGATTGGAATCATCAGTCGGTAAAGTACATCCAGAAAGAGGAAGACAAGTCGATTGAATAATCTTGTTGGATGAGCGTAGCAAAGATTCCATATCACATACCGAAAAAAATGGGCATGGTTTTTATGTTTTTATTTGTAATTTTGTACGCGGCATACAGGTCAGGCAAAAATACCTATCGACTCGAAACTTTTTCCAAATACTTCTGTCATACCAGAATAGGCTTAGATCGTTATTCAGAGAAATCGGTCGGAAGGTTTTTCCGAAAAATAATTGGCAAGTTTGAAAAATCCTCATCAGAATAACCCGCAGGAAAAATACTTGAAAAACAAGAATTTTTCGAAAGCTCTCAAATTTTCACCGAATATGAACAATACTATTATACAGCTTTTCAGACATTTTTGCAGCAATAGAATGAGAAATGATGAAGAAAACGCAATAAAAGTGTACATTTTATTGAATATTTGGATCAGTTGGTTTTGCAAATTGTTTATGCAACAGATTGCAGGTTACTATAAATATCAACAAGTTGCAAGAAAGGTTTTTGAACGTTCGAAGTAATCCAAGGTTTGTGGATGTGAATTGAGCTTACAAGTTATTTTGCATTCTTGATTCCCATACTTCTAAGCACATCTCACAACGCGCATCCCGCGTTTTCCTAGTGACTTGAATAATGTATCAAAATCCTGTATGTAGAAAAACAGATTTGACCTGAAAAATGTCATTGTTTTTTTTTTTAACTCGAGTCTGCTATTTACATCTTTGACCCGAAGATTTAATTTATCAAACAGTCGTCTCCTTGATTGCACAGCCCCTTTGATTGTCGATTCAAGCCTGCACCAGCTGTGAGCAAGAATATTTGATCATCTTGTTCGGCACAATGCAGTGCGCGTGTTCTAGTCTTATATACTTCTATATATAATATATATTATAGTATATTATCGTATATATTATTATATATATATATATATATTATATTCTTGAGCTTCTATACATTTCCAACCAGTTTCACTTCCATGAGTTTCAGTGCAGTTTCATATCATTCATAGCCTCAACTTAACGTTCATTTCCTCCCTTATTTTCCATCTTTGTTGCAATATTCTTTTCTTTTCTTCCTTCACATCGTCATTTCACATCGTTCATCGACGCTGTACTGTGAGTTTCTCAAACCTGATTCTTCATTTCCCATCATACAGTCCACCTACTGTCATTCTGAACCTTGGATGTAATTTAACCCTTTTAATCTTATTCTCTGACCCTTCGTTCAGCATCAACACATATATATATATATATATATATATATATATATATATATATATATATATATATATATATATATCCACACTCATTCCAGAAGGGCAAATTTTCGCGGAGCCAGTATTACCATATAAATATATATAGGCCAATATATATATATATATATATATATAGATAGATATATATATATATATATATATATATATATATATATATATATATATAAAAAATATATATAAAAATATATATATATATATATATATATATATATATAAAATATATATATATATATATATATATATATATATATATATATATATATATATATATATATATATATATATATATATATATATATATATATATATGGATATGTATTTGGAGAGAGGGAGAGTTACAGAGGGGTAGATAGAGAGAGGGAGAGAGAGAGGGAGAGAGAGAGAGGAAGAGGGAGACAGAGAGAGACAGAGAGATTCAAAGATACATATATCATGCTTGTATTCAATAAGCAATTGATGTTCGCCTAGTAACTGAAAGATCGTGCACATTCCCATAAATACCTGAATTATCCAGCAGCAATCCCAACACATCCCGTCACATCTTCCATCTCTCAGCACATCGCTCTTTGAAAGATGTAGCTGCATTCTCATTGGCAATTCACGACCTTGTGATTTTCATTCCGATGAAAATCATCATTCCTCTCTGGGTGTGATAAATTGGGCAATTGATTTCAAAGACAATTTATACAATGTATGAATATTTCCAAGATAACATATGATATGCTGATAATTGACAACAATGGTAGCTTGGTCAGTTACCGCTTCAGAAACTGAAGTCACCGTTGGGCATGAGTTTGATTCCCACATGCGGCATGGATATTTTTGAACTTTTTTTCAATTATCATCACTTCATAATTTCACAATAACCTGCTCATTTGTACCCCCGTATCATCCAGTTGTTGGTGGGGTCGCTAAGCAAACAATAATCGTCATGAATATGGAAATATCCCAATCTGATAATCTGTCATGAAGTTGTTTTTCCGGAGTTCTGGTTTTGCTACCATATTCAATTTTGGTCACAGACAGCGCAGTCCTGGTGTTGAAGATAATTAGTTTTGAATTATCAAAATGGGGTGGTAAGATCGCCCTTGTGGTGTCCCGTCCAAACGATCCTATCTCTCATCCATAGCCTCAATTGGGGAACAATGATTTTGTATCAAGTTTCGATGTTATTAAAATAAAAAAAAGAAAATTCAATTCGGAAGGTCAACAGAACGAAGCAGCACTGACAGCACCGACATCACTGACAGCACTGACATCACTGACCTCACTGACATCACCGACATCACTGACATCACTGACAGAACCGACACAACCGACAGAATCCTCTTCTAAATAGTGATTCTCATCGTCATTGTCCTAGTTGAAACCTAGTGATTACATCACCAATAATAACGTTGGAATTCGATGATGATTATGGTATCCACCATCCATGAACGAGAGATGTGGGGTATCCGCATGGAGGAGGTGATCATGATGAGAATCAATAGGATGTAGTTATTCATAACCAAATGTAATTCCAATAGGGTACGTGAATTGAGAATATAGAATACTCAGAACAATGATATTCAGTTGCGAATAATTCAATCAAGCATCCGCTTGGTTTCGTGTCTCATAAAGATGGCTGTCCATTCCGACCTTCGATACATATCGAACAATGAGAATTTCATTATCAAGATTTCATTTTATTATTTAATATATAGGAGCAATATAGGAAATATCAGCATGACATCGATTGATTTTATTGATACTGAAAACCTGATGTAGTTTCCTTCGAGTGTGTATGGTGGGAAATAAATTGTGGAGTATATAAGACTGGAATATTGTATATATGTGACATCAAACGATCCACCATGGCTCGACTTTCGACTAAATTCCTGTTGCTCCAATGCTTGGCTGCGATGATGATGATCACAAGTGTACAGGGTGAGGAGAAGGTGAGTAACAACTTGATTTGCTGGATAAGTAGAAACGGATCATTATTCCGATAGATATGAATTATATTCATTTTGTTATTCTCTAAAATGTTGTTATCGATAATTTCTTAATTTTTAATAATTTGATTTTTATTCTGTGTTTTGCAATCTTATAATGTGAGACAGAGTCTTGAATAAGGATGAATATATATATATATATATATATATATATATATATATATATATATATATATATATTATATATATATATATATATATATATATATATATATATATATATATATCGCAGAGATGAAATTGAATTGCATGAGCTTTCTTTCAAGAAGTGTGAAATTGTGTTGATTGGCAAGATGCAATACGGAACTAACCGTAGTATTTGATCGCAGCTCTCAGTTCTTGATCCAATATATTTACGCTTGTCCACCGTATATGTGTATATATACATGGATTACATATATATGTATATATACATATATATATTCAATTATATATATATATGAATATATATATATATATATATATATATATATATATATATATATATATATATATATATATATATATATATATATACATACATATATATATATATATATATATATATATATATATATATATATACATACATATATATATATATATATATATATATATATATATATATATACATATATATATATATATATATATATATATATATATATATATATATATATATATATACACATATATATATATATATATATATATATATATATATATATATATATATATATTTCATTTCATTTATTTATTAATCCATGTTGATCGTTGCATATGAATGTGCGAACAATATATGGCAAGTCATTAAAATACAGCAGTTTAAAAATAATAGCAGAGTAAGTGTATATATATATATATATATATATATATATATATATATATATATATATATTCCATATCTCATCCACTACCCTCATCGCATCACCATTGTTTTGTTTCATCGTGTGAGCGAAAGATTCCAAAGCTATGTGGGTTCAGTGATTAACTCTCACGAGAATCTATATCCAGTCTTCCCCCCAAACATATGTGCTCTGTTCGAAACGTCAGATCGGAGATCCAGCTGTCAATGTCTGGCAATCCAATATAAACATCCTCAACAACATAGAGCATGACCTTGAAGTTTCAAGATCCTTGAAATTTCTCGAAAGTTCTCAAAATCTCAAATCAGAATCAAATCATTTCGGTCCATGATGTGATAACTAGGCAAACGCGTTATGTGTTTCCGCGTTGATGGATGAGCTGGAACATATCAACTTATCTTTGGATTGGTTATTATATATATATATATATATATATATATATATATATATATATATATATATATATATATATATATATATATATATATATACATATATATATATATATATATATATATATATATATATATATATATATATATATATATATATATACACCTTGAGATCCAAACCATTACATCACTGCCATCTTATTTTCCATTAATAATTTATATGATAATAAAGAAGGCTTTGTTTCAATCGTTTACAATCAAGTCGTGGCACTTGTTGCTTTGATTTAATAGGTATCTTAATAGCTTTGAATAATTAACACAGATAACATTATATGTTTTTTTACATCGAAACGGCTGATCCGATTTGAGTAAAAGTTCGGAATAATGTGTATCATTATCAAATTGAAATTTCCTGAGAATTTGAATCCTCTGAGATGAAATATTTTTCACGAATGTTTTCCTCTGAGTTATTATAATGGGATTTTTGAAAACCTTGGAATGAGTTTTCTCAGAAGTGGTTCAACCGATCGCGCCTCAAAACTATACAGCATCAAGTCAGATAAGGATCCATGTGTGTGCCAAGTACAACTGATTTTGAATTTTTGTCTGACCTGTGGAGCGCGAACAAAAAAAAAAAAAAAAAAAAAACAGGCACTTTTTTTTCGGTATAGTGAAATTGAGTCTTCGCTTCGCTCATCCAATCATCGTTTGAACAATTGGAATAAAATTCAATGTTATGAGTCATCCGGTACAATGGTTCAAAGAATAAGAATTTAAATACTAATTGTCCATTTCTTTTTTCAGGCTCCATTCGAAATCATCATAGAGAGTGTGGAATGTCATAGCACAGAGTACGCAGAAATGAAACAATGTCGAGTCCATTCATTCAACAGTACCTTCAGGGTAGCCGGCGGCTCTGGAACACTCCTCAAAGATGTTCCTGAGGATTCGAAGGTAACTAGGAAAACGCGTTACGTGTTTCCGCGTTGATGGATGAGCTGGAATAATATATCAACATATCTTTGGATCGGTTATATTTATATATCCATCTTGAGATCCAAAAATTACATCACTGCCTTTCCATCCCCTGATTGATCTCCATGATTATAAAGAAGGCTTTGTTCTAGACGTTTTCAATTAAATGGTGACACCTGTTGTTTGGATTTGATATTTAAAAAAATGAGATATAATATTTTTTACCATTGAAACGGCTCATTCGATAATCAATTCGATATTCGATAATCAACTTATCATACCCCATATGCGACTATACAAATAGGACATGATCATAGTGTGATATTTCAAAAGTAGACGTCACATAGCAGCTATTGTAAGGATTTGCGTTCGAACATGTCGTGGTGAAACTGCACCATATACTATATCAAGAGATCTTCTTGCAGTGATCAGCATTTATCCAACCCACAGAAAGCTTCCGGATATAGACAATAGATTACAGATCAACGTTTATCCAGAGGAAAGAACGAACTGCCTGCTTTTCACATTGAGTTAGGGCACTACTCTAGATATTGAAGTCATCGTCGATTGTGGGTTCGAGTCCTGCATGAGGCATGGGTTTTTGTGAACATCGTTTACTAATCACATCATAATTCCATTATCAGCTCCTCATTCGTACCCCCATATAACCTGACAGTTGGTGGGTTCGTTAGGAATAACAATAACCATCATTGAGTACAGTCTCATTATGTGTATTGTATTGTATTCATTAGCATTTCATAGTATACTCCATTCAACTTGTATGACAAGATCACATTGTACCTACAAAGTTTATAAAAATTTGTCAATTGAGATGAATTATTAATATAAAGGCCTGTGACTATCATTTTAATAAATGAATATGGACCCACAAAAATTACTGATGAATAGTTATGTAGATACTAGATAGCGAAGAAACTCAGAACAATCTGTACATGGGCTTTTACGTGCGTATACGTGTCACTGTCATCATTAAAAAGAAATACAATCGAAACTATTAGAAACCAATAAGACTATGTAAAAAATTCATCCAAACTATATAAAAACATTTGACGATCAGAAACTTCTTCACACTGGCTTTGAATACCTGTCGACTCGTTATTTTCCTCAAAATATTCCGGCAAATTATTATAGATTGTTGAGCCAGCAAATATTGATCGTTATCTGTAAGCTTCAATTTGTGGTTGATCAATCGTGATTTATTTCTCGTTCATGTAATAAAATCATGAATATCATTGTTCATTTTGGATAAGTGGATATTATCTTTCACAAATGTGATAATTTCTAGAATGTATAAGGAGGTTACTGTTAAAATACTGAATCTCTTGAAAAGATTTGTTTTCGAATAATAGAAATACCAGGAAAAGAGTTCCAGTTTGAAACAGTTTCCGTGAGGAAGAGTTACGGAACACACTTCTTGAATGATATAACACGTACATTCATCACAAACATTCGCATTGTGTTGGAATATTATGTGTATGAAAATGCTCTTGGTGAGGGAAATGTCGAGGTCAGGAATATTCAGTGTTGAAGTGTTCAGAGATCTTTCCACTATCATTATTAGCGAATTTGCGTCATAAGCATCTCCAGCGACTGTTGTCTGTACTTTATGACGTATTCATTGACCATTTTAATATCTCGCACTGATTGTATGATAATTCATAACTGTAGAATCTCACCGGCGAAAATAATCTACTCTATTGAGACTGTAAACATCTTGAGGTCTTTGTACAGATCTTAGAATGTAGAGAATAGTTTAATTATTTGTAAAATCTATGACTATCAATAACGTAACGGGATAAGCAACATGGCGCTTTCCTTTCGCACTATGCGTACATCAAAGGGATGCCGCCTTACAAATGTTATGATGATTTGCTGGTATTATTGTATGTTGATCTATACAAGTGATAGATGTAATGCAATCTGTGAATCCAGCTCTTTCCAACTGCATTAAACAATATTGGGATAAATTTCATTTGAATTAGTCAATCTAAATTTAAAATACGTCTGTAAAAGCATTCAGTCCCTTAGTCAAGATCCCTACTGCTATATTTACCATTTGATAACTGGATAATTACTCATCATCTACGAGAAAGATTAAAATCAATGCAATTGTGCAACTATGTACTATATATTGAAATACGAGACCAATACGTACGATTTGATTTGAAATTGCGAATCTCACAAATGTACACGAAAGCGCGCTGATTCCATCATGGTGAAAACGGCCTAATAGTAAAAGGATAGGACTTACGCCATGTTGCTTATCCCGTTACGTCATCGATAGTCATAGATAAAATATGTCCCACTTAGGTGGAAATCACAGCCTTCGAGATGATGCCCAGTGGCAGATACAGTATGGTTCCAGTGAAATTCCCAGCTGGTAATATCTGTTCATCGATGGCTGAAGAGAAGTTTTTCTGGAAAGATCTTACTGACAGTGGTAATCTACCGAAGACGTGCCCCATCAAAGTGGTAGGTTCATTGAATGACTAGAATTCCGCCCAATTCAACATTGGATTAAGCTATTTCATTACATTTCATTTTTGTTAATCTCGATTGAACATATACATGTTATAAGATAAGTCGGAATAAACTAAAAAAAACAGTATCAAAATATAAAAATCGGTACATAGGATACAGATTAAAAGGAGTCGAAATATAAAATACAGTCTAACATTCAGTTAAAAAATCACTTACAGAATAAAAACATTTATTTAATAGGTATTGTTTCAAATCAGTCTTAAATGTTGACACATCTTCTTCAAGTTTGAGTGACGTTGGTAATGCATTATACATCATGATTCCAGCATATATTGGCCCTTTTGTAAACATGGTGAGTTCATGACTCATTACTCTCAAGTCCTTATTGGCTCGGGTGTTGTGATTGTGTACATTATTGTTTTGTGTGGTAAGATGATTGTTCGTTACAATGTACAGAATTGTATTTAAAATCGTGTCGATGAATAAGAAATAGGGTTCCGTAACTATGCAACTGATTATGTATTGCAAATCAAACAAGAGCTGTTATATCGTAATGAAATTCGTCTCGTTCCCAAAGTATTTCACCACGTATCAGAGTCTGTATGAATCTATGGACGTTGAAACCTCCCGGTACATGAAAACATTCAGGCAAATTCAGATGTATACATGTAAATTTCCCGCGCAGAATTTCTACTGTTCATCTGTTCATATACAATGCCAAAGTTTCCCATGTTGAAATTATCTCGTGAAAATCTTAATGAAACAGTTCACACCTTGATCAAATGAACGTCAAGAATCACAATCAGCTGATTCGGAATAGAAATTGCATTTTTCCGTAATATGAATGCAGAACTGGAAAACCCGGAACAAATTCAACCACATGTTCCCCAGTTCTGGAGAGAATCCGCTTTCTGTTATCGCCATATAAGTCACTTCTCGAAGTATGTAATATTCATATATATATATATATATATATATATATATATATATATATATATATATATATATATATATATATATATATATATATATATATATACATATATATATATATATATATATATATATATATATATATATATATATATATATATATATATATATATATATATATAATATATATACATATATATATATATATATATATATATATATATATATATATATATATATATATATATATATATATATATATTAAATGAGCTCATATAGAAAGTTGTCAACACGTCTTTGAATGTCGAAGCCAAGACACATTTTCCTGATCTTGGTTAAACGATTCTTTTCTCTTTTTTCTGTTCACGGTCCTCAAGTCGAATGGAATCACAACTCATTTCATTTTCTTCATTTTGAAACCATTTTATTCACACTCAACGCTTACATATCAAGTACTACAACGATTGCATACAGGTAGTAGACAGAAAGGTACAAATGAACAAATAGACAAATAATAGAATCAAAAGTTAACAATTATAAACATATTGAACCAATAGTGATAATTAATTTGATATAAAGTTTTGATATGAAATTTAGAAATTTAGGGATGATATTTTGTGAGTGCGAAGCCCGCATAAGTTAGATCTTGTGCGCGGGCTGTCTTGCTAATTAGTGTAAATCCGACTCCCAAACTTATTAATTAAGCCATGAGTAGGTATACAAACAAACAAATACAAAAAAAGTTACGAACCAATATGATATCATATTTCATATGAACATGTTTATAGTAATAATAAAGTGTATATATATATATAACCCTTTTATTTTGCATTTGCATTTATCATGATTGCCTTCAACATGCAAGTATGTCAACAGATATCACCAGATTCTTCTCGATTCTGGAACGCATCCTGTCAAACCATTTATGTGAGAAGAAACGATTCAAAAAAATTGAAAACTTTTATAATGAGAACTCAAAAAGTATGATTCAGAATTGATATACTCATCAAATGGTGGAGAATCTCCACGAAATATTGGCACACAAATGATGAGTATGAAACTCAAGTTCAACACAAATCGCAGCTGCCGTTTTTGATGAACATAATTGTATTGTATTTCCAAAAATCAATTGAAGGCCCCAAAGTTATTAGGAGGAATAAGCGGAACAAATTATATTGAGGAACTATCATGACAGTCGGAAATTGAACCGGAAAGCAATGACTATACAATCCCAAAATCGAAGTGTGTGTGAAGTTTCTTATTACATTCCATATTAATTCGCTCATATCTCTCATCCTTCAACCTTCGTTGCGTTTCCCTGGTGAATTATTATATCAGGGCTTGGTCAATTTTTGATCTATTTTGAAATTCTTCATTTGATCGAAACGATTGCCAGTCGTTCACATTCAAGTTTGTAAGCACAATATTTGTTCTTCAATATTTACAGGGCGAATACTATGCGAATAATTTCTACTTACGAAGTGAGAAGCTGCCACAAAAACTTCCGGGAACTCGCTGGAGGCTCGACTTGGTTATAAAACATGAGAAGACACTTGTGTGGAAAGCAAGCGCACATATCTTTATTGATCGCAAATGAGGTGTCAAACCGACACTGAAGACACTATTATCCTAGCTAAACGATCACCCTAGTGACGCCATCAAACTTGTGACAAAATGACACTAGTTACACCATTACACCAAGCACTTGAGTCACAATGGATGCTACCACACTATCACACCATCTTACTAGTGACACTATTACACGAGTGAGACTGAGACAAACACATATAGTGGCACTATCACACAAAGTGACATTATCACACATATTGGCACAATAACGCATAGTGAAACTATCACACATCGTGGGTAACACTATCACACATATTGACACAATAACGCATAGTGTCACTATCACACATGGACTCACTGTCTTACTGATAACACTATTACACGAGTGAGACTGAGACTGACACATATTGTGGCACTATCACACTATCTTACTAGTGACACTATTACACGAGTGAGACTGAGACGAACACATATAGTGGCACTATCACACAAAGTGACATAATCACACATATTGGCACAATAACGCATAGTGACACTATCACACATAGTGGCACAATAACGCATAGTGACACTATCACACATAGTGGCACAATAACGCATAGTGACACTATCACACATAGTGGCACAATAACGCATAGTGACACTATCACACATGGACTCACTGTCTTACTGATAACACTATTACACGAGTGAGACTGAGACTGACACATATTGTGGCACTATCACACTATCTTACTAGTGACACTATTACACGAGTGAGACTGAGACGAACACATATAGTGGCACTATCACACAAAGTGACATAATCACACATATTGGCACAATAACGCATAGTGACACTATCACACATAGTGGCACAATAACGCATAGTGACACTATCACACATAGTGGCACAATAACGCATAGTGACACTATCACACATAGTGGCACAATAACGCATAGTGACACTATCACACATAGTGGCACAATAACGCATAGTGACACTATCACACATAGTGGCACAATAACGCATAGTGACACTATCACACATGGACTCACTGTCTTACTGATAACACTATTACACGAGTGAGACTGAGACTGACACATATTGTGGCACTATCACACTATCTTACTAGTGACACTATTACACGAGTGAGACTGAGACGAACACATATAGTGGCACTATCACACAAAGTGACATAATCACACATATTGGCACAATAACGCATAGTGAAACTATCACACATCGTGGGTAACACTATCACACATATTGACACAATAACGCATAGTGTCACTATCACACATGGACTCACTGTCTTACTGGTGATACTATTACACGAGTGAGACTGAGACTGACACATATTGTGGCACTATCACTTTATTGCCGCCATCATATTAGTCACACTAGTGACACCGTCATACTGGTGACAATGGTGATATTGAAGACACCAGTAAGACTATCACGCAAAGTGACACTATCACTTATAGTGACACAATAACGCATAGTGACACTATCACGCATGGTCACACTATTACGCATGGTGGGTGACACTATCACACATTGTTACTATATCACACTAGTGATACTAGTGACACTAGTGACACAAGGGTCAGTATCACACCAGTGAAAACATCACATGATGAGCGTGTAGTCTCGTCTGATTATCAACTTGTTAGATTATGTAACAGAGCTTTCATTCAAATAGTCCCGATCACATTTGTGTCACTAATTATTGTTCCCTTAATGTATGTGTATTTATTGAGGCAATAAAAAAGATGGTATCACAAGTGCATTCTGAATGATAAATATTGGAATTCACCTATATCCAACTTACGGTATATTGATTAATATGGTGCAACATGCGTTGGGCTATCAGGACCACCTGGATGATGATTATTGTTTGCTCAACGACCCCACCAACAGCTAGATTATACGGGGGTACGAATGAGCTGATGATTATGAATGTATGAAGTGATGATAAGTGAGAGGACATGGATCCAGGGTCAAATCAGTGAGTACGTTACTTCGATTCCCACCGTCGCAATGATATCATCTTGCTCAGAAAGTAGATGTTTGGTGACTCAAGTCTTGTTCTACCGGAAGCTATTGAACATTGTGTAAGACCGTGGCCTGCGTAGAGCAGTGGAGATTTCAACGCTGGTTTGAGCGGTGAAGTATTGCAGTCTCGCTAGCTGAGATTGGAGGAGTAGCTCCCCAGTGTACTGCTTCAGCTAGCACGGGTTACGCTGAGGGACTATCGGGTGAAAAAATCTTCTCTACTTTCTGTCTACAATCAAGTCTGGATATATCAATGAGGTTGGTAACCACTGTTCATCGTGTACTGTTGTTGCAATAAGTAATTGGTGTAGATAAAGTACGGGGGTCGAGACAACTTATATTTTATTTTATTTTATTGTCTCTAAAAGGATCCACATACAATATCAACGGGAAACAAGTTCACATTATAATATTGAAGAATGTTGAGACGTATATGAATAATTGAACAATATATATAGTACAATGCATCTTGATGAAGATATGTCAGTATAATTGAAAATTGTCAAGCTGTAGATATTATTATTAACATTTATAACCTTCAAAACCCAACGACTGAATATAAATACAAATGCCTTCTTGGTTCACGTCATCATGTTGACATATACTCATCCAAAGAATAATACGCTTTGTCAATAAGAAGTTTTTCAAATTTAATTTTAAATTTTGATAATGATTCCATATTCTTCAAAGTTTCTGGCAATTTATTATATAGTTTGAATTTTATGGTGGTTACTGATCAATTGTTGATAATTCTCTCGTGTTTTTCAAATTACGCTGTGTTTCTCTGATATTAGATACGTATAGTCGGTTCACAATAATCATCGATAAGCTCATATTTAGATTCAAGAGAGTAGATTCTATCGTCTTGAGATGGTGTGGATGGTGTGGGCGTTGTGGCTTGTTGAAAGATACCTGTTGCAAGTTGCGGAATACGTCTGTTCGGAGACCGTTTATCAAGCTCAATAACAATTAGACCCTTATTCTGTTTCGGTGCTTTATCAATTCGGGGTCGTCCATTGTTCTTGAGGCTTGATCTGAAAATATCCGTCGATTTCCATGCAATAAAATTCGTTTCTATATCACTTTATTAAATATATGTGTATCCGTCTATATTTCCGATTTCGCTATATATCCGTCGATTTCCATGACGACCGAAACGGATTCGATGGCTATGGGCCGGAAAAAAATATAATTCCTAATACAAATACAGCCGAATCGCTTTCAAAGCGGTCGCTTTCATTTCCATATGATCGACATCCAGTTTCAGAATGAGCCTTCAGAGGTGGATTGAACGGTGTGGCCGTATGGTGTCATGGCTATGAGGTACATAGAGTACGTCTAGGCAGAGACCGTTCAATCGATCTCATTGACAATTAAACACTTTATATAAGTATTTTCTCCCTTGCTCTATTGACCTCTATACGTGGTTGTCACGGGTCTTGTGACGTCATGATATTGTAAAACTGTGTTTATCATTTTCATCAACACCAATTGATTGTGATGAATAAACGACACCTGAGTGATCAGACAATCTTTTATTTCATAATTTTTACGGGGTTTATATAAACAACCTTTATTGGTCCCTGGCTTATAAAACGTTTACAGGATAACAATCAGTATAAAATACAATTTTGATATCAATATATATAGAAATGAAATATAGTTAAATGATTGAAAAAAAGTGAAAAATTGAAAATTGTAATAAGTAATAATAATATTAGGCCTAAAAATTGAACTAATAATAAAAATTGAGCATATAACTGGAGGAAATTAATGAAAGTGAAAATATTTGAGGTTCTTAGAGGAAATAAAAAAATTGAAAAACAAGAAAATTAATTATTACGAAAAGAATTAAACATTGTAGAGATGATTTCTTAGAATATTAATTGAACCTCTCAAAGCTAAAATAACAATATCAAAAACAAGTGATTTGAAAAACTGCTGATTCTCTTACCATTCCTGAAGCTGTGAACCCACACTTCGTCGGGAGTCCGAATTGTAACAAATAATAATCATCAATTCTTCAACTCAACTCAACTCAAATCTTTGTAGTTTCGTTGCATTATCGGGTGGTAACTCTCACTTTTATGAATCTTAGAAATTTCAAAAGTACTCATTAGACATAATAACACGGCGAAAAAAAAGAAAATATTTTCATTCTCGAAAAGAATGAAATTTGGCGTGAAGTTTAATTACATTCTGATACACATTTCTGGGTGAGTTCAGCTTGATCGGGTCAGCCATTTTGAAGAAAAAACATAAAATGTGCCAAATTGGTACGACTCGAAGCAGTTTTTACCCATTTATAACATAAATGTGACCCAATTGGCGAAAGTAGGCAAAAGTTTGGCAATCAACACATCCGCTCGTCTAACAACGCATATATAGCGTTCTCCGAGTTGGAAGTTAGAAAAATTAAAAAAATGTCAAAGCAGTGGAAATGATACACTTTGTCAGTGATGAAATGAGAATCAGAAAATGAGCAGTTTTCACAATTATACCAATCATTTTATCATATCTTATAACAAATAAGAAAAAAAAATATTTTCTCCATTAAAAACTATGAAATTAATTGTGTAGTTTTTAAAAAATCAAGATGGTCCTTAACTGTGTAGAAAGCGTGAAATGAGAGAATGCATTCGATTTTTCTTTTGAAAAGATTTTTTTTTTTAATACATTTCATAATGTTAAGCAAGCATACACGGGACCCTTCATATGAAAAGATAGGTTATATTGCCCGGCATAAGAATTTAAAAATTGAAAATTGATAATTAAAAATTAAAAATTGAAAATTAGAAATTGAAAAGTACTCAAATGGACAAGGCTATCGCAATAATAATCAGGAGGATGTATGAATACATTACTGGATGCAGTTTCAATAGGCTATCTAGATTTAGGATACAGATTAATTTTTATAATGAAATATATTTACAATTAATTCATTCCAGCATCCGCTGAATTTCGTTTCTCGTGATGATGATTGTACATTTTGACCTCCGATTCATATTCAAACAACGACAACTTTATCATCAAGAATCGATATCATGATTATATACAAAACATTCCAAATGGAATCCATCATCGATTAGTTTTATTGATGCATGAACAATTCATTTCAGCATCCGCTGAATTCCGTGTCAACTAAAGATGACTCTCCAATTTGACCTTTAATTCCTATCCAAACAATAAGGATTCCACTATAAAGAATTGAATACATATCATCATAAACATATATATCAAATGATATATATGATCGATTAATTTTATTGATACTGCAATAAGGAAGTCGTTGAGCCTATATAGAGAGAAGGTGAATTTTTGAGTATATAAGACTGGAATATTGTATATGGGTCATCAAACGATCCACCATGGCTCGACTTTCGAGAATGCTCCTGTTGTTGCAATGTTTAGCAGCGATAATGATGGCCACAAGTGTACAGGGTGGAAAGGTGAGTAATATCTTGGATTGCTGGATCGGAGAAACGAATTCATT